>VZTZ01041988.1:1481343-1591345 GCA_013400955.1 Drymodes brunneopygia | reverse complement strand
TGAGGGGCCGGGCTGAGGGGCAGGGTGTGCACGACAATGATCCCAGCTCTGCAGGCCTGGGTGTGCTGTGCTCAGTGACAGAAATTCAGTGACTTGTGCCAGCAGCCCCGAGCCAGCACCCCCTGCCCGTGGCAGGACAGGGACCAGGGCCCACACTGGAGGCCACCACAATAGCAGGAGCACAGGGTCAGCAGTGCCTCCACTCCTCTCTGGGGTCATGGGCTTTCGAGCAGGTTTCAGTGTCTCTGAAATATCAGAGGAACGGATTTCTCCCCGTTTGGATGAAGAGGGTTTCCACAATTTTTTTCTAAATGAGATTGGAGAGATTCGTGGTTTAGCAAGTCACCTGTGGATTTTTTTTTTTTGCCCGGTCTACCTTCTCTCTCTGAAAGAAGCTGCTCTCCCATCCCCTGAGGTTCTCTTCCCACTCCTCTTCTAAGCAGCAACTTTGTCCTGCTCATAGCAAACTCTAGAAGGGCCCTTTTATTTACTTACCCCTGAAAGTAATTTCTCAGGACTTTTACTCTCATGGTATCTTTTGTGTTGGTGTTATAATGAGCAGGAAAATAAATCCTCTTGGTACAGGAAGATTTTTCAATAAAGCCTGATAACCCTTGTATATGTAAGCATTGAATTCTTTTTTGAACAGGAAGACCTATAAACTATTTTCAATTTTGATGACAGGCATGTATAAAATCAGTGGCCCCTTATCATTTCAGGACTTCACTCTGCTGCACCTTCTTCCTAGGGCAAATGTTTATGAAATAAGCTTATCCTTATCTTCAGAAACAGGCTTGCTTGTTACAGGAATCTACTTTCTTTGCTTTTGATGGCATCTTTCCATTGGCCTTAATGGAGGAACACAACTTCTGAAAGTTTCTAGCCTACTCAGGCATGGCATCTCTGAGAATCCACTTAATTCCTTCCCTCTTTTTATTTTTTTCTTTTTTAAACTTATTATAACTTTGCTGTAGTCTGGACTGATATTATATAAACCTGCCTAAAAGGACAATGGGATTAGAAAACTTTCTTTAGCTGCAAGCCTGAATGCTACTCAATGTTTTTCTAGCTGTTGCTCAGTAAGAATGTTTCCCAGTTTGAATTTGCCATGCTGCCTTCCTTCTTCAGGGATTCAAAAGCATCTGCTGGTTTCTACAAGTGAAATACAGGTGCATCAGTACATCCACATCTCCCCTCCCCTGAAAAAAAACACTTTTCAACAAAACAAAATATGAATGAAACAAAACCAAACCAAATCAGGCAGGAAAACAGAGGAATCTTGTATAGGCAGTAGAACATTTGTCTGTTCCTCTCCCCCATCTCCCATGTACCCAGAAAATAAACCCAGAGTTTCTAAAGAAGATACTTGCACTGCAATGGAAGAATTTGTGCTGTTTTGAGCCTATGTAATAAACCCTTCTCATAAAACTTTGCTGGGGGAAGACCAGCAAAATGCTGGATTGATGTGAAGCATATGATACAAAAGTGCCAGTGACATTGAGATACTGCAGTGCCAGCCCCTCACAGGTGATTTAACCTGAATCTGCAGCAAGAGCTGCCTGAGCATCAGTAGTGGCTGTGGGAGAGATTTGGGAACAGGTGTTTACTAACAGCCAGGGATTGCCTGAAAGTTGCTCTCCCCAGAGAATGGTTATCCATCTTCACAGCTGCTAAAACACATTCTGGCTTCCCAAAGGGAAATGTTTATGGTCCCAAGTGGCAAAGAACTGTTGAATATCATCCATCTATCTGTCTTTTTATCTACCTGTCTAGGACAGGTAAGGGAGCAGGCATGCCTATTGCTTATGGAACCACTAGAAGCCCCTTTCTTCTGTGTAAAAATGACAGTTTCATTCAAAGGAGGGTGTGCTGTCACCCAGCATAACTCTCAGCTCATCAGGAAGGTAAAACACATTAGTCTGAGGGCTCCATTGTGAAAGGAGACCCCGGGGGCTGCATGGCATCACTAACAGGCAGCAGTGGGGTAGCCCATGCCAACCTGCTGCCTGCCAGCAGAGAGCTCAGGACCTGAACTGCCTGCAAGTGCTGCCCGCAAGGGTTCCTGAGCCCGGAACCTGGGACCTTTCAAAACATGCTGCTCTAACACACGAGATCCCTTGTGCTGCAGCAAAGGGATGTATCAAACCTACTGATGCAGCACTGCCAGTAACCCTGAGTGGAGGCAGATGTCTGTCCCTTGCAGCCTCACCAGTGTCCCCGTGCTCAGAGGCAGGGCTGACCAAACACCCACAGCATTTCAGAAAAATCATGTTCTAGGCTAGATCATGACTTGGAAAGCAAATCCTCTCTGCAAGTGCACAGAGAAGGGCACAGGCTAATAACAGGAATGGTAGGATGTTCAGCTCTGCTCCCTGTGCCAGGCTTTCACAGCCCCACACCGCTGGAAGAGCATCACTCGGGACGGGCAGGAACCAGAGCTGAAGCCAGAGGAAGCAGAGCTCAGGAAAGTGTGTGAGCCCTTAATGAGGACTGATGGCTCTTAACAGGCATGTTAGTGTTTTTGCTTTAAAAATGCTTGAACTCAAAGCTGAATTCAGTGTTTCTCGATCCATTATAATTGAATCTGCTCAGACACAGAAGTTTTATGAAACTAATTACCTACTGTCTCTACTGGAAGTAAATATTGAAGGCAAGAACAATAAACATGGGCTGAAGTGTGCTATGCAAATAACATGTATAATTACCAGTTAAACCCATGCAGTCTATTAATCACTATGTGGGTTTAGATGGTACTCACAGCAAAGCAAAGGCAATATGACAGGAGAAGACTCTCTGTATTTTTGTCCCTCGTTGCAAATAACAATTCATGAAGAAATACATTAATCTGTTTTTATCCTGTGTCTCATCTTTGCAACTTAAATGATAAGAAAATTTCTTCTTTGCCAAATCCCAGCTGCTTTAATCTTCCCAGGGACTGCTTTTCTAAGAGTACAGAGTAAGGCTTGGGTCACTTGTACAATGCATAAAGCAGAGGGAGATTTTTCAGAAGCAGTGGGCTTTAAAGAAACCCTGATCCTACCAATGGTAACAAAGTGGAGGCAGTTCTGAGCACTTCTTAAAACCCTAATGGGTTTACTATTTGTTTTCCTGCATTAAAATAATGATGAAGAATATAGATGAAGGAAAAAATATTGTCAAAAGTGAAGATAACCTGAGAAATACTTTCATAACAGCATTGCTCAGTAGAAAAGACAAACCCAAAGTAGCCCTGGTCTATTAGGGTTAAATCTGGAAAGGGATCTGAGGTGAGCAGGGAGATTCTACACTGGGAAAGCCAGAAGGGCAAGGCTTGAGTTGAGTTGTGTTGAGTTGGGGCAGTTCTGAGCTGTGAGAGGAGTCAACTGCCCAAAGTTTTTGGGGATTATTTCTTGGAGAAAGTATTTAGAAAAGGGATTCAAATAATCCTTTTTCTTTTTCTTTGTCCCTCTCCTTTTCCTGCTGGGAAATGTTTATAGAGCTGCTTGAGATCTTGGCATGTATTTCCAACCTCCTCTTGTTCCAGGAGGTTTGGCTCAGCTCTTGACCTCTTCTCAGATGGGCTGTGATTTCGGTTTCTCTCTTGACAACAGTAGTCTTAAATAAGAAAAACTTCCGCCCCGGCCAGCGTCCTACATTTCAGGCTGCAGCACTGTCTCCATGGCTGACCTCAGCAGCAGCTCCTGGGCAAGCAGCACAGCTGGGCTGTTTTTGGCAGCCCAGGGTTCCTGCCTGGGGGGCTGGAGCCCTCTCCCCAGTGCAGAGGGGAGGTGGGGTGCTGGGGCTGTGTCCTGCTGGGCTGTGGGAGCTGCATTGCCATCAGCCCCTCTGGTACCTGGAACAGGGAGCAGCAGCTCCTAAAAATATCCAAAAGGAAACAAGGGGCTAATGCTGCTGGCTTGTGAGCTGGGAAGATACATAATTCATAGTGTGCAGAGACAAGAGAGGGAGAGAAGATGCCTGGCAAAGCCTCCAGAATGGCTTATTTACCCCTGAGTAAAAACTTAGGTTTGTTGAGTAGACTCCATAAATTTAGGAGGACTCCTGAAATGTCCAGATGTTTCTGAGGAGATGAATAATGTTCTCTTTCTGAAAGCTTACTGAATCTTTTATCATTTTATGCACTATTTGCATGGGCAGGTCTTCTGAATGAGTAACAGTAAACAGCAACCTCTGGTACTGCCAAAGGGATCCAGCAGGGGAGGAAGAGCCAGGGACTTCCAGAAAACCTAAGGATGTCCTAAGCCTGGTTGTAGTGAAGATCACTGTTAAATAGCCAGAAAATAAACATTAAATTAATGAGTTAAACGTCTTTCAGGAGTCTGAATGTAACTGTGCTATGAGAGGATCACAGCTGTGCCCTCAGACACAGCAGCAGAGCGAGGTGTTGCACTCTTGGGCAGCCAGGCCTCCAAGAAGGATTCTGGAGTCAAGGCAGAAATTGAGTCAGCTCTCTGTGGTGAACCCATTCCAGATTTTTATCAGTTTGGAAATAGTTTCTTCTCCATGGTAATCCTTTAGCAATGCAGCTCCACTTAGACCAATTTAAACTGAAAGTAAAAGATCTCCCAATGAGAGCTCTGCCAGCAGAGTAGGACAGCAGGAGCAGACTTAAATCTTTACCTTGTTTATTATCTGGAGGGTTTACACTCTCATCTGATGAAGCTCTCTCCTGTGAGATTCCCTGAATGCTTCTAGCAGAGAATGTCACTAACCCTGGGCCTGCTGACAGGACTGGGCTTTCTGGACAGTGGCTTTCTGTGGTTATTGTGGTATCTGTGTTTCTGTGGTTATTGTCTCTACATAAACCAGCCGTGCCTCTCCTCTGTCCATGCCTGCACTGCTGGGTTAGTGCCAGCCATATGTATTTAATGAATTGAGCTGGCTTCCATGGCTTTAGAATGGCTGTTTAATTATTTTGGGAGTTTCCTTCCAGATTTCTGTTCTTGCCCAAAGACTCAGTTTACTTGAGTTCTCAGTCTTTGTGAGTGCTTTCTTTACTGATGAAAAAAGAGCCTGTGATGATTCTGAGTGGATATAGATATATATGCTTGTTCTCTTTGTGTGTTCATGCTTTTCTACAGCTACTCCCACATGCACATATATAAATATATATGTATATACACACGGATAGCTGTGTGCAATCAAAATGAGATTTATCTCACTCGCTAAAGCCACCAGCAGGCATTGTAGTGCTGCTACCTTGACACATTGGTCACATTTACAGGGACAGTAAATGTGACTGACTCCAGCCAAGCCCGAGCTGACTGCTCAGGACTGATGTCCCAGGAGCTGGATATGACAGAGCCTCTCTCTTCTCAGCCCCCAGCTCTCCCTTTGCTCTCATGTTGCCATCCTTGCACATCAACTGGAGTAGCTACAAGCTGGCTGCAACCTAACCCCAGCTCAAATCATGCCCAGGATGCAGCAACAGCTTTATTTTAAAGCATAGCTGCAAGAGGGGGAGATGGCATCAGCATCCCTCCTTTGTGACTCAGTTGGTGCAGTGACATGGGAAGCAGCACAGCTCCTCCACAGCTCCTCCTCCCCCAGCTTCAACCCAAACCTCCCAAGCCAGGCTCTCTGGAAGCTGGGAGTTGTCATCACATCAATGCTTTGCTGCCATGGACCAAAGCAAATGAACATCCATAGGACATGAAGAGAAAGTCATGGACCCAAAGGGCAAAAGAGATTCCCAGGACAGATTTTTGGGGAGGCACAAGTGGGTAGCTTAGCAGTCAGTGCATCCTTCAGGGAAAACTGCCCTTGGGGTTGTTTAAACATGTCACATTAATGAGCTGTCAGGTAAAACCCAGGAACCAGCCTGGGCTCTAAGGCAGGACCTGAAGCCTCTCTTGCCAGCTCAGCTTCATCTTCACTGCATCACCACTGACACCTCTCCCCACTTCATGCAATAACATCCCATTGCCAGGATATCTGTCATTTTTATCAGTTCCTGCAGCTCAGCTGCTCGAAACTTCCTGCTAGTGTCATTTAGCCTCTCTCATCTCATAGATAGCTCCTAGCTGTTAATATATACTAACAATTTTCACAGTCGCCTGCTTTCCATCTGTTACAGCTTCACTGCTGCTTTTTTTCTAACTTCCTCTATGATC
The DNA here is from genome assembly GCA_013400955.1 of Drymodes brunneopygia. Taxonomy (NCBI): domain Eukaryota; kingdom Metazoa; phylum Chordata; class Aves; order Passeriformes; family Petroicidae; genus Drymodes; species Drymodes brunneopygia. The sequence goes on along the minus strand of VZTZ01041988.1, from coordinate 1,585,232 downwards.
TCAGCTTGCCTTTGTTGAAGTTACACACTTTTTCATCCTTACTGTGAATTTTTAGTTTTTTGGACATCAAGTAAAATGTCTCTAAACAGTTTTCAGCTCTCAATCATATTTTCTTCGATTTCAGTTCCTTCTTGCAGATGATTCGATTCATAACAGCTTTCAGGCTGGTGAAACTGGTGTTTCAGAGGTGCAGAGATGGCTGACTGAGATCTTTTTTCATGGTACAAAATGGATATAATGCAGTCATACTGTCTTGAGCTCAAGTGCTTTTTAACTTTCAGCCCATGTGGTCAATTCTTTAGCTGCCAGTGTAGCACTCCCAGAACACTCGTAGCAACACCTTTAGAGTTACAAAATGTCATTTATAATTTCAAACTGTTCTGACATTTAAGTATTATTATGTGAATCCTGCTGCACCTGTCTCCCACCTGGCAGCCTGCCTGAGAGCTCACTGGTACAGACAGGTGAGGGAGGAGCTGATGCTCTCAGATTCTTTTGTGATGTGCCTGTCCTTAGCAGGCACCAGGAAATACCTGCTCTTGTCTGTTGTCCCTCAGGCCCATGAGCTGTGTGCCTCAGTGTTGTCTGACTCACATCTGGGTAATACAACCTTTGCTCATTTATGTGCTGCTCCTTTGTTTTTATCCGGCTGGTGCTCCCCAGGTCATCAGAACCACTTTGTGCAATTGAGTCACATGAAACTTTTGGGTTTCAGCAGCAGAAAGGTCAAATATATATTCATAAATTACCAGCTCCAGCTCTTTCTGTTTAATCACCAGGAGTGGCACCTGTGACTAACAATAAAAACAACTCTCTTTCACTCTCTTGGTTTCTTGACCTCAAGCAGAGTCAATTCAAACTTTAAATTCATCCTGTGTCTAAGATCTGCCCGTCCTCGGGGGGCAGAAGGTATTCCAGACTTGCCTGAGGACATTTGCATTCAGGATTGTGGCTCTTAGGGAACATCTCAAGAGGAGCATCCCCAGGTGTCCCAGGCTCCAGGGCCCATGTACCTGATGTGCTTCCACCTGAGTGAGGAGCTGCAGACCCTGGGGGTTTCTTTCTCTGCTAAGTAGGAAGGAAGTGATGCTGAGCAGCACCAGAAAAGACAATTACAGTGTTGTGATCAATGGCAGGTCACCTAATGCCTGAGATTAGACCACAGATACAGATCTAGCAATGGGCAGAAGAGAACCACTGAGGACTTTGCAGCATTCAGTGGAAATCCTGCATCTTTTTTATTAGGCTGATAAAAGAAATGAGGTGTTAAGTGAGAAGGATGTGTGCTGAAGGCATCAAAAAACCCATCAGCTTCTTTACCAGCAGTAATGGTTCTCAGTGAGGGATTTGAGTGCTTAGACTAAAAGGGTCACTAAGAGATCAGGTCTAAAATGGCACTGAGGAGCCTTCAAAGATAAATGGCAGAGAGCTGATTTCATACAGAATGCTGATTTCCTAAGACAGATTTCACTCTTAGGCACTGAAAACAAAATTTTCATAGTCAGAGAATTTTTTAGTGAAGTGCAAATTGAAACAGCTAAACGGTGTTTATGCATGTGTATGCACATAAATATGTATCAACTTCCCTTCCTCACTTGACATGATTGCAAAAGAAATTCCCATTCTGACTTTTCACACCCACATGAGTACAGGAAAAAAGAATTTAAAGGTTGCTTAAATTTATGTATCCACTGTGAAATTCCTGAGTGCTGGAAAGTACATTTTGTTGAAGAGATACGAGTGCTATGTAATTTACTGTTTGAGGGCTTCCAACTGAAATGTTACTGTACATGGTATAACACTTTTCATTGAGTGGGAGTTCACCTTGCTTATCTCTGGCCAGAAGTTTGCAGTGTTATTCTCTGTGCATCAGCTACCCTCCACAATGGGATCAGGAGCATTTCACTGGTGTTATGTAAAAGTCAATTAGTGCTCAGCAATCCCTAAAAGAGCATGAAGGAACTTCTTGCCTTCAACAGACAAGAAAGTGATTGTTTGCTATTAATATTAACAGTATTGCTGTGGGCCATAGATCTTTGGGGATCTGAGAAGTGTGATACGCAAAATACGGAGGTATAAACCCAATGCATAAAAGAAAGGAACAGAAAATCCACAGCTATGATAAACCTTTGTCATCAGCACCAACAGCCTCTTTTCAAAGAGCGTGGAGGCTCAGGAGATGCCACCACATCCCACTGCCTGCCAAATCAAAGCCCTCTTTGTTTTTTTCCCAGAAGCTGGTCCCTCTGAAGTGAAAATGCTGCAGTGACCTGCAGGGGATATCCTGTTCCATGGCCAGCCATGCTCTGTGCTGAGCTCCCCAGAGCTGGTCCTGCTTCCTCCTGAGCCTCTGCCCGTGCTGCTCTTGGACACAGCATAGACTGATGAAGCCTCAGGAGATAAAGTAGGACTTCTACAGAGCAGCCTTGTGCCTTCCACAGAAATAGGTCTGGAAAACTCAATTAGCCATGTCCTGGTTTCTCTGGGCTCCTGCCTGGGCCAGCCTTGACTGCAGGAATGCTGGGTCTGATGGAAGAAATATTGAAAAGGCTCAGGATGAATCTGAATTTAGGGCCAGGGATTCTCACAAAGGATTTTCACACCGTGCAGATTACACACATCAAATTGAATTTGACTTCCTTGCTGGTTGGCACAACTGGCTTATCATCATGAATGTGTAACTGTAAAGAAATAAACACATTTTCCTTATGCTTTGTGGATAAATGTCAGAAATTTGACTTTTCTGTCTTGGAGAGCAAGCCCCACAGATGATTATACAGCAAAAAAATATATGTCAAAGAAAATGTTTCATAGCTCTGGCCCTCACTGTATGAACAGGCAGCTCAAAAGGCTGCAGTCACTATTTGAATTGCTTTCATGCTACCAGCTTTTTAAAGGAAACTTTATGACAGCAAAACAACAGACTTCATTTGCCACAAATCTGGTAAACAGAATGAAAGGATTAAGAAGAAAGGGAAAATATCAAGGCTGACACTTCAGCAGCTCTGGCTCTCCTGAATTCACCAGTGCCAGTTATGTCAGGCCAGCTCTTCCTCCTTTAATTAAAACTTGTTTTAGAATAATTTAATTTACCAGAATACATGCACTGGAAAATCCAAGCTGGATTTTTTCAAAAGGATAAGGCTCAGAGGCTCAAACCAACTAAAGAGTAGTAAAAGAGTCATATTTAGACAGCCTAGAACCCACCAAGGCTCCATGCCCAGGGCTGCTCATTGACCAGCTCTAGGTCTGTAGAGCACCGACAGTGTTCAGCTCTGGGAACTGGCAGAGTTTATTTCAACCCCAAGCCCAAATATTTTTGTTAGTGGGACTGCCCATATTTAGGTAAATTGACACCTATTTCCCAATGCCTACACAAACATTTGTGTGTTAACAATGTTTAACAGCCAGAGCTTCCTACCTTTTCTGGCACTGTGGAAATTGTGTGCCCAGACCAGCCAGGAACAGATTTCCTGGTGACCTGGTGTGGGTCAGCCCCATCTGTGCTGTTCCCTTCCCACCCTGATCCTGAAAACAGGATTGACCTTCATGAGCAGGAGGGAGTACTTCCATTTAGAAAATGTGCGGTGCTGTAATAAACTCAATCTTTATTAGCTGGTGCACATAGAGCAAAGTTTGCAGTAATTGTACCTTGACTTGATAGATTTAAAAAGAATAAAATCACTTTACATTTGCCCTTGATATAGAGCATAAAGAAATAGAAAGAATCTACATATAAAGAATTTAGTACTGCTTATGAAACCTAAAAGCTGAGTTCAGAGAAAGTTGTGCCAAGATCAGGAACATCCAAATGTGTCCCCAGATGTTCTTAGATCTGTAGCTGACACCAAAAGGGACTTAAATGTATAAACTCAACAGCCATCACAAGGATAGCTCAAAATCACCAGTTTTGATGAACCAACTCAGACTGGCAAATTTGGCAAGCCCCAGTGTGTGCTCTGGATAGAGGTCTGGGGGGGAGGAGTGTGACAGCCTTATCCCAGCCAATCCCATCACCAGCCCTCACCGCCATGATCAGTGGCTGGGCAGTCAGCTCTTGATTCTGTCACAGATGGAGAGATTTTCTTCAAATTGTTCCTGGTTTCTGTAAGTAATGTGTTTTCTCCAGGCTTCATCTTGCAACAACTGCCCCATAAATCATGTTCAAGAGAAAATGTTCAGAAAAGCAACCAAAATCTGTACAGCTTAAGGCTTTTGCAACCCATTGACAAAGATCTATAAATGTGCAGCACATACACAAATTATGTATCTTTAATTTATTTGACTGTCCAGGAGTGGTCACTAGGTTTGGTAAATGTTGCAAGCAAAGGTGAACTAGTCACCTTTTTTGACTGTGTTTGTACCAGATCACATCCTGCTGCAACTGCTCTTGTGTCTGTCATTAAATACATGATGAATTCACAGCAGTAAAATAGAGAGCAGGGGTTGAGAAGTTCACATTGTGGAGAAAGCGAATGGCTTGAGGGCCAGTGACAACAAACGGGGGTATTTATCAACGTGACTGCTCTCTGATTTTATTGATATGAAAACAGGAACAGCAGTAGAACATACTGTCTTCCATTAATTATCAGGAATCTCCTTTTACTAGCAGTGAGTTATCTTTTTATTATTGGAAGAGTGGGCTGTCTGCACTTGTGTTCATGTTTTCCTTGTGCTTGTTTGGAGGTGTGTCCTGGTTTTGACTGGGCTAGAGTTACTGGACTCCTCAGCAGCTGCCCCAGGGCTGGGTTTGGGTTCAGCACGGGAACAAGGTTAATAACTGACTGAGGGTTTGGTGCTGTCTCAGAGCTGCTCACCCCACTCAAGGACTCTTCAGTGTTCCATGGGTGCACAGGAGGCTGGCAGTGAGCACAGGCAGGACAGCTGAGCTGGCCAAAGGGCTGTTCCATACTCTGGAAGGTCACTCCCAGTACCCAAACTGGGCAAAGTTCCCCAGGAGGGGCCGATCAGTGCTCAGGCATCGGCAGGCATTGATCAGTGGGGGGTGAGCAATGGTGTTTGCATCATTTTTCTTGGGTTTTATCTCTCCTCCTCTCCTTTTTATTACAATCATTGTTACTGTTAATACTAGTATTATATTTTATTTCAATTATTAAACAGTTCTTATGTCAACTCATGAGTTTTACTTTTTTTTTCCCCAGTTCTCCTCCCCATCCCACCTGTGGGAGGGAGCAAGTGGTACTTAGCTCCCAGCTGGGGTTAAAACGTGACAAGAGAATTTTGAAATAACCTGTGACACTCACACCTTGCTCTGCTTTGCTTTCCTTTGTAGTTACACAGCTCAGTCTAAACTTTCCTTTTGGAAATATGCACAGGGGTAAAATTCCTCTATTGATGTATCTTCAAACATACCAGCCTTCTTTTTAAACCCTGGCTCTTCAGCAAGCCTTTCCTTAGCTCACATGTTAGAATCGAGGGTCTGAGTGTAGCAAAAAGGTTTGATAAGCATTAACATCTGGCTTTTTTTATATGAGGACCACTCCTTAATTGTCAGTGATTCTCAGTAGTCTTTCAAGGACACAAAGGTCCTTTTTGTGTTGAAAGTGTGTCCCCTGGACCCACACACTAAATCATTGTCAGAAAGCTGTGTTTCCTTCACATTTGTAGTGAACAGATCAGAGACCTAATTGCTTCAAGTCAAGGAAAATAACCAATTCTGCCAAAATGTCAAAAGGTTGCCCTTTTTAAAAGAAGTAATGGACCATATTAGAAAAAGACCCATTTTTCCTGCTCAAAAACCCGCAAACCAACAAGTGAGAAGAACCCCACCTACTAACAAAAAGTCAAAACAAAATCCTCTCAGTTCAGCTTCGTTTTGTGGTTCAAATGATCAGGAACAACAACATCACACATCTTCTGTACTATACCTCCCGGGCTGTTCTAATTAATAGTGGCCTGAGGCAGTATTTATTTCTTAGCTCACGAGATAATAGGTTATTGATTGATCTGTGAGCTAATAGCCAAGGTTATGTCTCACATAAGAAGTGATTGTGTGGATTGAAGTTCATCATTGATCCTGTTTCCACACACTCAGGGGGATCATACATTTAACTGTCACATAAATAAGAACAAAAGACCCTTAATGACATTTATTGACTTCCAGAGATGTGATTCCTCACTTGCACCCACCACCAGTTTCTGTGGTCACAGCTTGGCACTGGCTTAGGTCTGGTATTTTCAGTTCAGTGGTTCTTCCCTGCCATGAGCAGGAGTCTTCTGCTCCTGCAAGGATGGTCTGGATTTCACTGCCTGTTCATCCTGTGGCATTGCCATCTCACCACAGCAGCCATGGGGAAACTCAGCAGCCGTGAGAGGAATGAAATAGCCAAAGTATTTTAAATGACTATAAAAGGTTTGGAAGAGATTAAAACCAGAAATTAATGGAGTCAGAAACGCAGCATGGAATTGAACACAAATATTGAACAGCAAGCACATGATTGGAACTGCAGAACTGGGCACAACTTAGAGCATCCGTTCTGATGAAAGCTTCAGGATCACAAAATCTGCTCTCATTGCAGGATATGCGGTGAAAAACATTTGTTTCAGTCATAGCACTTTGGCTGTTCCAACTCTTAACATCCAGAACCGAAAAACTTATTAAAACATGCATTTCTGACATGTTATACAAACATTGAGGTTTCAATGATTTGATATAGTTCTGCAAGATGGTTTGAGTTTCTCTGATTGGGTTATTCAGAATGAGAAATCGTCTGGCAAAACAAAAATATAACCAGAAGTGAAACCAAAACCAACCAGAAAAAAAACCAAACCCAAAAGCAAAAACTAAAATAAAAGGAAGTTGAATAAACTGAAATATCTGCTTTGTTTAGATGGAACCCAGAATTAAAATTACTATTTTATATCAAAATATTTTGAACTGTTCTAATAGCTGACAGAACCAGTTCCTCTGCTATTCATTCCTCTACCCATTCATATCTGTACAATTAATTATTTTAGTTTACACTCTACTAGGAGTCTTCTGGAGACTGCTGCTGAAAACCAAATGCAGAAAATGACCTAACCCTCTCTTGTAGCCTTATGTTGGTGTTGCTGAGAAATGCCATTTGTTTTTTCCTGGCCACTGATTTTCCCAGCCATGCAGGTCCCTTTCACACCATTCTGGCTGGCCCTGCCCCTCCCCATGTTCTGTGTGCCTTTTGGAGACTGCCTGCTCACTCATTGTTTTTAACCTGCCACAGCAGCTTCACCTTCCAGTTTCCCCAGTCCTCTGGCCTTTTCTAAGCTGTAACTGAAGCTCTGTTTTTCAGGTACTTGCCCACCTCAGTCAGGATTTCCCACTTTGCCTCTTCACCTCTGTTTAATTTTCAGGGAAGATGCTGCTTATGAAGGTACATGATGGGAACTTAAAAAGCTATTAATTTATTTGACATAAAAGCATTTTGGAACCGTGCTGCTCAGTGGCACATGAACCTTGTTTTTATTAAGCCATGTAATGGGGAAAAAACTAATATCAAATCCAAGGAAAAGCATTAAAAAGCTGTTTTGCCTTAAGGTACATAAGCTCCTGAAAAGCATGGTATTTTCTCCTCTTTCAACTATTACAGAGAAATAGCATTTTTACTCTCTCATTTATGTCAGTTAGGATAGCTAATGATATATATTATTGCAAGACCCAGAGCCAGCCTCATCTCCTGTTAGCACTACATTCTCTTCTTTGCATCCAGTACTGCTTTTCCAACTATTATGTGCCATCCAAACAATTTCAGATACAGTTTCAATTACAGAAAATAATAGGATTCTTGAGGAGGTGTAAGTGCATCAAATATTCTAGCAGCCTGTCCTGCTTGGCAATAGCTGAAGGACCTGTTTGCATTTCCAGGGAAGGAGCTGGAGGTGCACATCTGCCTTCCATCAGGCAGCCTTTAAAGTTTCTGTGCAATGCTAAGTAGGTAAATGTCATCTCCAAGCATGGGAGAGAGTATGCCTTGCTATTTAATTGTGCACTTTCACCACAAGTGTCCATTAAGGGACAATGTCTGCTTTTACTTCCTCTGAATTCAATACAAATCCAACAGTAGCTGCATCATCTAAACCCAGCTGTGGAAATTTTGTTATATGATATTGTATTTTTTGGCTCAGGTTTCATCAGGCTGTGCTAGCTAGTGAAGAATTTCCAAATGGATGTCCATGATTTCAACAAAGCCAATGTTTTGGGGGGAAATAGTCTGCAGTGTGGAAAGAAATTAGATAGGTTTTTTCTGAGTAATTAATTGAATTTAAATGCTTAATTGAAATGTAATGCAGTGGGTATTTGTTGCTGTGCTATAGCCTGACTATTGATTCTGACTCTCTGCAGAACTCTAAAGCTACAATTTATAACACTGAGGATCTTTTTAAAAGCCTCCTTTTGGGTTTCTAATAATAAATTAAAAATTCCCTTTTTGCTTTGGGATCTAGATTTAAATGAAGTAACGTCATAAAAGACAAGTGCTCTGAAACAGATGAGCTTAATTTAATTTAAGGCTAAAAAAAATCCTGCACTGATTTCCATGATTGGGTGCAAAGCCACGTGTCAGCACAAAGTCACTGGGATCTATTCAGGGATACATGCAAAATGTAAAATGACTATTTCCACGAGTGCTTACGTTGCTAATAGACCTCTTAAAAATAGTATAATGGAGATTGAGGTTTGTATCTGAACACATTGTTCTATTTATCACTGGCAGCTGCTCCTAGCTTTTACATTAATCTTCTTGGAGAACACACACCACAGGACTGGAGAGTCAGAGCTGGGGCTGACTCTTCTCCCAGATGCTGTGGGACATCCTGATCTTGGAGAACACACACCAAAGGACTGGAGGCTTGGAGCTGGGGCTGGTGCTTCTCCCAGAGGCTGTGGGACATCCCATGGGTCCCTCGGAGAGCTGGATCCCTGTGCAGCCCAGGGACACAGCCTCAGGCATCCTGACTGACACCACTGGCCTCTGCTGCCTGGGGCCTTCAGAGGAGGGGGTTCATCCCTCTTTCTTTCCCAAGGATTGCATCTCATACATGTGAGCATGATGCCTTAAGATTTTAGCCATTGTATTTTTCAAATCCTGTGCTGCATTAGTGCATGGCTCTAAACTCTAGATAAAGTGTAGTTAACTGTCTGCACATTTTGGTCAGACAGAACAATCCCTCTGGGCCTGAGAACCAAGGACACCCCACAGCCTCGGGCCCCCAAAAGTACAAACAAAACTGAATTGAGGGGAGAGCAAACTGAGGGAATGTGACTTCAATACCTGAAGCTGTAACTGGAGGATTAACCCCTGATATGCAAATTGACCAAACTTGTCTCTGTCTGAAAAACTCATGACCATAGTCCATCTTGGGTGTAGCTTCTGGGAGGCTTTGACTGCCCAAGGTGTATCTGTTGAAAGCCTTTAATAAATACCTACTCTTATTCTCTTAATCTTGTCTGGTCTCTGTTCTAGGGAGCCACTCAAGGCATCAAGCAAAGCAATCGCAGAGGTGCTGACACTGAATCTCCTGGGTAGTGCCATTTCCCCCCAACTTTGTTTTGTGTGGCTATGAAGGAAGAATGGTATTTCCATCTGTTAAAATAAATAAATAAAACCCAAAGAATTGTTCCCTTAATTTGAAATTTCTACCTATTTTACATTATTGCAACTTCAGCAAGTTTCTGTGCAACCACTGGGACTTTTGAGCAGCTCCTCCTGGCTTCATTGCTGGGTTTATTTGGAGTGTACAAACAGTAGGAATGAGGTTGGTGAGTGATAGGCCAAGCCTGTCTTTAACCCAGCCTCATCCTCCCTGTTGGAATGAGTGCAGTAGGGTACCTGCATGCTCCAGAAAGGGCCAAGCCTTGTCAGGGCAAGGCTTTTTTTTTTAAGAAAAGCAGAGAGAAATTGTCTAAATGCAAAAAAAACATCGGAGTCCTCACAGAGCATGAGAACAGCCAGGCTGAGTGATGTGATTTGCTACCAGACAACTACATCAGCAGGCATTATTCTCATTTCAATTTCATGTTCTTCTAAATGAAAGGCCCATTTCTGGATGCTTTAAATTGTTGGGGAAAAAAAAATCTGTGTTTATCGAGGTAAAATGTGTCATGCAGAGGTAAAATATATCAGATAATAAAACAGCAGAAGACCAGACTCTGCTATAAAGGAAAAGAAATCTTTTTTTTTTTTCAGTAAGCAACATGTTTCTCTAAATAATGCATTAGCTGCTTTTCATTTTTCAAATTAGAGTCTATTATTTTCAACTTGCTATCACTCAGTACAGCTTGGAGATTTTTAAATACTTTATAATCATGAACCTAAAAGACGTTGGCATGGTAAGAAGCTTAGCAGCAATAAAGAGAATGTAAGTGGAAAGGTAGAACAGATGAGAAGCGGCAGCAATGCTTTTTATGATAGTAATCTAATTTTAAAATAGCTTCTCATTTCTATGCATAAAAGGTATTTGTGGAGTTGCTTCCCACACACCTGCAGGGCTGCGGAGCAGGAGGAGCTCTGGGTGAAGGACAGGGGAGCTCCTGCAGCAGCCTGGGGGCCCCTGGGTTTCTTATCTGAAATGTGCTGAGGAGCCATCACTGATAAAACAGAGTTTTCACAGGGAGAGGAGCAATGCTTATTCTGCCAGAATTCAGGAGAAAAATGTTGTTTAGGCATAAATGAACAAATACAGAATGGAGAAGGATGCAAGGTGCTGCTGTACCAGCCCTGCCCTACAGCCCCAGCTCCTCGCTGGCTCTGCTGCCTCTTGTCGGGTTTCCCTCCCTGTCCCCTCCAGACTGTCGTGCTCTGTGTTTGAGCACCTGGCACAGGAGAGCCCTGACCTCAGCTGGGGACTCCTCACAGCCACAACAAATCAGTGTGCATCCTTGGAGTCACTTGGCTTGGTTTTCATAGCAGAGTTAGCTTTCATCTGCCACATCACAAGAATTTTCATTACATTACACTTTTTTATATTTAATGATAATACATAAGTTATTTACCTCACATGAATCTGTTACGATTTCCTATCAAAAATTATTCAATAATATCATGAAAGAATCCTCTTCTTAGATGAAAACCATAATTTTCTATACCGTAATTGTAACATTGCTGCAGCAATTGCTGAATGAACACATTGCAATGAAGCAGAAAGTAAAAATCATCACATTCATCGGCACAAACCCTAACAGTAAGACTTAAAAAAAAAAAAAGGAAAAAGTCTTGAATAGTTTGGAATCAACCTTACAAATCTCAGAAAAATCATTGGGATATAACTTCAGGAAGGAGGAATGATAATAAAACACATAGCTCATTTTGTTAAGGATTAGGGAATTTTGCAATCTGAGATATTCAAATAACAATGATGACAAGCAGACAGTAATTTTTTCTAAGAAAATACCCACAAAGGTGACCCCTCTGTCAGACTGAGGGCAGTTTCCCATACTATGATACGATTCTTTTCTCCAGAAAGACTGAAATCCTCCAGATCAGTGCTTGTGTCCTGCTGTGCAGAATAGATCATTTTGACCACAGTAACCTTTTCATAAATGAAAGCACTCCGTTCACAAAGGAATGTTTATGAGTGATGTGCTTCCTTCTACCATTTATTACTAAAGGCTACACTGTAGTAAATTCCTTTCAACTGCATTTCAAACCTAGTAGGTAAAATATTCTGCTTTATTTTATTACATGATTTACCACTTGTATAAAAATTGAATGTATATGTACATTTTTAAATATCATTAATATTGCGTGCTCATTTTGACATTGCATTGGCTCATAGCTTATTAGGTTTTACACATCTGCTTTTTTTTGCAATCTTTCTCTGAAATATGACAAATCCTGAATTTTTTTGCTATCTCTGCACACAAACTTAATGGGCAATGGTATTCAATTGCAAAGTTCCTTCTGAACTCTCACATCTGCAATCCTCTGTGCCTGTGGAGCGATATCAGTGTGATCCATAGGCTTTTGTTGACTTAGTTTGATGAATTTATTTTTCCTAAGTCACTGGAAAAATCTCCTGCACTGGGCTCCCTTGCCTCAGGGCAAGGACAGCTGCAGAAGTACTGCCAGGAGTCACAAAGTCTGCCACCTGCAAACCCCTCTCTCATATCCCTGTTTCCCTCAGCTGTCCATCCCTCTTTCCATGCACTAGGCTCATTCACAATGAGCCCAGAGCTCTTGTACACCCTCAGTCACCTGGGGCTCATCTGGGGAGCAGGATTTATCAGCAGGATTTATCAGCAGCTCCCACCAGGCCATCAGTCAGATCAGAGAGCTCCTGTGGTGGCAAGAATGGCAGGAGATCTCATTTTCCCAGGTTCATTTGTCACAGCCTATGGAAGTCCTTTGGAGAATGTTTGTGGCAAAAAAAAGCACCAAAAAAGCATCTTATATAAGGTAAAGGAACCAAAATCTTACTTTGCTTTTGACTGCAGTAAAATCTAGAAATAACAATACAAATATTTGATGTGCTCCTGCCCCTGCCAGGAGGGGTTGTTGCAGCTGAGCTGGGCTGGCCAGGTGCTCCTGGATGGTCCAGGTGCTCCTGGATGGTCCAGGTCTGCAAGGAACCAGCAGCCTGGTGCCCCCTCACTGCAGGCAGATTTTCCCAGCTATTATCCACTCCCCAGACCATGGAGAGCAAAGCTGGAGTCACCATCTCCATTCAAGTGCTGTACTTGCTTAAAGGCACAACACAATTAGTGCACTGTCACATGCAATTAGTTAGCACCGTGTTGGCACGTATTGTAAAGCTTTTTTTCTTTAGCTTATGTGCAGCTAATTGGGCCCTGATTCTGGAGGGCTGCACCACAGGCGTTTCTGCTGCAAGGAGATGCTCCCTTCTGCCTCCACTGCAGCAGGGGAGGGCATTTTCAACAGGAACTTGGAGGACAGTTGTGACATCTCAAATTAAGGATGGAATATGTGATCAGGGCTGAAAAAAAAAATTAGCAGGTCCAATTTCTTGGGACTGTCTTAATGACTTTGAGGCACTTTTTCTCTCTTATCTAAAGGAGGTCCCACTCTCCCCTTGGCCTCACAGGACCAAAAGAAAAGTGCATGGATTACTTACAGCGTTAGGCCAACTTTTTTCCTAGGAATCAATTAATGCATGTGCCAAGGAGTTCAGGTGTTCTTTCAGCTATTGCAAATGTTCATCACATGTGAGCACTCATAAAGTTCTCTCAGGATTGCCTGAGCTGCAAAATCCCCATGGCATTGCCTCTCAGTGCAGTTCACAGGAATAAATTACCTCCACGATAAGGTAATACAGACCTTATTTGACCTGAGCATATTAAGATAATGTTGTGATGCTATTACCATAATAACACCGTGGTCACGTTGTTATCACCATGTAACAGCAGACAATTACTACCTGTTAGAACCTGCCAGGTTAACCTTACAGTGCTCATTAACACAGCTGTGGAACTCTCATTTCTCTACTGAGGTGGCTTCACCTGAGTACAGAGCAAGTGCACACACGCGTTTCTCTATATCAGCAGCAGAAATTGTGAATTCAGCTTTGTGTACCAGAGGAAAGGGCAGCAATTGCAAGCTAATGGTGTGGTGTAGGGCTGCCAGGGGGCAGGGGGATCAGACACACATCATAAAGCAGGGAATCTGTCAGTTAAGCTGGGCTCAGTGATGGGGACAAAGCAGAGACAGTGTTAGAAATGAAGGAGAGGGATGACTGCCGGGCTGGTGGAGAGATCCCTGCAGAGGTGCTCACTGTGGAGGTGCAGCTGTGATTTCTATCAAAAATGTGGGGTTTGATTTTACAAATGTGTGATACTATGGGACATGAAGTGCAGTGGTGGAAGGCAAAGGGGAAGACAGTAGCCAGCATTTCCCCACAGAGTGGCTTAGATTATGTACAAAACTTCTAGAGCACTCTGGCTTGGATCAAAGCAAATAGCTTTGCAGTTCAATATAAAAATGTGGGGGTTTGTTGGTTCTTTTGGTTTTGTTTTAGGGGGTGGTTTGGTTGTTTTGTTGTTGGGGTTTTTTGTTTGTTTGGGGTATTTGTTTGGGTTTTCTTGCTTTGGTTTTTGGTTGTTGCAGGGTTTAAGATTAAACACTGATTTAATCATCAAGAGGTTTTTGGGTTTTTCAGGTGCACTCTCACCCCAGCAGAGCTGGGTCACATTGCTGTACATCACTCTCCCTGAGCGGCACAGCACAGAGGGAAAATCCACTCAGCAATCAGCTGCCTTGCATTGGAAAATACAGACTGGTTTAATCCTTACCTCAAATATACTGCCCCCATTTCTTGAGAGATGACTCTAACCTGTGCTCTTTGTCTTCTGCACCACGGGCAATAAAAAGACTTGCCAGGATTCTAATGGCAAAATGGGGTTTTCTGTTCCTCATTATTTTCAGCTCGGCTGTACAAGTCCTGCTGCAAGTGGCCACTTCAAAGCTGTGCTGGCAGCAGTTTGTCACAGGCTGGCAGGGGTGCAGCGTGCAGGTGGGTGCTGCAGGCAGGACCCCGGTGCTTCAGCTGCTGGCAAGGACTCAACATGACAGAGGGGACAGAAAACTGATTAGAAACACTGTTACTGGATAAAAGCCTTTTTCCCCCAGGATGAACAACCCCTTTTTGACTTGCAGAGGGCTCTGCTGGTGTTGTGAGGGTGCAGATGTCTCAGTGTCTCTCTCCTGAAACACTCCAGTCTCTCTTTTGTCTTTCAACACTTCGTTTTAAGTGAAGATTGACAGTGCCTCGCTGATGTCTCTGCAGCACCTCTCTGCCTAAATGCCGAAATGGTTTTTTTATGCTGGATAAAACCTGCTGAGTCTTCCTGAGGAATCCCAGGTTGGGGGATGTGACCCAAATAAACGTTCTCTACAAAATGTATTCTGGCAGAAGACTCTGCACATTGTGCAGATTACAAATTGCACCCAATTTTCTGGTTTAGCTGCCTGATTTTTAGTGCTGGAGTTGTTGATTGCTTCAACTGTCGCAATTCAGAGAAACATTTTTCATGCAAAAAGAAGAGCAGCAGTTGCAAGCATTGTGAGGATTCTGAAGTGCAATGGTTGTTTTTTAATCCATGCTCCATTGTTCAGTTTCCTATTTCTTACTAATATCAGCGACATGAGCCCTGATCTCACAAGGCCTTACATGTGGAAGTTTTGGTGCAGCTTCAGTTCTGAGCTGAAATGAAATAAACTCAGAGGTGGTTTTGACACAAATCTGTGTTTGGAAGGTCAGAGCACAGGCATGGACTTACTGAACTTTGGCCCTCATGTGCTCAGCCCAGAGCTGCCTCAGACCCTTCCACAATAAGAATTTTAACAAAAATCAAACCCCTGGAAAACGAGGAAAGAAAGAATTTAATCATTTCAAAATTAACCCTCTAAATGCTGGAAACCTTAACTCAAGGATGCCATGGTCCAGTTTTTCTGCCTCTCCCAGTGATGCCTGGCACATGGAGCAGCACAGCCCCCACCATGGGCATACACAAGCCCAGGAGACACTGCCCAGCTCTGTGAAACACCACGGGAGACCTGGCAGAAATCCCAGCATTCCATGGCACCTCTAGCAAGGGCTTATTCTCTCCCTGACCCTCAGTATTGCAGCCCCAAAGCTGAGAGATGGGAACCTGCTGGCTCATAGGATCCTGGGAGATCTTGTGTGTTTAACTTATCTGCAATTCCTCCAGCTTTCTCCATCCCTTTGCAAGTCCTGTTTCCAAGGTGGGCACTGCAGCCCAAACAGGCTTATTCACAGGACGTGGTATCTCGTGATGCTGTGAATAAACAAATGTGGGAGAGTTTTCAGCCCTCAATGGTGTCAGCCATGAAGCAGAAAGCTGTTCTCAGCCCTACCCGTGTGGGAGCTGGCATGCTGCAGTTATCTCCATATGGGTAAAATGAAGCCCTGTGTCTATCATCTAATGAAGGTCTGGAGAAAAACCCCAGCAGCCCAAGCAACTAAGTAATGAAGGCACAACAGAGAGCCCTGTGCACCTCTGGAGGAGTGAGGACAATTTTCATTTGGGTTAATGCAGTTTAACATTTCTATTTATCACTGCATAGGGAAGCCCACCCATTTAGGACAAATACTTGTTTAATGAATGTTTGGCTGTCAGGTTTTAGACCTAACCACGGCTGTTCAGGTTCCTCTTAATTTAAATAAACTCCTGGGAGCCTGATCCTGACCTGGATGCTCCACACAGAGGAGGAGAAAGGCAATCAACACCGACTTTCACAGATATTCTCAGGGAGGGAATTCCAGCTCAATGATCTGATGATTTCTATCAACACAGTGGTAACCAGACAGTTACTGTCTGTCCTGTCTATTGGCTAAAACACTGGCTGCCTCAAACATTTGAAGATATTTTGGATCAAAAATTTGAAGTTATTTCCCTGAAATCCAGCAGGTCTGATCAAAGGGATTGGGTAAGGAAAAAATTAAGCCCTGCTTTATATGCTTTTTCTTTTTATACCTATCATTAAATCCCTGCCTTTTTCACAATAAAGTTTAAAACCTGAATGTCTAGTCATCCTTAATCTTTTTCTAGCTCCCACCTGGCTGTCACTGGAGCACCTTACATTCCCACTCAGACATGGAAACAGATCATACAAGACTCTGAGACAGAAAGAAATTAGGCTGAGGCACCCAGACAACCCCTATCCAAGACATAGCTGTGCTGCTCCCCCTCTTTCTAGTGAGCAGGAGGTTGTTGGGATATCTTTGCCTTCCTCTCCAGCTTTAGGAACATCAAGTACAAGCATGATGAATTTTGGCTCCTCAACAAGAGTGAAAAAACCTCTATAGAAATATATTTTAAATGCCTGACATCTAGCTGCAATTAAGTTTATCTGCATTAATAACATACATTTCTCACTCAGTGGGTAAGGATATTTTTAATCTTTTATGCTGTCATCCAATAAGCCTGAAAACTGATAAAAAACACATTCATGTGCAAATCAGTCCTTTTTAATTTCCTTTTACTTTTTTTTTTTTCATCCTACTTCAATATTTTAAAATCCAGCCTCTTTGTGAGCCCTGTAAATATTTCCTATTGGCATGGCTGACAACAAATGCTCAGAAATGAACTGTCAGCCCCTGCAGAGAGGATGGGCATCAGTGAGCTGTGCTCATATCAGAGGGCTGATAATGACACGTGGAGCTTTCACACCTTGATCACCAGTCTGAATCTGCAACACCCAAACCTGACCTGCAGTAATGATCATGTGACAATTACCTGGCTGGCTGGACATGATTGCTGCTCTCTTCTCATCCCCTGCAGTGGACAGGTGTTCTGCTTGCTGACAGGAACTATCTTTTCTCTTGCTATCAATCTCACCCATTCAGTTAAAACTAAAGAAATTATTCTCCTCTCCCAGGCTCTTTTCCTAAAAGGGCTGTGTGACTCAGAAGGTAACACTTTACAATGATAGCTATCCATCTTCCCACTCACTTTTACTGTCACCCTTTTCCCCCCACTGTAACTGTGAAGGAGAAGGAATTCCTTTAGCAGGAACCAGGAGGAAAGAAAACTCTTCCTGCTTAGAGTCTATTTGTGTTCTCAGGTTCTTGCAAGAGACTCTGGTGACCAGAACACAAACATGGGAGAAAATCTTCCCAAGTTCTTTACAAACATCAGTTCCTAATATCCAACAACCACTCTGTGAAGTCCTCATGGACCTTGTTTATACAGACATGCAAAAAGTAGTTTTGAGCCAGCTTATGTCTGCCAAGATGGTTCAGATCAGGTTTGTGCCATCCCTCTCCAGAAACATCACCCTTTGAAGACGGCCTTGTCCCTCAGGATCCCTCCTTGTTTCCTCCCTCCCCCAGGGAAGGTATCTCCCTGACCCCTGGTCCTTCTCTGCCCACATACTCTGAAGATTTTTATCATAAAATTCAAGCCAGGGGTTAGTTCGGAGTGATTTCCTCCATTTTGACAGTTCAAATAGGAGAAGTTACAAAGGATATTCAGATCATTTCATTGCCACTACCTTTGCCCTTTTCCCTGGGAAACACAACTCTCGAAGAACACGCAAACTGTTCCTTCCTATTTTCTGCTAGTTCATTATTTTATTTCCCTGATCTTTAAAGAAACCAATAAATGCAGAGGAGTGTTACCTGTCAATCAGGTCATCAGCTTAGCAAATGTGTGGCAGCAAAGAAACATGAAATGAAGCAGCTACAGTGTAATTTTCTGATCAGTCTATTAGGCATTTGTTCATTTGAACAGTTTGTGCCTCTGTTCTGCTATGTCATCTGGCAGGAGCAGACATCTGAAATTTATATTCTTTCACCAGATAGAAAGTCTATAACTTTCATTAAAATATTCATGACAAGAAACACTCTGGTCAATTGGTGAATTGCTGTTACAGTTAAAACATAAATCACCACCATGCCATTACTGTGCTGTGGGAGAACTTAATGGACTTGCAGTAATTTGTGTATAAATACAAAGAACAGGAAAACTGTGATAAGCTCAAAGCAGCCGAGGGCTCCTCCTGTGTAAATGAGAATTTGTGTACAGATAAGTCTGTAGAGAGTTCTGTAAAGAAATTACCAAAAAGTGAATAAACCCTTCAGTTACAAATAAACCAGCTTAGGTACAAGCTCAGGTGCTGCAGGGAACACAGCAGAGAGTGCAAAATCCATGTGGGACTGTGGGACTGTCAGCCCTTACCTGAGCTCTGCCAGCTGGGCCTCAGATCAACCAAATCTGGACTTATTTTCCTACATGAATGGCAATCACTGCCATGCACACCCCACATATCCCACCCCACCTGAGGAAATGATAATTAAAACAGCCACTGGGTAATTCAGGTAAAAGAACCATCAATCTGACTATTGCACTTAAAATAAAGATCTTCTAGACTAAGACAGCATATTTTGGAGCAGGAAGGTCCTTCAAATGTATTTGAAAGAAAAAGAGAGGACACAAAATAAAGGTAACTTTTCCATGGCAAAATCCAGCCATTTCACCTGGAACCAGCCATGTGGGGAAGGCCAGGACTGATGCTTTTTCCACAACTTCATTTTGTGATCTCTGTATTACAGAGCTACAGCAGTGACTTGAATTAAAGCCATGAAAACATGAATGAACCAAAGTCCTGGGTTTGACCAAAAGCCCAGTGAATTCTCTAAAATCGCTTCACTGACTCCTGGTGCTCAGCTCAGGCTTTTGGCAAGGCTGGTGCTGGGATACATAAACAAATTGATTCAACAACCTCCTTAAAAAGGACCCAGAAACACTCAAACCCCTCTGCCCAAACAACAAACCCCCAAATGGAGTAACTTTCCATTCTAGTTTTCCTTCAGAGTACAAATGTGTTTAGAAACAAGTCTTTTTGCAATTTTACCTAGCATGTAGCTATCACTATCTCAAATAGTAGTTTAAAAACCCCACCATTTTTGTCTGATTTATCTACTTACCACATCATAATGATTTATAGATCATTTCTACTCTCAAATTAACCTTGGGAAACATTTAGGTACTCTTTGGGAAATGCTCAGCTGACTATGAAAATCTCTAATTTCTACATCAACAGAGGGCTTTGCATGCCTGGTTAAGTCTGGAACTGTCTGTTCCTAATTCGTTTCTCCAGCTGAATATTTATTGGATTCACAGCCTGTTTCACAGATGCTTTTATACATATTGTCATCAAGGAACTGGGATGCAAAATGAGAAACTCCTATTTTGTCTTCCACTGTGTTAGTACTAAACCACTCAGTTATTTCACCTTCCAGTTCTGCTCTGAAGAACAGAGAGGGCCTGATCTTGGCAAAGCCCATTCATTCATTTTGAGATGGGTGTTTAGCTGCTAAGAGCAACTACCTGCTGCAGCATTAACATGGGTGCAGACTTTGCTGGTAAACTCATTTCTTGTATCTCTTTCCATGCTGAGTGGCAAGTTCCTGACTCTTAACTCTGCCAGGTCATTGTAGCAGAAAAGTTGCCAATTTTAGTAGGAAGGATGAATGATAAAAATAAAAAGATCACCAGGGATGGAAAGAGAGAAAATGCAAATGAAATGGAACAGAGACCTTAAAGAGAGCTGGTGCTGGACTATCAGTGTCAGTGTGGTTGCCCTGCCTGCACGGGCTGTGTCTCCATCCCAGGGAATCTGTATGCAAAGGCAGCCACAAGCGGCTGATTAATTCAGCTACTGCTATAAACTAGAAAATAAATTGTTCCATTAAAAAAAGATATTTTAGCATCAGCTATGATCAGTGAACCTCTTGCTCTAATTTTTCTCTTCTTCCCATTTGCCATGAGCCCTTCTCCAGCTCCATCCAGGACATCTTAATTACCCGCAGTGAGCGATTGCCACGGAGCTGCAGGCAATGTGATGAATCAGTTTAAAAGTACAGTGCCTCATGTGCAACTTCTGGAGCTGCAGATTACTGCGTTAGAGATTACAAGTCACCCAGAAAATCCCAGAGGAGAACATCATCAGGGTTTAAACAGAGTATGAAATTTGTAGGTTCGCATTCTAACGTGTTTCTTATTGGATTTGATTTGCCACGAGAGACCCAGCACAACTCGTGTCTTGTGTGTTACCTCACACTCAGCTGTGGGGAGGGCTCAGGGTCTGCTTGGAGAAGGATTATAAATAAAGCTGTCAGAAGCCTGTCCCCACAGGGCCATTCCTTTGTCCACACAATGACAATGGTAATGCTCTATTTGCAACAGCTTTTTTCTATAAACGTGGACATGATTTTGAGCTCATATGAAGTTCAGCTAGTCAGAATTGTAGCCAGCTCCTGTGGTGCTATTTATCCTTGTCACTGCATCCTCAGCAGTTCAGAAGTGAAGATCCAGCTGCCAATTAAAGCAAGAGTAACCTTTCAATGAGATTAACATGTGCCTCAAGTTATCTCCACTTGATGGCCTAATCCTGTTCCCAGAGAATTTGTGAAATCTGCCTGACTCCAGAGAAATCCTCTCCTGCCCAAAGCTGGCAGC
Source organism: Drymodes brunneopygia (assembly GCA_013400955.1). NCBI lineage: Eukaryota > Metazoa > Chordata > Aves > Passeriformes > Petroicidae > Drymodes > Drymodes brunneopygia. The sequence continues at coordinate 1,564,300 of VZTZ01041988.1, read as the reverse complement.
TGCATTAGCACATTTGAGGCCACAAGGGGGGCAGGAGAGAAATCAAGGTTATTCTCCTCAAGGATTTGAAGGAAGTGCCCAGGTTCTGTAAGCTACAAACTAGGATGTAGCCAGGAATGGTAAATAAGGATTTGACCTATTTGAGTAGATATAGATGCAGTTTTGGATTTACATTTATAGTCAAATATAATGAAAGTTGATGAAAAGAAAATCAATGTTTTCTTCAAATTGGAATATCTGTTATTCATTTTGACAGTCTGGATTTGTAATCAGCTTTATCAATTTAATTTCATTTATAGCATGGTTTGTGGCAGAATCTTTCTCATGTTCAGAGACAGCTGAGCTCAGTTAATTAAAGCCCTGGATGTTCCTCGTGCTATATTAATGAAAGTATCAATATATTATATGGAATTTAGCACAGGCAGGAAATTGAGATTTTTGGGAATGTAGATCTAGCTGTTAGACCATTTAGAGAGGACTACTGACAACGCCAGGAGGAAAGCCAGACCAAACAAAGCTGAACTTGCCAGGAGAGATCAGTGAAGAATAAACACTGCATTCCTGATACACTGGCAAATGAAGTCAGACAGCACAGCAGGCTGTCTCCAGCAGTGCACGTGTTCCCCAAAAGCCTGACAAAGAGATGGCCGGGTTTCAGGATTCCCAAAATATGCATCCACAAATAAGTAGGTCGTGAACATATTTTAATCAGTTTATCCATGCAAGCCCAGTCTGTGGAGCCTCCCTGTTTAAGGGCAGGGGGACTCTGCTGCCTGGCTCAGATGTGTTGGTGAAGGAAGAGGGGCTCCTCTGCTTCAGGAGCCAGGCCACTGCTGCTCTCTGGTGTCATCATGCTCATCCCTTCCTCTCTAGCCACTGGTGCTCTCTCACACTGGGTTTTTTTTTGGAGCTAATTGTTGTGAAAGGACTTGGAGAATTCAAGTTTCACTGGTTGCAGTCCCAGTCATCTCTTACCCAACTGTTTCAAAGCTAGGAACCACGACTTGGGGGCAGGGAGTGCTCCATGATGGTTCCAGGCACACACTCAGTGTGGGTGGCACCCACCTGCATGCCAGGAGTCAACACCACTTTAATCCATCACCCTCTTCCCTCCTGAGGTCCACACATCAGCCACTGAGACTTGCCCAAGTGCCTCTGAGCAGATTTTGAGGGACTCTTAAAACATCACACATCATCCCAGTCCCCTGGTTTCTCAGTGGAAGACACTCTGGAGTTGCCTCTCATGGTCACAGAACACCCACAGCAGAAACAATGGGGAGAACAAATATTTCACAGCTCCTTGGATGGCAGAGTGAGCTGGGGAATGCTGTGTCAGGATTATTGCCAAACCCCATGGCCCATGTGCCACACTAAACTCTGGGAGCTTGGCAGCTCTGGTTTCCTGATCTGTGTATGTCTCTAATGACTCTAATGTGCTCAGTCTTTCACTGCATCCTTCACAGCAGGAAATCACACAGCCCTGAGTGACTTACTCCAGACCTTTATCTTCAGCCATGTGGATATTGACAGATATATTTTTAAAGTCTTGCTGTTGTAAAGCAAGGTCAGGGATTATGTTGCCAGATGAAAAGGAAACCACCACTGAAATGCAGAGCCAAAGAATTCCCACAATTAAACCAAATATTCTCATTAGTATTTATGGATTCAAAACTAATCATACACCCTTGAAGCCAAAAATCCTCATCATTATTTGTGGATCCAAAACAAACCCTAAGGCCTATTTATATGATGCATTTATTTAAAGGAGAAGTCTAATCTCAAGGGGATGGGGTTGATATAATTTTTAGGACATTGAACTTTCCTTCTTCTCCAAGTTCACCCATTCGACCTTCCTGTGCAGCACATTTAATCAATGCATGCAAATCCTTTTTCACAGCTCTGTTCCCACTTAAATCAATGGCAAAACTCCCACCAAATCGAATGAGGATATAATTAAGCCCTCCACATTTTTTTAAACTTCACTCAAGTAGCTCACAAACCTACAGACTGAGTAAAAATTTTGGATTGTAGATGGCACAAAGCATACAGAAATGTGGAAAATAAAAGAAAAGCATGTTTCACATGCATTTTGGCCAAGCCTAATCAGCCCTCTACTAATCCTGTCCCTCCAAGAGAGCTGAGGAAAGTCCTGTTCAGCAAGTCACCACATATTCAGACCTGTCTCTGAACAAGTGTGCTGCCTACATCTTCCAAATTCAGGATGACTGGTCTGCACAAGATCAGATTCTGTCCCCTTCCTTCATGCTGATGCTATCCACCTCAGATTGCTGACTTGGGGATACCAATATCTGCTGAATGTGTGCTGCAGGAGGTCCAGAGATGACAGATAACCCCAGGATTGCTTCTGCAGGATCACTGTGCAAGCTGGGTGGCCCTAGCAGTAGGAAAAGTTAAATCTCCAGGATGCTGACCCTGAGGATCCACAAGACATTTTTAAAGGTATGTGTAGTGTATTGAAGGGGAAAATAACTGATCCTGGTTTAACCTGTGTCTGTGTGAACAGCACAACTGGAGGTTTTCCCTCTAGATCAAGCCCAGCAGTGTGCATGAAGTGCAGGCAGAGGGGACTCAGCAGTGAGGAGGTTTGTCAGAGTCACTGGAGTGATCATTCTTCCCAAACTCCATGGTTAAAAGTGGCATTTCAGAAGACAAAAAAATGGCTTGCTGTGACTTGGAAGCCACTTCAAAACCATTGCTTGCCAGAAGCACAGGCAGGCTTGTAATCCTTTTCTAAGTATTAGTTTTGGAAAATGGCTTTAGAGCATCTTCCAAATCTTTGCAACCCAAGCTTGAGCTCTACAGCAGAGTGCCCTGAATGCCACCACCCTGCACATTCCAGCTCCCTGCTCCAGTGCCCAGCCTTGCTCTGTTGCCCTGGTTTTACAGGGCCCCATAAGTTGTAACACTGTAACTGTAGTTTCCCATGCTTGTTCTGTAAACATGGTCCTTGTTTTCCTTAACCAACCAGGATTGTTTTGCACTTGTGGAATTGTTTTTCATTCCTTTCCCTGGGGTAGAGAAAGATGATTGACCATGTCTTTGTCCTGTAAACCTTTAGGGGTGTTGACCCCTTTCACCAATCTTTGACTGTCCTTAGAAACCTATAAAAATAGGTAAATAAAGAAGGGCAGGACTTTTGGTTGGTCCTGCCTGGTGAAACCACTGCTGCTCTGAGACCCGCGTGTTTCTTCTGTTGCTAACTAACCAACACTTGCTCTGTAAATGCTCCACCCTGAGAGCTGCCCTGTCCAGGAGGCAGTGCCATGGCTGTGGGGGGAGGCTGCTTCCCCCAGGCAGCCCCCACTGGCATTGCCCAGCCTGGTACTGCACAGAGGGGATGCAACTCTCTCCTCAAAGCAAGCACAAGGCAATAAACAGGAACAGGAGTCAATAATTCTGCTCAAATGAAGAAGTAAAAATAAGATGAAAAGGAGAAGGAAGATGCTCTGCTGACAGGTTTGCCTTCAGAGATGTGCCCTGGAGCACCAGGCTGCACTGGGGGCTGTGCAATGCCCTGGGGGGATGGCAGGAGCTGTGCAGAGCTGTCTCCCTGCTTTCCAGCCCTGTGCTGCCAGTGGTGGGGCTTCCAGCAATGAAATCCAATGAACAGCATCTTGTCTGGGAGTCTGGAAATCAGAACAAATCTCTGTGCAAACCTGGCCTCAGATTGCCATTGTGTTCTTTCTAAATCTGTTTGTCTTGTCTTTCAGACAGGAAACAATTTGCCGGAGAGATAATTCTGCCACAAATTAATGTAAAATTCTCCATAGACCCCTGAGGGATGTCCTATATTATAATAAGCAAAAGAACTTGGATTAAAGTGTGAAAGTCTCATCTCTCTAGTGATGTTACAGGGATAAGTACATTTGTATTGCATGTGTACGTATTTAGGGATGCATATCAGGACACACAAACATATATGGGGTAGGAGAGGTTTAGGCTGGATACTAGGAGGAAATTCTTTACTGTGAGGATGATGAGGCCCTGGCACAGGGTGCTCAGAGAAGCTGTGAATGCCCCATCCCTGGAAGTGTCCAAGGCCAGGTTGGATGGGACTTGAAGCAACCTGGGATAGTGGAAGGGGGTGGAATGAGATGGTCTTTAAGGTCCCTTCCAACCCAAACCGTTCCAAGGCTGTATAATTCAGATTTTGGGTCTAGATGAGCATACAGGCCATGTCAGCAGTGTGGAGGGGCAGGGGCAGCCAGGGCCTGTCCTTGCTCAGTGAGTGGCCCCTGGCAGCTCCGGTGCCACAGCAGGGCCTGTGCAGGCCATGTCCCCCTCAGGAGGGACACAGCCCTGGGACAGCAGCAGCACCACAGTCCCTGCCCTCGTTACACACAGATCTGGTAACCTACTTTGTCAGGAAAAGCCCTGGATGGGATGGGGTGGCTGGGGAGCTCCCTGTCTCGTATATCTTTGCCCTGTCACTTCACCCCACTGAGATGCAGCGTAAGGAGCAAGGCAGGGAGGAATTTCTCATCTGCCTGGCACAGAGAGACCTTGCTGCTGCTAAAGCCTTTGATTTATTCCCTGCATGAGCAGCAGCTTCTTTTCCCACGGCAGAATGGCCTGTGAGCAGAGTTCTGATGTCCTGGTGCTGTCACCCTCTGCTGTCACCATCCACCCTGTGAGCCCCCCTCAGAGCGGGCAGGAGGCAGGGATGCTGCTCTGAATGGGACTGTGAATGCAATTCAAGCATTCCACAGCCACATCCTGGGCTCAGGCTTCAGTGGAAATCACTCATGCTCTGTTTACAATTTAGGGATACGTTATTTTTGGAGAGCTGGACAAGATGCTGGGAACAAAGGGAGGACCACTCAAAGGCCAGGACAGGGATTGCTGGGGAAGGGACCCTGGGAGAGCCTGAGATCCTGGCTGAGCAAGCTGGTGACCCCCAAATCTCTGTTTACAGATGAGCAGGCAGGTGTCACCTCCCTTTGCTTTAAATGTCCAAAATATAGACATTTATATATAAACTGTTTGAAACTCTGCTCCCTGAAGTCAAGGAAAAGAAAACAGAACTTACATTTAAGCCTTTTCTCCGGGATGAAGTCATTTGCAACCTGTAAATGACTTTTAAGATAACTTCAATGTAGCCTGAATATGAAGTATTCAAACTTCATTATATGCACTGAAGAGCAAACAAAACTGTCTAAACACCAGCTTTCTCCCACAGTTTCATTTCCCAGGGACTCACATTGAAGGGATATTGTTTTCTTTCGGGCATTAACTGTTGAGACATAAAATTTCTGGACCAAAGCATCCATGCCAGAGAGTGGATATTATTTGTGGACAAGCAACATATTGTTCACTTCATTGGTCAGACCTTTCCTATTACAAAAAGACAGTATGAAAGCTGCTCCAGTGGCAGGACATCAACATTTTCAGTGTATGAACACTGGGTCAGCTTCCCATGGAGCTGCTTGTGCCTCCCAAGCACCTCATGGACAACGCTGCTGTGACAGGCACAGAGTCACACACACAGACACATTTAGCACTCTTAAGGCCACAGAGAAACCTGTCATTTCCAGTACAGCCATTCCACTGCTTCAGCAGAGAAAAAGGCTTTCAGAGGGCCCTACCAGGTCAGAGCAAACCCCTTGGCAGCTATGGGTCTTTCCCCCTGCCTGCAGCCCACTTGGCAAAGTTGGAGGAGCAGAGAGTTCTTTCTGCTGGTGCCTGGGTCAGCAATGTGAGTGGTGTGTTCAAAACTGACTTTTCTGGGAGTTCCAGGGAAATTCTCCAGGGAGGAGGAAATTTCTGTCTTCTGGTGCCCTGCCATGTACTGCTGGGAGTTATTCCCTGCAAGCTTTTGGCCTATGGCCCACTTTCATTTTCCTTCTGTCAGGAGATATCTTATTTGAGTTTGCAAACATCTCCTGCACATGCAAAACTTTGAAAAAACTTATTATTTGAAAACATTTTTCACCCAGTTTTGCTTCCCACATCTCCTGTGATCAGTACAGTCAGATGCCTGTTTTACAGTAAACCACTGCTTTACAGTAAACAAGTATTTTGGTGTAAAAAGAACTCCACAAAATTCATCCTATTAGATGCACTCCAGTGTACATAGTAATCCCTTCTTGTTGCAATCAAGCACAATTTCTAGCTTTCCTAACACCACAGATCAGGTTCAGAAGCAGTTTGTCCTTGTGATAGTGACCTAGAATACAGCCCCCAAAACTCTATGTTTTTATGCATATATTCTTTTATTTATGCTGGTGATGCAGGAAGCCAGGAGGGTCCCCTTCCTTACCTCAAAGTCATGCACCAAGTTTGTTTTTTCCACATCCCTGCCTGCTCCAAATACAAGGAGAGGTATCAGAAATATTTGCTAATCAGTTTTTCCTGCAGTGCCTTTTCAGAACAAGTGATCCAGGACAGTTTTTGCCCATCTGGCTCTTCACAGAAATGCCCTTCCTGGATGATGGCTAATTAGGCAATATAATAATTTATCCTTCTAATGAACTGGTTTACTCATCAAAGCAAACAGTATGCTGGTGTATTTATTCGTGGCATTTATGTAACTGTTTGCACGTAGGTATTTCAGTGGCCATGAAATAATTATGATATTGAATTAGCATAAACGTTGCATTTCTCAGCTCACAAAATGCCCCCTTTTGATTTCGGGGGCAAAAAGAAGTGGGAGGACACTTAAACATTTGAGAATGCAACACACTCATTAACTGTAACTCAGTTTATGAACTTCAGAGGTTAAGCATTAGCTACAAAAAATCTTTTAATCAAGATGGATCAAGCTTCTCCACTTAAACGCATTATCCAAATTTGCAGTCTTCTCTAGTTAATGAGTCAGTCTGAATCAGCCTTTCAAAAGAATTAAGGGAAAAGAATCAACACTTTGATGGTGTTTGAAGCACAAGTTGAAGTAATTGAATCAATGTGTTAAATCTTAGATGAGATCTTTTAATCCGTAAAGCAGTGATCGAGAGCTGTGTGACTGAAACCAGATGCAGTGGCTAATTTGGATGAATTATCCTGTGCAGGGAGGTCCCCCTCAATAGCTGCCTGCCTGAAAGCAGAATTTGCTTCTATTCACCCAGCTTGGAAAAGAAACAATTAGGGTTGAAATGTGCCAGTTCTTGCTAGTACATTCCCCTGTGACTTCAAGATAGATTTTTGTTTTTTGGGTCAAGGCTCATACCTGAGTGTGTTGTGAAAACAAGACTTTGAACAAGCCTCTTGGGAGTCCACCAGGGAGGGATAACAAAACTTTTATCTTTCCAGATCTCTGGGATGAGGTCAGTTAACAGATAGGCTCTCTGCATTCACATTGCAAACCTACTCTGAAGCTTACCCAAATCATTAATTTGGGAAATTCCTATATATTCCTATATATACAAGGAGAAATCCTGTCTCCTCAAAGAGCAGTACAAAGGGACCTGTTTTAACATATGATGGACCAGATCCTTCAAGATTCTGATGAGATCCTGAATGTGTAGGTAAAAAAGGAGTTATTTGAGCACTTTTCTACCAGGATAAGTTGTTAAAATAAGAAGTCATCACTCTCCCTGGGTCCTTGTGTTGGTCCTTGTCCCCTGGCTGCCCACTCTGTGTGAAACTCCCTTTGAAGCAAAGACCACATTGCTTTTGTTAGAAATTTCATTAGCGGTCAGAGTCAATTTCTGTAATTAAGATGTGATGAAAAAACAACCAACCAAGCATTTTTTCCCAATAAAGTATTAACTTCAAAGCTATTTATATGCTTAAATGTGACCCATAAAACCACCCATCCTTTGATGTTCTCCAACTGTGAGTGACTCTACTCAGTGACAAACCTCAAAGGACAAATAAAAATGGGCATCAAAACCCAGCTCTGAAACAAGTTCAGCTGTGTTCAAGAAGGGATAACTGTTCTCTTTGTGGCTGCTGAAAGCTGCAGAAATGCACAGAACACTTCTGAACGAGGAGCAGCTTGTTAAACCTGCCAGCTGGGGCTCCTGCCCAAAATGAAATGCAGAAAACAGTCCAGTCCAAAGCTGGCCAGGGCTGTTCCAGGCACAGGAGGGATGGAGGCACAGCAGCACCGTGCTCAGCCCCGGGCATGCTCCAGGCCCTGCACAGCTGGGACTGAAAGCAGGAGCTGAGGAGTGACCCAGGATGTGTGTGACAACACACTGAGCTCCTTTGGTATCTCGTTCATTCGACAGGATGCATTCATCTCCTCACTTGTTACCTCTGGTTTTGTTCCCTTCCTCATTCTCTAAATTGTACCTAACCACAGTCCTGGAGCTGGGCACCCAGGAGTGCCTGCCCTTGGCTGGACAGCCCCTGCTCCTCGCTGTCCCTGCCTGGAGCATCCTCCCAGAGCCCTCCCAGGGCAGCAGAGGGGCTGGGGTGGGGTGCCTGCCCTGCAGAGGGAATTTGCTGTCCTGGAGACACGAGTGAAGGACAAAAGACAAAGCTTCAGGCATGGTTAAAAACAGTTTTTCCTCCCAGCAAAAGGAAGGAAAAAAATAAAAAAGGGGGTGGGAAATGCCATGCAGAGAAGAAAAGATCTGAAGAAAACATCACATAATGTAACCAGATTTTTGTGTGGGAGAAATGAGCATTGACAAAATTCACATGTCTGAAGGGAATGTAATTGAAAGATTAAACATAAGTCAAGACTCAAAGGCCCAAAAGCAAAAGATATCATGCTTTAAAAGTAGCAAGTCATGCCCTTGCTTAGAAGAGACTGTGTTTAACCACGTGCCTTGTACTGGCACAGCCTGATTAAACTGCTTATAAGAATCTGAGACCTCATTAACTAGGAATTTTTTAAAGTTTTTTTTTTTATAAAAAGACAAAGCACATGTCAAAGCAAGCAGCAAAGCAAGATGGTTATAGCCAATCTCCTTTCCAGCACACACAGATATGCTCCACTGATCACTGACATAAAAGAAATAAAAAAAAAAAATCGACTGCACTGGGTTTTAGAGGTGAGAAATGGAAAAGATCTATTAGGTCAGCTTGCCCAGCTCCAGCTAAAATACAAAGCTTTGGCTATGGATTGTTGACTCAAGTTTCTAGAAAACTTTCCCTTGGACTAAATAAAGTGTTGTATAATGTTCTTAGTAATATCAATATTTCCCCTATGCTGGAATAGCTGGGTGCATTTCTGTGTGGTTAAAATATTCTTTCCCTGGTGGGAATGGGTATGAGGCTCCCACAGCTTAGGAGTCCAGGACCAGCTCACACGGCTCCCTCTAAAAGCTCAGCTGGCACTGAGAGCCCTCCTTCCTTGTCTCCTGGAGGAGAGGATTTGAGGGGTATTTAGAGCCTGGCAGCTCAGAGAACCCCGAGCAAGGGAACAAAGCCTGGCTGGGGATGGGACCTGCAGCAGAGGTGTCTCAGCCCAGCACAGCCCCGTGTCCCCTCTGGGCACAGGCAGGGACATGTGCCACAGGCTCCCAGGTGCCACAGCAGCCTGGAAACAACCCCAGAGCCAAACCAGGAGGAAATCAGATTATTAAACCTTCACAAGCACATCCACGGGCATCAGCAGGAGCTTTGCTGAGCACAGCAAGGTACTGTTGAGAGAGAAAAAAACCCTCAATATTAATATTAATATTAAATCTAATGGAGTTTTCTTTAAAGAAGCATTTTAATATTGTGCTTCATAGTTAGTAAAAGTATTATAAATAATTGCTGAGAAATGCAAGCTACAGTCTGAACCAGGGTTTGATGCATGAGGGAATTTCCAGCAGCCCGGGGTGCAGCTCCACCTGTCCCCAGCAGGTTCCAGGGAACAGTAAATCTGTAATTCCGTTTGTTTCAGATTTGGTTTTTTTTAAATAAGGATGAGGAATGAGATAGAAGTTGTGAGAGTAAAGAGCTGAACTGTTAGCATCTGACTTCTGTGATCAGATTAATGAAATGCCAGAGGATCCAGGTCTGGACATAATAAGAGTATAAAAATTGCAATCATGCTTCATGCTGTGACAGGAACTAGAAAAGCAATGACATATTTTACCAAATATTTTCTTTATCTATAATGAGAGAAAAAATGGTAACAAAACAATTTTGTCTCCCTTAGAAAAGACTGAATTGCAATGAAAATTCATATTTCAGCTGTGACAAAGTAAAACCAGTGGTAAATTGATATGAGTACAAGTCTTACCTTTCTTTTGATCACAGGAGACTTGTTTTTTAACAGTGAAAACTTAATATATTTGAAAGAACTAACTTAGCTGGGAATTATTGCACTGCTGATTGCATATTTTTACAAGCAGCAGTTAGTTGTTTTCTGTCTACTTTAACAGTGCCAAATTAATTTAACAGTAGATAAATAATGATACATAATTACAATACAAATGTTACTGTGCAATGACACAAATACCTGTAAATCCTAGAAGGGATATTTATGTTGCTGAAATAAGTCCTTTTAAGGGTGACTAACTCTCCCCCTGGCCATAGATTTCCCCACCAGTCATAAGATTCTTCCTGATTGTTACAATTTAAAAAGCTCACAGCAAAACAGCCACAAAACCCCACAGAATTCTGCAGCCATTTCTTGTGAATTTTTGGTTCTAAAAATAAAATCAATTTTGTTCACACCAAGACTCAGAACTGAGAATTTCTGCATACCTGAAAAAAAAAAAAAACAACCCAATTGTGTGACACAGGGAATCTTTTTGATCTATCATACCAAACATAAAAAATAAGCACACAAACATGGGTTTGTGTTGCTGTTTTTGCAGATAAAGAAGGTACTCCCGGGTCCATGTGGCAGCAGCTGGTCCCAGGGGATGCAGCCAGCAGGCAGCTCCAGGCTGGAACATCCTGGCAGTGGGAGCAGCTGCTGGCTCCCTTCCCCCTGCGGGATAACCAGGCTCAGCCTGACACTCCCAGGGCTGCTCTGGGGGTTGTTGATGCCATCACTCTGTTTCTGCATTCCCAACGTGTCTCCTTGCCCTGGCTGTGGCTCTAGTGAACAAAAATGTGCATTTTTCACAGAATCACAGAATGAACTGGGTTGGAAAAGACCTTTTGAGGTCCATCAAGTCCAAGCTATGACCAAACACCTCCTCATCAACTAAACCATGGCACTGAGTGCCACATCCAGGCTGTATTTGAGCAGGTCCAGGGATGGTGACCCCACCACCTCTGTGGGTAATGATTCCAGTGCCCTATCACTCTTTCAGTGAAATTTTTTTTCTAATGTCTTACCCAATCTTTTGTGCTGGCACTTAAATGCAGTGTCCCAGGATTGCTAAGAGCCTTGCACAGTGTTAGGGAAGGGTTATTTCTGCACTGGCTCTCGTGCCCTGCAGGGAGGGCAGCCTTGGGGAGCCCTGGGAGATGCTTTGGCAGAGGCTGAGGTCTCAGCACAGCTGCAGCCATACCTTGGTCCTGGTTGTGGTGGGGCCATCAGTGCTCTACAAATACTGTCATCATGGCTCTGGGAAAGTTTTCTTCTTAATCATCAGTATCTACTAAAATGAGAATTGTCACGGCAATTAAGACTAATTAAAATAAATAATAAATGATAATAAGAGGCCAACACCATCTATTTCAGTGCAATGATATAGAAGGTTTTACTTATTGCTCATTATGGCCTAGTTAAATATATTCATTTATCTGGAAATGTAAAAGCCCATATTCCAGGAGGATAGCTACCTCACAATTTTTATCTCTCTCCCTCTGTTGAAAAGATAAATGCTGTTGTACTCAATCTCTTTGAAAAAACTGCTGAAGAAAAAGCCAGGAATAATTAGATCTGATGGGGCTGTAAACATTTTTACAGGAAAAATAGAATCCCCTTCAGAAATCATCAAAGTAATTATTACACTACAGGAGCTCTAAGCCTGAGAACAAAGTAAGGGAAGAGTATTTGTTTTGGAGGTTATTCTATTTTGGTCAGAAATTGCTGCATCGCCTGTTTCTTATTTTCCTTTATTAATGTTCTTTGCAGCATGGTATTAACCTCCACTAAGCAGCTCCTTCTCAGTCTGCTCTTTGCTGTTCAGAATAAACTGCACCTGTTTCTACTCCCATATTCCTGTCAGATATTGTGTTCTCCATTACAGATGGACTTTTGGGTGCAGGGCCAGTGCCAGAACCACACTGACCCACAGGATGCTGCAGGGCTGGGGTGAATGTGGGACTGAGGCTGCAGAAAGCCATGGAAAACTCTGCAGGCAGCTGTGGAGCCACAGCATCCCAACAGTGCCACAGCTCCTACCTGTGTCTGCAACTCAACACAGGGACAGCCAAAGGAGCCATGGAATAAGATTTACTCCCAAGATCAAGAGATTTCAAGGTTGCTTAATTCACAAGAATACATATTTTTTAATGTTACGAACTCCCTTACAAAATGTGTTTACAAACTACTGCCAAATATTCAGCATATTTCTGATATCAAGGACTCCAGGACAGAACTTTCAAACAAACAAATAACAAGTTCAGCTACCATACTCAGGAGGAGCCACCCTCAATCCAAATTTCTCAGAACCTTAGAATACAGCCATTGAAAAGTACCCTTAAAGTTCAAATGCACTTTGCCTTTCCCCTAATGGTCACGTCTAGATAATATTTTGGGGGTTTTCTGATTTCATTCCCACTTGAGCTGAACAAACACGCCCATACAGACCTATCTGTCTGAGTCCTTGCTCTGGTATCAAAGGGTCTGTCTGCCTGGCTTTATTGCAACAAATAAAAATCAATGCATTTGAAATGGAAAATCATTTCCACCTGAATTGCTGTAGATACAGATGTGGAAACAGCATTAGTCACAGCTTGCTGAATGACAGGCATTTTTGCCTTACTGCTGCTTTGTGACTAACACTTCATGAGCAAACAACTGCTTTCATGCAAATAGAAAGCCTCAATCTCCCCAAGTACATGGAAACCATCATTGCAGAATGGAAATGACTCACATTAATGCACTGCATTTCATAACAGCCCTGTGAGATACAAAATTGTCAGATGATAAGGATGTGAGGCACGGAGATTAAATGATTTAACCAACTCCTCTAGACTGCTTTTTGACAGAGCCAGAAAATTAACTCTGAATTTCTCAGTCCCCATGCAATATTTTAATCTCAACATTAGCAGTAGCAATATTGGAATAACCTCTCTTCCCAGCACAGCGATAGAGGATGCAATGGGCCAGGAGGAATTGCTGCAGATACCAAATCCCCTCTCCAGGAAGGGCTTTGCTTCTTTTCTTTCAATCTGTGCACACACTGGGCATAGCAAGGCCAGGCACATAGATACAAATAGCAATGTCAGGCCTCCAGCTCTTGGGCCAAGTGTTAAACGATTTTTAATATGTAGATGAGGCTTTGGCTTTCCTTTGAATTTGGCTGATGAGACTTTCAAGACCATAATGTCCAGCAGGATTAGATGGGGTCTTGCTCTGCCCTTCACCACAGAGGAGCTCTGCAGCTGCTCTTTGCCCTGCTCCTGGGAGCTCTCTGTGCCTGTCCCAGCCTCACCTTTCCCAGCTGGGCAGCAAATTTTGCCTGACATGGCTCTGTGGCTCAGACCATTTACCTGCAATTCCCGGTGTCTCTGCCACATTTCTGGCTGCTTCACTGATTTTTCTGGGCCTTTCTTCCCTCCCTGTTATTTCTGGAGAGGGAAAAAAGTCCCATTAGCCTGGTGTTCCCTGTGGTGAAGGGCCTGGCAGACCCTGCACGGCATAGGGCATGTACAAGTTATCACAAAGAGCCCCTGACGTGTTTGTTCTACAAGCCAGTCATTTGGAAAAATAGATTAAGGCTTTTTTCAGCTGAAATAGTTCTAATTTATTTCTAGATTGGAGTCACAAATAAACAGAAATGGACCTGCCAGGTGCAATCTTTTCAAAAGAGGTTCAGAAGCTGGGATTTAATTGTTTTAGTTCTTAAGCAAGCAACATTGGCTATATAAAACTATAAATCACTGGATTTTAATGACTTAAATCATATTTTTCCACAATGCATACAGGAAAAGGCAACAGCTAAAAAACCTTAAACTGTGGAGCAGCTACTTCTTCATCCTATTTATTTCCACAAGTCAATAAAATTATTAAAAGTTTCCAGACTATCTTGCTCATATCACATTCAAGTTTACTGAGCTCTTCTGCCTTGAACTGTGTGTCATCAAGAAATATTTGTAGAAACCTTTGGAAAACAATGTCCTGGTTTCAGTGTATCTACTGAACCCAGCAGTGGTTGTTTGACGCAATCTCACACCGACTTGAATAATGTTCAAGTAGTACCAGTATTTATCAGCCAGTGCAAAACCTGTTTTCTTTTAAATTGTTTTAACCAATGTCAAGATCTCAGTATTTTGCAGCATTTCTGGCTGCAGCATCTTCAGAGCTGCATTGGTTGGAAGGGTTTTTTCTCTTTTTTTCATCAAGTAAATAAGCTGGTTTGCTAAACCAGCCTGTTTAAAAGGAGAGTATTGATTCAAAGCTTTTGATGGAAAGGTTTCTGAGGACAGACTAAGAAAAAAAAAAAAAAAGAGATTGTGAATAAAATGTCTGACCCTCCTGAGTTGCAAAATGGGTGCTTTGACTGGATCCTGATCCAAAAATATGTTTGAAAGTGTGAGTGGAAAATGGTATGAAAATAGAAAAAGAAAAACCCACAAAAGATGTCACAAACTGAAATTGCCATTCTTCAGCCATCTCTGCTTCTGGAGGCTGCTGTATGTGAACTAGAGAATGACATTATGAATCATAAAGTACTTAGAATAAAAATATCAAAGAATTCAGATCAAATAAATGGTAAGTGCCCTCCAGTAAGATTAAATGAAATTCTCTTTTGACAATTACAGTTCAACAGTACGGCAGACATTTTATGCAATTCTATAATAATTTGTAATTTTGCAGTAGATGGTTATCAAATAAATTTTCCTTCTGTAGATAAATTGACTTCAAAGAGATTGTTGCCAAAACACGTTTCTATTTCCTTTTATGTTTGGTTATAAAGAATCCCAAAAGATCCATTTATTAGACTTAATCAAATTGTTCAATGTTGAAAAGGAATCAGGAAACAATTCTATAAAATGGGAGATTAGTTATGACTAATAACCTGAACAGAAATTCAAAGTGATGAGCCACTGGTGTGCCTTCCAACATGTATGAAACCTATTATCTGAAGTGTCACAGCATTCTCAGAGTGATGCTGGTTTGAGAGCAAGCCTCGCTTTTTCAAAGGCACATTTAAAGTCATTTATAGAGAGCATATTTTAAATAAGAAACATCTAGCACAGTTTTCTATGCCATAGTCTGTTTGTATGGAGCAAGATTTTAAATCTAAGCAATTGAGGAACTCGGTGGTATCCCAGCTTTGTGCCTTTATTCTCAGCTAAATCTGTTTGCATTAGTGGGGTTTGGCTTATTTGGTCCAAGCAATTGCAATTTATAGAGGCATCTTTTGTAAAACTCCTGGAGAAAAGCAATTAACCTGCAGTAGATTAGAAGGTTTAGATGCTCAGCACAGTCCATAGTCCCAGTGGAGAAGCAGTCTGCATAGCAAGGTAGGAAACTATTAATAATTCAGGGAACCCACGCCAAAGACCAAGGTGCTGCTATTTTTACTGTCACAGGTGAGCAGACTTTGAATAAGTTGAATTCATGCTTAGAAATCTGTTTCAATACTTCAAGATCAGATGGCTGAAATAAAAATATTGTAATCAGCAATAGGTTATAATAAACTGCCTTTCATTAGAATAGATTAAGAGGTTACAAGTTAGATCTTACACTGAAATGTCAAAAGGCAGCTGACATCATTCACCATGGTATTGAAAGCTCCTCATAACTCAAGAACAGAAATTTAATTTCAACCTATTTCAATGTAAATTGATCTTTAAGGGTCATTACATAAAATAATCTTTAGAAATGTGGTTCTAAACATGCCCAGAAACAGCTATTGGATTCTTGGCAAATGACATCTTTCCTTGATGAAGGGAAGTTTACATAACCTGATACAAGAGCTGTTCACAGGCCTGGTAAAATTAATGCACAGGGGTGTAATTTTCAACCCAAAGGGTTTTTAATTTAGTGCATTATGCAGGGACAACAGTGCAGGATCTGAAAAAGTTACTACTTTACCATCTGTAAATAAGGATTCAAAGCTACATCCTGTGCACACACCTCCTGCATAATCTATAGCAAAGGCATGTGGAGGTCTGACTGAAAAACAGGAACCTTTTCTTTTTTTTCTCAGGAACCTTTCAAAGGGAATTCTGTCTCTGCTCTATCACTCTACCATATTCTCACAGTTTTCAGAGCTTTTTAATTTTCAAATGAACTGCAAGAAGTTATGCATGCCAACACTGTTTACACCATGGAGTATCTTCCCTTGCTGCAGCTTTAACTCAGGATTGGCTGCGTCCCAGAAACAGAGCAAGCCTTCCTTGCTGCACAGGTAATTAGCAGCAGTCTAATTTCTCAGGAGAGAAATCTCTTGGTCTTGGTCAGTGCTGAGACCCATCAGGACAATTTCTCACTCCAGACACAGGCAAGCACGTAAGCCTAGAAGACAGCAGAGAGATGGCTGTCATATATTGTTCTGAAAACTTAGCAGGAAGCCCTTGTTTACCTCCCATAATTAGCAGAGAAGAGCCCCTGGTGGCTCTGTCACACTGCTGGCAAATGGAAAGAGAGAAGGGAAGATAAATCTGCCCTGCATGTGCCTGGCATGGTGCAATTCACAGCTGAAAGCCCGTGGCACAGGCAGTAATGAACCGTTCAGGTCCCGAGTGAGAGCTAAACAAAACCCATTGCTGGTGTTTTTAACTATCAGCGTACGGAGAAAGAGGACAGAAAAGACATCAGTCCCTCAGACAGCTCCGGATCAGCCGGATCTGGCCAACAAGTAGGATCCTTGGATGGAGGCCACAGCTCTTTGCCAGTACTCTGAGTCCTTGGCAGTGCCCGGGGCTGGGGCAGCCGGGCCCCCCGTGTGCTGTGCTCGCTGCAGAGCGGAGCAGGGAGGAGAGCTGGTCTGTGAGTCCTGCTGCAGCCCAGCCCTGCTCACACAGCCCGGCCTGGCCTGGCCCAGCACTGCCCGGGTGCCCTGGGAGCCCTTCAGCAGCACCCTGGTCCCAGCTTTGTGATTTCAGCACCCGGAGCTCCTTCCCCATGGCCTCATGGCCAGGGCGAGGCAGGGCAGTGCTGGCTGCCCCGAGAGGATTGCACTTCTGCAATGGCCACATGCACAAACACACGCCCAGGCTTTGTCTGGGGGCACCAAGGGATGTCCAGATTCTGCCGTGAGATCTCTGACAAACCCAAACATTGTTTACTGGAAGGCTTCTCTTCTCTGACAACTCTGATTTCTCATCCTGAACTGAAGTCCAGTTAAGAGTAATTTTGCCATTCACGAGTGTTTGCTTCAGCCATTAATCTCTTGTGTGGCAGTTTGTCAGATGCTTTCAAATTAATAATTTTTAAGTACCCATCATCTGCTCAGTTCCATTTCTCTGGCATAACTGCAATTCCGGGATCAAATAACAGGAAATCAGGAAAGGCAAGGCTTGTGATGCTTGGTGATGAATATTGTTTTAAGGATGTTGTGCATATCCACAGTCACTCAGATAATAAATGAAAGTCAGTTGCTGGGATGTTTGAAGTAGAAATTAGTCATGAGTAACTGAAACATGGAAATAAAGGTTTCACTGGTGCTATTTTCATTCCTTTGCTTCTTTTTAAAAAAATTAAAGGGAAGCAAGAATAAAGCAAGAAAGGGAATATTAATTTACAAGATTTCAGACTGTACTGAAAAAAAATCCGGAGAGGTGTGAAAGACTGATAAATTGTACAGCTCCAGCACACCAAGCTGTGCAACTGAATACACTGAAACCCAAATAACCCTGCAGGAATAGCACATCCAACAGCAAAATGATCTGCAGTACAGCAGCACAGATTATGCTTAATGAAAACTGGGGGGGACGGAAAGAACGAGAAAGATGAGAGGTAGAAAAACACCTCTTAGACTGTTTTAGTCAAATCTGAATTGCTAACACGGAGAGGGGAGTCATTCTCTGCCTCATTCATCACCATTCCTGCCATGCTCATAGCATGTTTTAACTGCTATTACAGTAATTGAGTGAATGAGGCTGTTTCCAAAACAGATTTGATGTGTTGGTGCGGGAAGTTGAACAGCAACAACCCAACCCAGCACACTCGCAAATGGAGCTGCAGCAATGGAGCACAAGGGCCCAACACAACCCTGTCCATCCCATCCCATCCCATCCCATCCCATCCCATCCCATCCCATCCCATCCCATCCCATCCCAGCACAGATTCCTGCTGTCCATCCCCACCTTCAGCTCCAGGGTTTGCTTCTGCTGCATCTCTTTTTGCCCTGCTCGAAACCCTGGGAGCATCAAGTGTGCAGATGGGATCCCTGGGGGGGTTCTTTGGATGGTTTTTTTTTTTTCCTTTTTTTTTCCTTTTCTTTTTCCCCCCTGCCTGCTCTGCTCTCACAGACACGTGTCTGTGTCCATGTCACACACGTGGCAGCTCCAGCCCCACAGGGCTGGTACAGAAAGGCAAGGGCAGCAGCCCTGTGAGCCTCTGCTTCTGTCACCTGCTGCCATCAGGGCTGCTGCCACAACCCAGAGCAAAGTCTAGAGCAGAGAAGCTGAAGTTTTTGGTTTGTGTGGGAGGCTACTTGTTTGCTTGTTTTGTTTTGTTTTTTTTCTTAATTGAAAATGCTGCATGTGAAGCCACCACAAAATAATGGAAACCTTTGAAATCTTTGTGATATTACAGACATGAACTGAAGTTGTGCTGACATTACTTTGTGCACTGGTTTTCATCTGTTTACTGATGCTCTCTGTTTTGTTGATGCCCTTTCCACAGTGTGATTCTGAACAGAGAAAATCTCCAAGCACCTCGGGGAAAAACTCTGAAGACTTTAGATTTCAAAAAGCTTTTTTTAAATCTCTTTCCCTCCCTCCCTCTCCCACCTTACCAAATGCTTTTAACGAGTCTATTAGCTTCATTAAAGAGTCAAAAGAAAATCCATCAGCACACTAAGTGTTTTCTCTCTAGTGATTCTGAGATCTTTATGGACTTGAAAGATGCACATTTAGGACACCCCAGATAGTGATAAGAATGTATAGACTTAAGACTCTATATTTTTAACTTCATGAATTAGAAAGAATTATCTATTAATTAGTTGATATCTATTAATTTGTCCTGCAAAACACAGTAATTTGTGCTCTTTTCCAAATCATCTTGAGTTTTAGCAAAGTTTACAGTAGCTACTATGGCACTTTTCTGGGAGAGAAATGTCTTTAGTGCAGGGGATTATTGTGTCTCAGGGATGCTGCCTCAAGCTACGTGCACAGAACCAGTGAGTGCTTTCCAAGCAGCCTGTTAGCCTTGGGCATTAAAACCTCCCAGCTTCCAAAGATCAACTCTTCTCCAAAGGTGCCTCTGCCACCAGTGAAGGGCATCTGTGATTAAACCACTTGTCAGCGTGAGCTGTGGGTAGGACACCAGAGCACATGGGAGATTTAGGGGTATTTCTCATTTCCCGTGTGCCAGTTGGCAGCAGCGAGGAGGGTTCAAGAGAAAACGCCCTGGCCTTTGCCAGGCAAATGTGGGGTGGGTTCTGCCACTGCTGAGCAGCTGTTCCCAGACAAGAAAGAGCTGTGCTCAGCTCTTTCACTTTTTAAATCAATGGATTATACAGAGCTGTGGTCTGGGTCACAATGTGTCTCTGGAGAAAATCAAAATAACCCAGTGTTTAACCCAGTGTTCACCAGGGAAATTGTTAGTCCATGTCTAGGAGAAAGCATTGAGGACACCTCCTGTTTATCAGCTCTTCCATGTTTGATCATTTGGATTTTTATTTGTTGGTGCAATTGTTTGCAGTTTCCATATGAAGTGCCAGGAACAGAGCTGAGAACATGGGGTTTAGGCTAAGCTGACAGCACCAGAGCATTTTCCTTCTCTGAACTCACATAATTGCAGCCTGTGACATTTGCAGTCCCTTGGTAAATAATCTGGCACGCTTCACAACTTCCTCTTTAAGAAGTACTCAGCTATATTGAAACATAAATGTAATATCTTCCATTCACATGAAGTCTGTCATTGAAGCAAATCCTGTAATGGCTGAGAGATTTTACTGGGAGCACAGAATTCTTGACATTTATGCCCTGTGTGAGCAACTTCACTTACATGGATATGCAGGCACCTTTCAGGCTGCATGAACAGCACAAAGAGGGACTTTGCAGGGGAGAGGAAACACAAGTTAAGTGACAGGAATTGTCTTGGCAGCACAGCATCCTGCTATTGCCTGGAGTGGATTTCATGTGGTTAATCCATGGTAAAAATATTCATTTAAATGGTACTGTGAGGATTTGAGTGACAGCAAAGGATCTTAATCACTTATTTGTCACTGAGAGACAAATTCCCTGCTTGCACCTTTCCTGCTCCAGAGGGAACACTGCAGCTCAGCCCAGCAGCTCCAGCACTGCTTCCTGCAGCCCTGCACAGCCACAGGCTGGTGGGCAGCCACTGACTTCTGCAAAACCTGTTTGTCTTAGAGTTTCTGCCACGAATTGCTGCTTGAAGGGTTGCACCAGAACAAATCCTCAAACGACATTAGCCTTGTGTCTATTTAAAGGTTGAAAGAGGAATAAACTTGTAGTGTCATGCACCAGGGACAAGGGCCAAGGTCATTTCAGAGGGAGCTGCTCTGAGCATAGACATAATTCTAATCTCAATTAACACCTATAGTGCATATCTTAATGATTAAAGTGCTGAAGTTTTATCTTAATCACTAGTATTCCAAGGAAAAAAAATAATATAATTAAGCTCTTCGCTGTGACAAGTTGTTACAATCTTACCAGGAGAGATTTTTAATCTACCTGCAGCAGTAATCAGAGAGAAATTTCAATTTTTAAGATGAGCTTTCACCTCACTGGAAATGAATTTCAAAGCAGCTTTGCAAGTTCCACTGTTTTCCCTTGGTCCCTCAGTAGAGAGCAATTATTGATTGAACTAATTTCTTAGGAAGACAGGTCAAGTTTCGGGTTAAACTGCATCTTGTAAGAAATGTAGTCTCATGCAAAAGAAGAGACAGAGAGGGATTAGCAGCTTCCAATTCACTTTCTTACAGGTACGTGCTCTGTGTCAGCACTTGCTCACCATAAATGTGGGTGGTTGGTGTGCAACAATTCCATCCGCTCCTTGTTGATTTAGAAAATATAAGTAACACTCCGGTACCAGCACCCACTTTTCATGGAAGCACAGCTGCCCCAGGAGGCCTTCCAAAAGCCTGATCAAAGCTTTTCCTGTACCATACAGGCTGCCAGGGAGAGCAGTGCTTGCTGGGGCTGGGGAGGGGCTGTGCCCTCCTGGCTGCTGCAGCCCTGGGCAGGAGCTCTGCAGGGGCTGCCCCAAAGGGATCCACAGGCACGGGAGTCCCTTTGCTTTGAGACACCTCTGAACACACACCTGAGGTCCTGCTCCACCTCCCTGTGTCCCACAGCCCCAGCACTCATCATGCCATGGAAACCAGGAGCTTCACATGCAAAAAATTCAATTTGAACTTATGTTTTTTCACTAAGTGTGTGAATGGGATCTTATGACTGCAAAATGTTTAGGTCTTGTTCGCTTTCAGTGCAGCATGTTTGCTACTTGATTTCTAAAGGCAATGGCAGGAATTAATAAGAATCCCCTGAGCAGTAGTGTTATTGATACCATTGGTAGCTGATATAATAATCCATGTGATATTCAGAGTTATAGCAAAGAGTGTAAAGACTTCAGTAGGGCTGTCCCTGGGCTGAAATGTGGAGGTCAAATACAAAGGCTGGGAAGAGGCTCCTTCTGTAGGTGTTGTGTGTGAGACCCACAGGGAAAGCACTCTTAAAACAGTTTTTGGTTTTTTTTTTTATTTTTTTTTTTTCCTCAAAGTATATTGTACCTATTCTCTAGGGCTGAGAACACATCCAGCCAAGAGCACCCATTTATGCTGCTGAAGGGACAAATTCCAGTAAAAAGGGATCACTGTGGCTTTGGAGAAACTGGTTACCTTAAAGCTTTCTCACAGCTCTGGAAAATTGCATCTCTTTGTTTTCATTTCTGATCCTCAAAACATCCTGGTCTGAAAAACAGGGATTTTGGAAGACATCCTTCTTCCTGGATGTACTGTATTCTCTAAGTTTTCTTTCTTGATTAACCATAATCCAGTAATATTAGAAGATCTTTGCTTATCTTTCTGCTCTGTGGTTCCTCTCAGAAGGGTATAAAAAAAATTGTCTGAAGAAGACAAGTTGCCTCACCTGCTGCCATTATCCATCCAGAAGCCAAGATAATACCAGCATCAAGGCAAAGCACTTGAAATCCAGGTGGCTGAATGGAAGCAGAAAATCAGCAGCTGTGGACAAGCAGGGGCTCCCTGAGAGAATGAAACAGAGGGGCTGCAGAGAGGGGTGTCTGGAGCACAGCCACCCCACCATCTCCCTTTGGGCCAGGAGAAAGCAATACAACAGGGATACCTCTGACAAAAACAAGGTGGGGAGGACTGTAAGATATTTCTCTATCTGAAGTCATGTTTGTTGTGCTTGCTAATCCCCAGTGTAGGGAGTTATAGACAAATATTATCAAAATATCAAACCGTCTACTGAAAGAGGATGTTGAGTCAGGCTCCAAGCCATATTTGGAACTATTAAATTATGGAGTAGCACCGATGTTATCTGCTGACATTTCATTCAGCAGAAAAACTTCCTTAAGGAAAGAAGTAATGCTGCAAAAGGAATTGAGGTCAGCGTGACGAGAGACCTGCAGGAGGAAAGTGTGGGAGCAGTGTGGGGTGGCAGCTTCCCGTGGGTCAGGTGTGGATGGGAGGCACTGGTATCACAGAGAGAGCTCTGAATTTAAACTGAGTCCATCTGACAGGGACAATAACACCTGGAAAACCCAGCAAGGTGGGAGCTGGGAGGCCCTGTCAGCCACACAAACTCCTCCAGCCACCTGCAGAGGGAACCTGGCAGTGTATTAATCTGCTGCAGAGCCACATCCAGCCCACACAGAGCTGCTTTTTATAGCCAGCTATAATCCAGGTCGCCCACTTCCTCCTGACAACCTCAGCTTTCTCTTTTTCTCTCTTTTCTCTTTTTCCTTGCAGACTGAAATGTGCAGTGTTGCCACAGATTCAGTTTGGAATCAAAGCTGAGGCCGTTTCTGCCACGTGCACATCGGAGCTCCACAAAGCCAGGGAGATGAGGGAGCACAGCTGATCTGACAACAAAGAGGAACATCAAACCTAACAAGCCAGTGGGAATGGGAAGCGATCTGGGGTAGACATTTTCAAATGTTCTCTGCAGGTGTGAGTTTGACATGCTGCCTATTTGGACTCCTGAGAGTTGGTACTGCAAACATTTTGAATTGTAGCCACTTTAAATGCCACAGGAACTCTCAGGCTGAATCTGAAAATCCACAAATTTTGGATTCACACAGAATGAACTTTCAGAAGCATCTCTGTTCCTTAACTTTTAGAAATTAAATCTCCTAGACAATGAAAGATTACTTTGGATTTGTTGTTTTACAGAGAATGTGATAGCTGGGCAGGGAGGCCAGAGGTTCCCTAAGCCCTCTGAAGTTTAAGGTACCTCCCTGTCCAGAGTTAATATTCCAGTCTGGTTTAATGCTGTGCCCTGGAGGGTCACAGCCACAGCTGAAATCTTTCATCCTCTGCACTGTGTGTGTTGTACATAGCCCTGTGCTGAGCCCTTGCCATTGACAGGACAGGATTTTATCACTGCCCTGCAGACCTTTGGCTGTGCTGTGTGTTTGTTTGTTCAGAGCAGGTTCCCCACGGCCTCACACCTCACACAGAGCTGCCCTCAATGCAAAGTGCCAGTTTAAGGGGTTGGTGTTTCTGTGCTCTCAGTAGGAATTGCTTTGCCGCCCACACCTGCACTACAAACCTGGTTATTGTAACTGTTACACCCTGTACAAACAGCCAGCCTCGGTTACCCCCTGAGGAGGAAAATTATCACAGTGAAGGGTTGATTCATGCTGCCTCATAATCTAATTGTAATTAATTTTTTTAAAGATAGTTATTTACTTCTAATACCATTATTTCCCTTTAATCAACATTTCTTATAGCATCACATACCACGGATCTCAAATGTGAAGTTGAATGTTGTCTTCAGCTACAGAAACAGCAGCCTAAAAAAATCAAGCTCCTAAATAGACCAGGAATTGTGTACATGCTTATGGCAAAGACATTCAAGCAAGTTAGTGATACAAGAATTCCATTTACAGAAGTATGATTTCCTTTGATGACTTTTGCAGAATTATTTCCTACCTTGCAAGTGATAAAAGCACATCTCAGACCTCCACAATGTTTATGCTGCTTGCCATAAGGGAACAGATGACCTGATTGGAAGCTTTCATTCTTTCAATTCCTAGCTGTAGTACTATTGTATTATTAAAGAGTTTGAGGTCTTCTTTGTGTTTTTAACAGAAAGAATATGAAGAATCTTATGTATTATATGAATTTTTTTTTCAAGCATTCCAATTTTTATTCAATGAAGTTGAAAGGTAAATACTGAGTAGTGTTCCATGGTTTTCTCCATTTAATACAAGGTGAAAAACCAGACTCATTGAGGAAATGGAAACCTCATTACAATTAATATCCCTGACCCCTCTGTGCTGACCATCTTGCAACAAACCTGTTACTGACCCCAAAGTGAGCAGTGCTCAGTCTCTGTGTAGAATTCTACAAGCCAATTTTCCACTTACAATACTCTGTCGCTAATTTAATTCTCATCTAAGCTCACATAGTAGGATTATATGGATTATAACTGTGAGAAAAATGTAGCTTCAAACCTGTGGAAAGGGCAAGTGGTGGCAGGAGCCGAAGTACTCCAGAGAGCTCAGGTTTGGTGTTACTTCAAGGGAAGGGCTGGCACAAGAATATTTTCTTTATTCAAATGGTTTCTCCCATCCTCTCTCAAAAGAGTGATTTGTTTCAAATTCAAGAGTTTCTCACCATCAGAAATAACAGCAGAGCTGCTGAGAGGTTACAGCTGTAAGACAGACCTTGCTGCAGCTTCCACTTCACTGTCAGTCTGGGTAGGAGTGGAGAAAGGATCCCATTCCTTCCATTTCCCAAGCCAGGCAGAGGCTTGACCACCTCTGCAGACCCTGCTCACAACCACCCTGCCCTGTATTTGTGGCAAGGTGCAAGAAGAGTTTTTGCTCCCTATTTACACAGTTATTATTTTAAACCTTCCCATAAATGCCCAGGAAGGGGATTTATTTTCATTATCCCAGCTCACTCCTGCACCACCAGCCCGTGCCAGTGCCACATCACCTATCCTGCAGCATGCCACCATGTGTTCCCTGGGAACATCATTTTCCTAGGAAAGAGCCAGTATATTCAGGAGCGGGTTTGACAACTTTCAAGTTTACTTAAACAAAATTTTTAATTCACTTTTGTACCTTGTCCTCATTAGCCTTTCCTTGTCCTCCCTGCCAGAGCTGCCTCTCTATTCCATGGATGAACTGTCACAGCATTTCTGGATTTTCAGACTCATCACCCCTTCCCTTCCCTGGTCATTATCACACCTATGTCAAACTCAGACTCCAGTTTTCTACATTTCCAGCTGGCTCCTAACCAGCTGCTTACCACCTCATCTGTCTCTGACCTCCTACAAGCCCTGCAAGCCCTGCTCCTTCTTCCAGTGCTGTCCCTGTTGAGATTCATTGATCCCTTGTAGATCTCCCCCACCACAGCACCAGTTTGGCCCTAGGTAGCTCCTGTTGTCACCTCATGATTATGACTTCATGAAAAAACTGAATCTTTATGTTCCACATATTTAATTGCTGACTAATGGTCCATAAAATTTATTATAAATATTTAAAATCCATTATTTTTCATGTTGCATATATACACACACCATTGTACTCAGTTAATTCTAGAAAGGAGGATGTAGGAAGAGGTGATCTACAGGAAGGAGAACACAATATAAAGTGACATAGAATTTATAATGGCAATTATAACATTGAGAGGGAGAGACAGGGAGAGGTGACATCTTACTGGATGGGCAGATGCAGCTGGAAAAGGAACAGCCACTCTGAGCACACAAGGCCTCAATACACATTGAGTTTAACTTGATGAGGTTAATCTGCCAAATCCCCTGACAGGAAAGGTCAGGGAGAGGGAGGATGGGAAAACTGAGTAAAGAGAGAACTGCAAATGTGTCCCTGCACTGTCTCTGCATGTGGACTATTTATGGAGCTACATGAAACATTGCTGAATGTAAATGCATCGTCCAACAGGATCTATTAAAAGGATTTTATTTTGAATTCTGGCTCTTAGTAAAATGGTCGGAGCGTTGCGTTTCCAAGCAGACATTCAGCCTTTGGACAGACAAGTTCTCCAGAAGTGCCCGTCCTTCCCAAGGCTCTCTGAAGAGCTGTTGGGGCCACCAGCACTGCACTGCACCCCAAGGAGGAGCTGTGGGATTTCACTGATCCCAGGGAAACCAGCCAGCCAGCTTTAGGACACATCTAGTGCACTCACTGCATGGTAAACACAACTGCTCTGATCCCGAAATCCCTTGAACACTTTCAGACTTGTAAATCATGATATTTTTCAGCCAAGGGTGTATAATCAACCTGCTGAGTGGGCCTGGTCCAACCAGCTGGGGTCAGCAGAAGATCCCCTTCTGGCCACAGCTCAGTTGAGTTATATCTCTTCCAAGTCAAATCAGGAAAGTAAAACACAACACCAGCTTTGCTTTATACACCTGGGGTTTGTTTTCCTTCTGAGAACCAGAAGGGTGAAAATCTTTCATCTCAAGGGCAGGGTGAGGCTTGGGACAGATGTGTAGGTGCTGTTCTGCCTGGCCGTGAGTCAACACACTGCAAATACCTCTCACCTACACACATGTAAATAAATAAGCATTGCAGGCATTTCCCTTCTTCAAAGGCATATTAGTGAATTGGAAAGAGGCATTAAAATGGAAATTACAGATAGGTTTAACCTTTGCCCTTCTGTTGATGTGGACTTTACCATGTTTTGTTTCTTATAAAAACATGTGACTGTGATGACATCTATGGATGTAGTTTCAGATTGTTTTCTCTTTATAGATGATTCCACCTTGACCATACCTTGATGCTCATAATCCCACATTTCCCTCTGATGATACATCATAATATCCCAGCTGACACAGTGAGAACTGTGAAGGAAAAGTTAGCTTCACAGGACAAGACATTAAAAAAATTGTTTGGATTAAAACACTATCTGTAAATTATTATTGTGGAAGAAGGCTCAGATAACTCAGGAATCATCAGAAGAAAACCCACCTTTAAGTCAGTGAGCAAAGTCTGAAGCTACTGTTTATTACCAGAGCCCCACTCTCCCTGTGAGCCTCAGCCATGCCTGCTCTCAGCTCCCCCTCTCTGCTGTATTTCTCCAAGAGCATTCACTCTGACAAAAAACAGCTGTATTTGGGTCTTATCTGTATTGCAGCTATGCCTGGAGGGCTGGCAGAGGCACTGTGCCAGGGAAGAAGTCTCCTGGCCTGAGCTCTCGAGAGGATAAACGTGATGGAGGTGGATGGCAACCAAAATGGAATCAGTAAGTGAAAGAAGACTTTCCTGCTTTATGCTTCCTAGCGGGCCCATTCAGCACTTTCCTATTTCAGCTGCTTCTCAAGCCCATAATAAATGAAGTTTTAGTGAACTGAAAGCCTTTTATTTTGAGATGTGCTTCTTTCTTTTACACTGTGTTGTCTGGGTTTTTGGCTAAGGTACAGTTTAGGTAAAACAGATAAAATATTCATCTTTTAGAGCAGCATTTCTTCCCCTTGTGACCCTTTTCTTTTCCTACAGTGGTCTGTGTCTGCCATGTAAATGTTCTCACCTCTATCCTAGTAATCTAGGCCCACCCCTTCTCATAACTGAGCAGAACATTCTTAGCTGTAATTAATTTTACTCAATATCATGCAAAAACATACATGCTGTTTCACTGTTCCTCCAGAATATACCTGTCAGGGATGAGCATTCCTCAAGACTGCATAAACCACCACCACAGCTCCACTTCCACCTTTTTTGAGGAAAATAAAGTTCTGCTGCAGCAGGAGAGAACCAGAACTCCTGGACCTAAAAGTAGAGTCTATTGCCAAAGCCAAGACAGAGCCTAACAACAAGCACAAACTTCTCTGAGTGTCCCAGAAAGTGGTGAAGGGCAAAGTCCTGAAATGTTGGAAGCAGCAGGACTTGTGGTGGATACAAGAAATCTCCAGCACTGTGCTTGATGCACAGATGGGAGCAAACACCTGCTCTGCCTCAGACTTCCATTTCACAACTGGTTTCCATGCTGAGCCAGTGGCCAGCCAGGTGTCTGTGTCAGACCCTCACCAAAAAGCACATGAGGGTGATCTCCAACCCCTGGGAGCAGCTTTTGCTTGTTTCCCCAGGGCAAAGGGTTGGGAAGGAGATGTCAGTGGTTTCCATGAGCTGTACTGGACATCACTCTGCCTAACAGTTTGCAGTACAAAGTTCACCTCCACATTCTGAGGTTTCTGGAAGCTCTGGCAGACATGCCCCAGTTCTGGGACAGATAACCTTCACATCACCTGAAGAGCCACTCTGTAGCATGTGATTTATAACTTATCAGTATCCCCAGACAGGAAGCACAGCACAGCAAACTCTGAGATAAGCTTCTCCAGCCCATCTACTTCTGCTTCAATCATTGCCTGGATTTATCATCCTGAGTTAAAGGATGGATAACTTGGTGACCTTTTCAATCTTGTCTCCTTGGCTGAGGTTGCCAATCATAAGGCATGCACTAACCAGAGCTCTAAGTCACACAAATCCAAAAAATCAATTTCTAATTATAAATCTGAAATTTGATTGTGCCTCAGTTCCAGCTGAAAGGGGCACAGAAATGCACTTCTGAAAATATGATACAAAGAGTACAGATTCCTTGGGAAGTCCTATTCCTTGAAGAAAGGGACAGCACCTCCTCTGTGCCATCCTATCTCACCTTTCCATTTCATGGTACCTGTCCAGTGAGTTTATCATTAATGTCCAGCATAAAGACATGCTGACAGCATTCCATGAAAGCTTCTCTATGAAATTAACCTTTCTACTCATCTAGGCTCTCCTTTTATTGTCAGAGCTTTGAGAGTGACTTTGCAACAATGTTTTTTATAACACAAAGAGGCCTATAATCTGAAAAGCCTGAGGACAATTTCTCAAGCCTGATGAGATAAATTGCATAATAAATGCCTATTTGAAAGAGATACTTCTTTCAAGTTTTAAAACTTCATTCAGTCTAAATGTATTATATATCTCTTACACTCCTTCTTTATTTAAAAACAAACAAACCCCCAAAACATAAGTCAGATGGTTTTGCTTCACTTGACTTGTGAGATGTAAACAAGAGAGCCAATTTTGCTGTGGCCTTATTTAAATAGTATTGCTTTATTACTTCATTCCACAATTTTCAAATTGCCAACAGCACCCCATTCTCAAAATATTTATGCAGAATCTAATATTTACCACTACATTTACCACAGTTGTTAATGTCAAGTGGAAATTGAGTATGAGGAAGTTGAATGTGCTAGTTTGCTATTGATTAATATGATGAAGCCTAGAAATCCATTACTTTAACATTCAGGATATCAAAGCAGATAAACACTGGCAATAAAGTATTTGAGTCTTACATGGAAAAAAATAAAAAACCTCAGTAAACAGAAAATCACATCTAGGGAGATCTAGACCAGTGGTTTATCTTTAGTCGATACACTTAAATCAGTTCTGAGAGCCACAAATGGGAAGGGTGCCCATCCAAAGCACAGTGACTCATTGGAAAGGAGAATTGTTATAGATTATCCCGTGTCTCTAAAGCTACCTGCTAAGTTTTGCTACCTCTACTGTTCATGCTTTTAAGGATTTGACAAGTTGTGAAAGCAGCTTAGCGGGAAGGCATTTGGAAAGTCAGAATACAGCAAATTCCTGGGCTACAAACACCAGCCTCTCTTCATTACTTAAATCCCATTAGCAAGAAAATGATCTTTAGGCCCAGCCTTGTGCTCCCGAGGTGTGGGAGGTGCAGTGGTGTTGGAGTGGGCAGTGCTGTGGGCCCCACTGGCCGCTCCATGGCCATCCCTGTCCGTTCCCAACGCGCTGCGGCCGCCGGAGCACTGGGAGAGCAGTAATGGGGAAGCTGTCAGCACAAATTACTGCCAGCACCCTCACCCTGACACCATCCCCCCTGACATTGCCACGGGCAACCCGCCTCCATTTATAGCCAGCTGCACCATTACAGCTGCTGATAATTTCAGAGTAAGAGTTTAAATGATTGAGCACTCAGCTTGGAAGGAGAAGGCTTTTTGGTGTGTTGTTAATAATGCACGGGTTTAGACACTTTGTTGTCTTAAGAGATGTGCTTGTTTGAAGAGCATGGGGAGGGAGCTTTCCCTGCATCCCTTTCAGACTGACACAGGTGTCTTGGAAAGATGGAGACCCAGTGCTCTTCCCAAACGAGGTCTAACTGTGGCTCCTCACAGAGAAAGGAGAAGATGGATGTGACCCTAGGAGGTTCACGCTGCAGAGTGCTGTGCTTTATTAGCTGCAATTGCACCTCCAAACATTAGGAGCTGTTTTGAATGAAGTAATTCAAATTACTTGAAGAATATCAAGTTAACAAATGGAAAGTGACTGTTTACAAAGTTGGAAAAACACCCGTGAACTTGCCTGAAATGAAAAAAATTTAAAAAGAGAAAAAAAGCTGTTGAACTTTGGACAGCTTTTGAGAAACAAAAAGCACATTCTTATTTCTGAAATATTAGGGAAATGTCTTAATTTTTCATAAATTACTCAAAGGTAGTTTCCTGATTGCCACTCTGCACAATATGTTTGGTTACAAAGGCAACTGCATCTGCTTGACTGCAGTCCATAAAAATATTAGAGAGAAAATCAATTATTTTTCTCGTAATGTAGTCATGGATGATGTACCTAGAGGAAAATACACCTCTTTGTATAGGAAAAGCATAAAACACGGCATATATAATTGCGATGAATACAAATAGACAAGAAAATTACTTTCTCTGACAAATGCTACATTTAGCTTAAGTAGAAAATGTGCAGCTCAGTATGAAGTCTCATTAATAACGTTCTAAATTTCTGCTGGTCACAATTGAAAAGTAACTTTCATAGCATTTCAAAAATTTCTTCCACATCCCCCTCTAAATAGCTTGTAGCAATCCCTCAACATGCTTTTGGCTTTCCATAAAAATCATACAATTATAGGAGAAAAGGGCAATTTGGTGAATTATGTGATATTCCTCTATGACTAACACAGAAGATTTTTTCAGTTTCCCTTTGCTTCTGGGTTTTTTTTTTGGTTTTTTTTTTTTTTTTAGGAAAAAGGTATTTAAAGATAAAAAAAGAATACCTCAGGAAAAGGGGCAAGTACAGAACCCAAGGACCTGAATGACAGCCTCGCTGTAGCAATAATTTAGCAGTAGCTGCACACAACCACCACAGCAAATGCACATTCCAAGTATTAAAACAATAATGAGCAGGTTTTAAAGAGGTGGTTTTATGTCTATTCAATCTAATTATATGCTTCTCTCCTATCATCATATTCAGTAAACCAGCTAATTTCTTTCTATTTTTCACCTCGGGCCATTAAAGCTTTCATATATAACCCAAATCACTAAATCTTAGAGCAAATATTCACTGATCATTTAATTTAAAAGGAACAGGCTTCTTTTTCTCTCTCACCAGAGAAGTTGCTGGCATTGAAGAATGCTGTGAGCTCTTGATGTGATGTGTATTCTCCAAGTGGGGAGAAGCCCGTACAGATGATCTAAAGAAATGTAGAATGCTTATTCTTACTAAAACCTGCTAAATTTCAGAGGTAATAGCTTGTTTTTATCACAGCCATAGACCCTGGCAGCTCAGCCAAGGCACAGGCCCCGTGCTGCACTGAATCATGAGGAAGATCTCTCAGTCTGCATGGAGAGCTGGTGAGAGGAAGGGAAGGTGGGAAGTGAGGGACTGTGAGATGCTGTGGCAGGAGCTGGAGCACACCCAGTGCAAAGGCTGGGAAGGCATTGCAGTTCAGCCTCTGCTGCCTACAGCTTTTTCTTTCATATCTGCACTGTATGGATTCTAGAAAGACATGAATTACAATAGTGTGGAGCTTGTAATTGCTCTCATTAGCTCC
Organism: Drymodes brunneopygia; assembly: GCA_013400955.1. Lineage (NCBI taxonomy): Eukaryota > Metazoa > Chordata > Aves > Passeriformes > Petroicidae > Drymodes > Drymodes brunneopygia. The sequence continues at coordinate 1,532,123 of VZTZ01041988.1, read as the reverse complement.
ATTAGTTTACCTCCAGCACCAGATAGGCAGTTTCAAAGTACAGATTGTTCCAGGAAGAGCACGCTCATTCACCAATGGTTGACAGAAAAGCTTTGTTTTCCGCCTCGCAGAAAGCTGCTGCAGAATTACTGCAAATGTAAATATCTATTTTTATTATCTCTGCTGGCATATGACTTGACATATGCATTTGGTAAAATGTTGTCCTCTTCCCATGCTTCTGGAAGCCACATCCATCCCATCTGCTTCATTCCCAAATACTTAAATTTGCTTTGTCTTCAACATCAACAACTCAAAATAAATAACACATATCCTTTGTCTGTTGATATGGCTGTCAGGCATTTACTATTTCTTACTCCATCTGTATCCTCCCAGCTGTTCAATCCCAGCACTTCTTTCCATCCATGGCATTCATCAGTAGCACTTAGCACAGGGCAGGAAAGGGCTCCACATTAATGTTTTGTGCTCTAAGGCTGGGGCAGAGAGCACTGCCCATGACTGGCAAGGATCAGGGACTGGAGGTTTACAGCACATGGATGATCCATAAGATTTGGACAGGCTGCGTGTAAGACTGCTGATGTATTTGATTCATGGCAGGTTACATTCATATTGGAAAAGCTGGGGCAAAGCATCTTTAATAAAAGGCAGAGGGAACTACAGATGGGGCAGTTTAACCTCACTTCCCTGCCAAAACTGTGCAGCACGTCCTCACAGAAGCCACTGCTGAGTATATGAGGAACAAGGCAAGGAGAAGGAGCAGTATGGATTTACCAAGGGGAAAGTGCTCTTGCTCAGCATGGCCAGCAGTTGTGAAACAGCCCACACTGATGAGATCAGTGCATGTAATTGTCTTTCTCCTTAGCGAGGCCATGGTCAAGATGTCCCAAAGCTTCCCAGTACTCAAACAGGGACAAACAACTGGCAGATTACAGGCAGGCTGAAAACCTGTTGGACCATTGGTCTCCAGCAATAATGGCTGTCAGCTGAAAGTGAATATTTTCCTTTCCAGGAGCCAAGCTCCTCAGGGCACAGTCCCAGGGATGACATTGCCTGATGTCTTCATCTGAGGCTGAGAAATGGGGTGGGAGTGACCCAGCCCAGAGGAGCCTTCTTTCCCATTGCTCCTAATTTTTACAACCATTAACCTTTTCATATCATGATAACAGATTCATCTTGAAGTTTTAAGACTTTTCAAGAAAAAACATGTCCATTAAAAGGACCAGATGGTTTGAGTGGGGCTGTAAATAAATGTATTGTCTAAAATGCAAGGAGTCCATTTGGGATAACAAAAAAAAAGCTGAGAACAGTCACATAAAGAGGAAGTTTATTGTGTTAATAAGTTGTCATCTAGAACAAAAAAGGAAGAAAAAAATCAAAGCATCTGTTTGATTTAAAACAAAAGTCTTTTGGGAATAACACAATGGAATGCCAATAAAATTATATGGTTTTTCAACTTTCACTGGGAAAATAGAATTCCAAGAACCCATTAAAAAGTGAAGCAGTTTTAAGGTTTTACAGACACTTGCATGTAGGTGAGGGGTGGTAGGATAGTTACACAGTTTCTAGTCCAATATTTCTCCATCTGTGATCCACAAAACACCAGAAAAGCCTATACAACACTGTTGTAAAAACAAATAAAACCAGGCATATTCCTCTCCATATGCAAAAATGCTATGAAATGAAAGGTGGTAAAAGAAATATAATGCTTAGGAATAAAAGGTTGCGTTTCATCTGGTTGTAAATGAAAAGTATTACAGCAATGCTGTTTAAGTTAGTTGAGTCTTTTTTTTTTTTCTCATGAGACATTTTTATGTGCTTGTTGTGTGCTCCATCAAAGGGAGCTGGGTCAATTAACATATTGCTTAAAAAGCAGTTAAAATGTTTTTATTGCTGTGTCTTCTAATCAGAAAGATAAGAAATAAATGTGTGCCCTAAAGATCTTCCTGAAGGGGAATGGGAATGCAGGCATGATGGAATTTTGAGCTTCTAGGGAAGAGAAATTTCAGCTTGAGAAACAGAAATCTGACCATTACTGCTAGTGCATGCTCCACTGGGGCTTGAACAGGCAGGAGAAATTATGTGATACTACAGAGAGCACTTGTGAAACAGCTTCAGGTGCACATTCTGGACACAAACATCAGCCAGGGAACACAGGACATCAATTTAAAACGAATTGAGCATCCAGAATTCTTAGCAATTTCAGATTCTTGGAAATTTGCTATGTAGTCTCCCCAGAACACTAAAAAGCCCTCATTTGTTATTTCTATACAAATGGAACGAAAATAGTGTGCCCAGGAGTAGTAAAACATGTGGATGTGGAGGGATAGCAGGAGGATTGAGGAATAACAGTGCCCTGCATGAGTGAGAGCAAACTGGAAGGATCAGGCCAAAACCAATTTTGCAATAGAAAATACATTTTCTTCACTTGTTACAAAGCCTTGAAATTTTGACAAAAAGACTTGAAAGGAACTAAAAAATATCCAAGCCAGTGATTAAAGTGACCTACTTGATATCGTTTACTCAAGGCCAAATTTTGCATGCATTATGCTTCTTAGTTAAATGATATATTTGCATGCATCTATTTTTGATAGTTCTCCTTCTGAAAGAGTTGGAGAAAATTAATAACTCCAGACAAACTCACTTCAAGCATTACAAGCTTCAGGGCTAGGAAATGACTGAGAGCAGGAAACTTCTGCATTTGACAGGAGGCTCCTAGAAGGATCCTCTTGTCCTTGGCTTTGAAAGAGATTATATTTTAGAGTAAGTACGGAGTAGTCTGAGTTCTGGTTTTTTTTTTTTTTTTGCTGTGGTGATAATATTAAAATAACAAAATTCCAGTACTGATAACTCTCAGAAGTTTTTTGGCAAAATGGGATAACTCAAGATTTGCATTAACTTCCTTTCAAAGTTTAAAATTTTGGCTTTACATTGATCCCAATGGTATCTTTCAGTTTCTTCTTTTGGAAAACAGAGTTGGTACCTATATGGAAAATAACATTTGGGAAAAAAAATGGCCTGCTTTGCCAATGAATTCCTTTTGAAATCTGCAATTTTTGTTCAAATCTTGGTTTGTAGAAGCTTGTAGAGAAAGTCAATCCAGATTAAAACCATTTTTATCCCATTGCCTACAGTTATTTACTCTGTGAATGACAGGATTCTGTTAGCACTGTTCAAGAGCCCATTACTGAAGATGCCCAGCCTGTTCTGCACACCTTCCAGCTATCATCCCAGAAATCCATGTTTGTCCCACTTTCTGAGTGGATATTTCTAATTCCACTGGAGCTGTGAAGACAAAGAAATCCAGAACTGAATATTTGGGGTGGGAGGGAAGAATTTGCCATTTCAAAAATTTAGGGCTATAATTATTAATCCTTAGACTATTCTAAAACACCAGATGAGTAGTTTTATGTTGGGCTATTATCAATAACTAATTTTCATCTTTTCAGGGAAAATCCCTCAGCTTTGGACATCACTGCTTATATAATCTCTTTAAATATTTATTCAGAATAAATAGGTTTTACATATCCCTACAGTGTCAATCTAAATATAATTTTGATTGACATAGATACTTCAGCAAATTATACTGAGTCAAGCAGAAAACTACAATTACCCAGTTTTATTTGCTAATCACCACCCTATATTTATTGAAGTGGCTATAAAGATTGGATCACTTGATCTCTTGCCTTCATAAAAATTACTTTGAAACGCTGCCTTTGACTTCTTCAGTTATTTTTATTGCATATCACCAGCATGGCCACTTTGATCATGGAAGAATGACAAGTTGTAATTGTTGGTATTTTTCTCTAAGGGCAGAACAGTGACCCTGGCAGCAGTAAATGCTCTGAGCCTTCCCCTCTCGAGGCATTTTGGGGCTGTGCCTGGGGCTCTGCAAGACAGAGGTCTACAATTTTGGCCATCCTTCAGTCTTTGAGAAGGGCTGGGGGAAGGCTGGAGTCTTCCCACACCAGAAAGCTCTGCCAGGCTGCAAGGTATCTCTTCTCTTCAAGAAATCCTTTAATTCTTCAAATCTAAGAAAAATATACATCCCCATCAGTTTCACCCATGGGTACAAACCCTAGGAATAAAGGAAAACAGGAATAAAGCTAAAATCTGACAGTGCAAGATACTTCACATTCATTTATGATCCATAATTCCGGGGATTCATTTAAAAGTTTTATTGTTTCTCATAATTTAGGTCAGAAAAGAAATATTACAGCAGCATATCAATAGATAATGAATATAGCTGGCTTGTTTTCTACAGTGTAAAATTACTTAACCTCTGAGTCAGCCTTGGTCTACTTGGTTTACTGACTTTAAGGCACTTTGAGCACCTGGGCTTTGTCATGATGTGTGTAAATAGTAAATGAAAGAGTCCTTCGCTCTGAAATTTAAATAAGCTGATTTATAAATAAGTAGAAAACTTCACCAGGAAGACCACAGTAGGGTTAAAATTATCAAAAACTATTAGTCACCAATATCTACAAGATATTTCCAAAATTTCTGTGGAATATTGCACTCCCCAAAGCTGCAAAGGAACAAGAGCAGAAATGAGAGATTGTGTTCCGGGCACAGAATGACCTTTTCAAAAGGGAAAGCATATGTCCTCAAATTCAAGTTGTCTAGTGTTGCTGAAATTCCACTTTTAAGTCAGCTCCCAGGATGAATTATGTCTTCTGGTAAAATAGGAAACAGAAGTCTGACAGCTGACTGCAATCTTAAATTTCATGGAAAATAGCAGAGCACACTCATGGCCCAGGGTATCTTCAGCTTACAGCAAAACCCTTTTGGTGCAGGACTAAGACTTGTCTCAGGAGAGTCAAAATGCAGATACTGCTGAAGGAAAAGCAAAGAACAGCCTTTGGTGTGTGCTATTGTGTGTGTTCAGTCAGTAGAGCCAACTTAATGCTATTATTCTAGGTGGGAAAACCTGGGAGTGGACAGTGGCTTTCCCATTGCTAGCAATTTTCTTCTAAAATTTAGGCTTTAAATATAACATTATTTAGCCAAAGTAGCACTTCTGATTTTCTCCTTTTCTGTCTTCCTGGCAAATACTTTCGACATCATTTCCCACTTGAGCAGGTGCCTCTCAGAGCCAGGCACCAAATCCCTGCTCCCTTTGCATTATGTCATTACTGGATGCCACCTTTTCCTCCTCTCAAAAATTGCCTTTATACAGAGACATTGCTGGAAAACTTAAAGGCTCCAGAAGTGGATGGTGAAAGGCAGTGAGAAACTTCCTGCATATCACAACAGCATTCATTTCCTGCTATGCCCACAGGGATGAGGGAGCAGAGTGAGCTTCCATCAGCACAGAGCATCCCACAGGATGTGCTTCAGCAGAGGAAATCTGAGGCCACCAGGAAGGAGACTGCAAGTGATAAATGCAAAAAAGGAGTAAATACCTTCGTTATTTGAAAGAGAAGGATGAGAGCACTGAACACTGAATGAGATAAAGGGTGAGGACAAATAGAACACAAAGGGTAAACTTTGCAGCCAAGCAAACAAATAAAATGCTGAAGGGCACTTCCATTCACTGCAGGCAAAGGAAGGAAGAGATCTGCTTTCATGGCATAGAAACCCTGTCAGCAGCTCCCTGGAAGAATTCATTCCTACTGGCCCTGTACAATTAAGAGAAAACACCTGTACCTACCTGCTGTTCTAATCTTTATTAAAAGATCTAATATACAATCAACAGCATTTTCTTTCCTATAACTTTATTGAACTGCTACAAACAATTACAGGCAAATAACAAAAGTGGGCTGCTTATCTTGAGGCTTATAATCACATGGAAGTTATTGAGCACATATTTTTGTGTCCTAGAGTGACATAAATGTGGCTGTTAAAATACTCACAGGTCATCAAGCACAGGCACAAAGTCAAGCTTGCATGCAACAATTTAATTTTAGGCAGCTCGCTCTGATCATTTTTCTTCAACACAAAATTAGCTAAAGTGACCTTAACTGGGCTGGTGTTAATCCCTTTGTGCAGAAGAATTTATACATAAGGGAAACATTGTTTAATATTTACAAGTGCTCTGGAGAGGACAAAAATGACCTTTCTTAATTAAATGTCATGACATGTAGGGTAATATTGGGATAGAATATGCATCTAAATAAAGTTAGGATCCTCATGTCTCTGGTAGAGTTAAATATTCTGGGCTCAATTCTCTGACTTAACACTGGTGAAAAAACAGGATTTGCTGTTCTGAGATAAATGGAATTACCTTGTTTTATATCAACAAATCCTGCACAAACCCAAGCTCCCTGATCCTAGACTTGCTGGTATAAGTACATTTAAAGAATTTATAAAGTTCTGTGGGGGGAAAAAAAGTGTTTTCACAGGCTTGTACTCGGTAGGAGGTGCAGCTCTATATTAACTTTCACTCAGCAATGCTTCATTATCCAAGATTATAAATTCATTTGACATAATGGAAGGACAGGATAAATTATTCAGAAAAGATGTGAATAGTTTATATGCCATCAGTAAATTCTCAAGGACAGGGAGGTTTGAAATATTTTGTGGCATAAGGTTAATTACCTATCTGATGTGAATTCATACATAGATATTCTCATTTGAAGTATGATTATGCTTTTAAAATACACACAAAATGTTATGGTCTGCTTATTTCTCTGTCTTAACCAAAACTTTAGTAGAAGTAAGAGAATATACATTTCTTTGCTTATTTCTCCTGCTGATAATTTTCAGGGCAAGCTGTGATTTCATTTGTTTCAGCCATGCTGGAACATTTTTAGTATTTACACTGGATTTTCTCCCTTTAAATTTATGCGTTTGTTGTAAATGAGGGAAGATACAGCATGAAGGTACAAATCTCTAAACAAAAAATATAAACTTAAAAAATTCTGAGGATGTTGAGGACATGAAAAAAAAGAAAAAAAACGTTTCACATGAAAACTTTTTTTAGAACCTTGCCAATGTAATACAGTTAACTTGCTCATTCTCTGACTCTGTAGTAAGGACATATGTAATGAAATGGAGATGGAAGGACTGCTAATGAATCTCATTCACTAATTCACTTAAGAAATACTTAAGAAAAGGGATAAGGCCTGTTCCAGTACTGGTGTTAGACCCAAGAGGTGTTTGAGTCCTTCTGGAGCAGCCCTGGAGTGGCCAGAGCTGCCCTTGCTGTCATCTCCTGGAGCTGACCCTTCTCACCACAAACTTTGTGCAGAAAGAGGAACACACATAAAATTTATTGTACAAAGCACAGAGTGGTGTGGAAAAGCAAAAGCCAATCAATGCTGTCAGCTGAAGGAGTGCCCTCATCTCGACATCCCTGAGTTAGGAGGCAAACATTCCTGTGGCTTTTCTGGTGCCTTTAACCTGCAAGGGGGGCACAAGTGGGCCTTTGGGGTGTTATCCAGCAGGGAAGCAGGCACATCTTGAGCATTAGGGGAGGCCAGAAAGGGCTAAAGATGGGACTCTCTACAATTTAGAGATCTGACCCATCAGCTGTAGTTTCCTAGTCCTCCCCAGCGTAAAAAAATAGCTATGGGACAAAATATAAAAAGAGAACAAATATCTCTAATACTTAGAAAAGACACCATCATTGCTATTTTTTAAGCATAAGCCCTTGAATTTTATGGGCTGTATTTATGGACTTAACTGACTACTTGTCCTCCCAGCCTCAGTGCATGCATGGAAGTGCTCGAAGAAGTAGGGTCACAGAACTTGGAAATACACCTTAACACATAGCATGTATTTCTGACAGTGTTGAAAATCTGACACAAAATAAATTTAGAAAAACTATTATTGTTATATCACATGATCTCAACTAGCAAGGCTTTCATAGACGTGACATAAATTCTGAGCCAAAAATCACTTTACCCTTTAATAATTACTTTATCTACTGTGACTAATGCTGATTATTTTTCCAGTGCTTATATTTTGTTTCATTTTTACAGGATTTCTGCTCAATGCTATTGAAGACTGTCCCAAATTCGTTCAATATTCTTAATTAATATCTGTGTTTCCAAGACATTCTGGTGCAATTACAGGAACATCAATCTGTCAGCAGTAATTTCAGAAAAGTTCACAGACTCTCTGCTCTCAGTGCACTTAATGAGGCCACTCTGCCAGAAGAAGCCAGTGAAAGAGAGGGGTTCAAATTCTTGTTTCTTCTCTGATAGAATGCTCCTGCCAATCCAGTAGAATAGCAAAGGAGAATAAACTGCTTATCAAATCAATTTTCAGTGGCAGGATGTAGGCCTGGTCCAAATTCCCCCAAATCAATAAAAAATTCCGCTTTCCCCAGGCTCAGAGGCACCAGAGCCCTGGGCTTGCTTGCAATGCCTGCCTGATCCCAGGGAAAGGATCTCACACTCTAAAGGTAACAAGGCTCCATTTTCTGCGGTTTCACAGAAAACAGGCAAAAATCTGTGGGGGAGGGAGTTTTCCTCTGCTGTACAAACTCCTCAATAGATAGATTCTCATTTGAATGCCTAATTAATATCCACCCAAACGTGGCTCAGATGCTGGGTACTGTGATCAAGAGCTGTCCTTCTGTGGGGAGAGAGTTACAACTAATATCCACATGCAGTCTGATACCTGAGGCAAGTGAGGCCTGACCCACAGGATTAGCAGGTGTCAGGTTCTTTAGGCTGACCTTTATTTACTTGTTTAAACTCCTGAGTATTGTTAATGTTTATAATACAGCTGTTTGTGCCCACCCAACAGGGTGATAGTGACAGGGCCCAACCCAGTCAGACACACAGCACCTCTCTTCTGTTAATTTAAAGTAGGGTAAGGAGTGAAATCTCTGTTCAGGAAAACAGCCTGGACATTTGAAGGGGGGCAGTGGCTGTGTGCCAGCTTGTATCAAACCAAGATGATATTGCCAGGCTCATGTTCACTAAGCTGTGGCCTGTATCCCTCCATGTCTCCCTCTTGAATTCCAGCTTGTCCCAGGCAGGAATCCCTAACACCCAACTGATGCCTTAGGATTTCAGCTTTTATATTTTTCATTTATTTGTAGTCCTGCAGTTCTTTAGTGCAGAACTCTAAACTCCATATCCAGTGTCAGCTGCTGCTCTCCCATTTTGGTCAGGCACAGCAATTCCTCTCCAGGCCTGGCAATCCAGGACACCTGACTGTCCCAGGCCCTGAGAGATGGAAACAAAAGTGAGTTGGGGGGAGCAAACTTGGGGTAAATGACTTCATTACCTGAAGCTGTAATTGAAAGATTAACCCCCAATATGCAAATGGACCAAACTTATAAAAGTGTGAAAAGCCGTGACCCATCATCCACTTTTTGGGTGTAGGCCCTGAGGGGGCTTCGTCTGCCCTAAATGCAGCTGAAGGCCCTTCAATAAATACCCACTTTTATTCTCTTAATTTTGTCTGGCCTGTTTTTAGGTAGTCCTGAAAAGGCATCACAAGCACCAGCTGAGCCTTGCTCCCCAGACAGGGGGAATCCTGTGCCAGGGGCTTGTCTGGCACAGACCAGCACAGTTGACTGTTGACTTCAGCTACGTGGTTTTCTAAAGAACTACACTAATTTATACCAGTTGAGGCTCTGACCTTTTAATTCTGAGATCAGTTTAGTCTGCATCAGTGAATAGGTTATCTCCTTAATTTAAATCGTTACTGCATATGAAATTACTCAGTATAATTTGATGGTTGGCTAAAATTAATGAAAAATTTGTCTCGCTAAGGCCTTGCACAAAGCTGAACTTTGCAATATTAATCTTAGCAAATTAAGGCATAGGAAAATGTGCTTTGTTAGCAAACGATGATTTGTGTCACAAAGCTGTGCTGAAGGAATTAAGGCTCACTGCTGAAATTGGATGCTGAATCAGTGAATTGTGTTTGTGTTGGGGACCCTCATCTTGGGGCTGAGCATGTAAAATTGTGGGGTGCTTTGTCACTGTGAGCAGATGGAGAGAGCAGCTCAGGTGCACAGAGTGCTGCTCCTCACAGCCTCTGCAGCTCCCACAGGACATCTGATCCCAGGTCTGCAGGACAGGGGGTGCTTGAGAACCCCAAGTCTGCCGTGCAAGTACCATGCAAGGGGAGCTGGAGCTCTGCAGGCTTAGCTACAGCAGAGTGGTGAGGAATTCACATTCATTAAACCACAACGGCAGACAAAATGTCACCTCTTGTATTACTGATTCTGAATAATTTGTTCACTCATTGCCTGTTAATTATGTGCCACTAATAAGTCACTAAACCACTTTGATCCTAATTTGATGCAAGCTGTGTGAGCTGAGCAGGTTTTCCCCACGACACGGCAGTGCAGTCAGACACGGCACCAGGCACCCCCCTTTCCCCATGGCAGCTCCATGCTGGGTGGCAGCAAAAAGAGACACTGACACATGGGGATGAGGGAACATCACCTCAGGCAAAATTATTTCTTTCTGCAGGGGTCAATAATTTATAATATTGGTGGAAGTTGTGGCACCTGTGCTCTGAGCTACTCGATAGGCTGGAGGCCAGGCTGGTACCACTCCTCCTTTGTCATCCTTCACCCCATTGAAGACCATGTGGAACACTGCCATCACCTGAATTTTTGGCACTGCAGTGAGGTAACCATGCTCACTGAGGGAGGAACAGATAAATCTCTTTCCCTCTCATTGCTCCCTAGCATGGCTAAACCAGACTGCAAACCCCTTGTCTATCCACTCCCCCAAACAGAAAAATTTTGAATCACAAATACATTATGTGCAGATAAAAGTTTCCCCCAAGAGGACGCCAGTCCTGCAGCCATTTTGCTTCTGAGTGTGTTTGCTATAAATTATAAAGTGAGATCTGCATGACCTCATGCATCAAAGCCAGGACCATATTTTATCTGCTGTTGTAATTCATCAATACCAGATCCTTTCAGGGGTTCATCACACGTTCATTCATATTCTATCAGTCTTTGCATTCACATCTGCTGCCACCATCTCAGATGTGAAACAATCTCTGAGCCAAAGGAAGGGTCCCTACAACACGCTGGGAGAATATCAGCAAAGTGCCCAGCTGGAGATACACAATGACAATTTTGAAAGAAAATTATACATATAATTTTATTCCAACTTCAGTGCCCTAGAGGTTTTTAAAGTCTACTTCTAAGGGAAGAAATGCTTTATAAACCTGCAAAGTTTAGCAGAGCATGGTCCCTTGAAAATTTACCGAGGTTCACTGGTTATAATTTAAAGCTTGGCTGATACCACTGTTACAAACATGAAAATAAAAACAAAAGCAATTTAAGACAGAAAACAACCAGCTCTTTTTCTATCTGGCAGGGTCCAGTAGCATTGTAGAGGCTTTTTCAGGAGCTACTTTTAAACAAGAGTGAGTGCCCTGCCTAAAGTTTAACCACAAGGCAGGGCATCATAATTTCTAGATGTAAATTAACCTCTTGAGTTCAGGAGCCCTGAATCCTTTAGTCTGGTTACTCTACAGCCCATGCCAGCAGCAATTGTGGTTCAATTGCAGGTTTCTGTGTACAACTTCCAGGGAAGCTGCTGTGCCACCTGACTTGCAGTGCTGCTGTCCCCTTCTCAACCCTCCATTACAATAATTTATCTTGGAAAGCTCAGTCCCTGCCTTCATAAAGGCTTGCCCTTCCCTCTGGGCAGAGGGTAGAATCACAGAACACAATCTCAATTTGAAATTTGACTGCACTGAGTTTCAAAAAATTTGTGAAAGTTCATGGATTATCTGCAAAAGTCTCAGGAATGTGAATTTAAGTAGGAATGGGTCATCTCATATTTCTGTAGGAAAAATTCTCAGATTAACATGAATGATATTGTAACTGCGAGACACAGAGGGCATAAGAACTAGAAACAAGTCTTATTTGCAGTTTATCTAACTCAGCGTTGAGCTTTCACACAGCACAATCCCAAAAAGCAATCACCTCTGTGTGCACCTGCAAACTGCAGTGTCCAGGCATCCTCAGCTCTGCCCTGGGTAAACACTGCTCATTTCTCTCTGCCCAAATGCATAAAGCTGGGAATTGCACCCAGATGTCAGAAACCCCTGAAGGCTCTGCAGCTGCTAAGAAACCCATTCCTCACCCCTCTGTAACAAGGTCCCATTTAAATGCAAAGTGCCTTCCGGGGAGTTCTCGCTCTCCTCCTTCCTTTCCCTTGCCCCCACGCCATGTATTTCTAAGCTCTGCTGGCACTGCAGTCAGCAAACTGCTGCTGCCTCTGCCTCTCCCTTCCCTCGCTGCCTTGGTGCTCAGTCTCAGGAGGCTTGAGGGATGGCAGGAATAACATGATGCAGTCTCCAATAAAAGATTCAGATCCAGCCAAAAGGCCTGTAAACAAATGTCTGCAGAAGCTTTTATCTCCTGAACCAACTTTAGCTCACCCTTTCTCTCTTGGTAAGAAGAAGAGACTGTGAATTTAGAGAGTTTGTTATGTAAGGCTGATTATTTTCTTCACCACAGAAACATTTCACAGCTGGATCCCACATCTACCTGGGATTGAACATGCAATGAAGGAGCAAGGAGACCCTCTGCATAACCTCAAGATCTGTTTAAAATAGATGGGTTTGTGCTGCAGGAATCTTAAAATGTATTTATTCTAGTCTAGATGAAGCTTTAAATCTGTATGAAACAATTTTAAATCAGGACTCATCAGGAGCTGCAATGCTTTATGAATGTTCAAAAGCCAGTGAACTATCAAATTAAGGAACAAAATGTTCTTTATTTGTGTCCTAGTAGTGGTTCTTTCAAACAATCCCATTAAAAGTTTCAAGGAATGTCAACATATAAAGCATAGACAGGCTATAAATTATTCCTTTCCAAATGTAAATCTTGTAGTGCACCAATTAAAGTTATCTAAATATTTTATAACAGGTTGCTACTGATTAAAGATTCTGATCTTCCCTGTGTATTTCCACCACTACTACAGTATTATTAATCATTTCTCCTTGAGAGAAAACCAGTAATTTCTAGTTTCATTCTATTGGTCTGTCGGAAAACAAGAATGAGCATGTGTTACTTTTTTTCATGCATGGATGCTCTTTTAGATGAATAAATTAATAAAAAATGGTGACAGCGTAATGCTTGCATAATGACAGGATGAATTTTTTATTATTTTCTTACTGTAAGCTTTTGTTTTCTTCTTGCTTTTATACTCAGGGTAATTTCTGAAAAAATGTCTTAATTTTCTTTATTGAACTGTTTAAAGAATGTGCCAGAGCAGCTTGTATTACTTGCATTCAGAGTAAAACTTGCATACTGCAGAGCAGATGGGTATTGTGAACTGTTATGATTTCAGAGGTTTTAAATAATACATGAAGAATTTTTCTATCTCATTAAGTTTCCAGTTTCTTTAAGAAACATTTTTAAAACAAAAGCAAAATATTCTTAGTGGGAGCTGTTCTTGTTTTGTGTAACTAGATGTCTTTAGCTGTTATGAGGGGAAATATTGGTATCAGAACAAAGGCATCAGAGATTTAACTCTGATTTACAGTTTTCGTGCACACAGGTGTACAGCAAATGGACTTAGCTCCTGGTGCTTCTTCAAAATCACCAGGGCAAACACAAATCTAAGGAACAAATAAAAAGGAAGATGCTAAAAATACATCCCCTTCTTCCACCCAACTTTCTAGAATACTTACCAAAGGCTTCCACCTCCCTAAAAGTAGCTCTCTTCTTCCCTTTTTCTAGTCCTTTTACATTACCAATCTTTTTCCCCTATGGTTTCATTTTCAAGTGCATACCCCATTTATTAATCAGAAACCCTGTCTGTTTGCATGTTTTCTGAATTCTATTAAGAGAGAAATTGGTAAGCACAGAAATTTCTTATAAGTTTCACTCACAGGCTGCACAAACAGCAGATAATTTAGTACTATTTTGAACAGAGAAAGAGGAAAAAGGCCAGTGCTAAAGAGGAAATAAAGGCAATTATTAAAATTTTCACTTAGAATGCTTATTTGCTGTTAAAAGGATAATAGGGTAATATAGTTTCTGAGCCCAATAGTTTTGCTAACATTCAGACCATAAATTTTAGGTTTACGCCAATCACAATAATGAAGAAGATATGCCAGTTGTCAGAATTCATTTTCCTTTTGAATAAGCTGAGCTGGAATGCAATTTAAATGAGATGAGCCAGAACAGCAGACCAGCACATAAGGCCTATGGCCCAGTATACAAAACAAACACATTATGAATCTGAGTAACGAGAATACATCCATTTACCAAGGCATGTACTGGGGGAGGGGAGACTGAAAGCTGGCAGGATACAAAAGTGCCATCAGGATGGTCAGCCTGGTCTGCCCCTGCACTCCTGAAAATACCCAGTGTTTCATTAGAGCAAGAGCCAGTTCTGTCTTTCTTGCCACCTGAGCTTCCTTTGCTCTAAATGTGAGCTGAAGATAAGGGCTCAAACAAAAGATTGTTGTATCTCATTTGAGAGTACTGTGAAGATTTAACTTTTGGCATTTTAAGGTATCACCTGATCTGTGATACCTGCCCACAACTTAAAGACTTCTTTTCTCTTGTAAATCAAAGCAGTCCTGTGCCTTGGATTCCCCTGCCCACTTTGAGACTGGCTTGAACCCAGGCACCGGCAAGAGGGTGATCAGGGTGAGCTGCAGACCCTGCAGACCCCGCTACAGCTCATCTGTATCAGCCACAGCCAGGGGGTTTTACCCCTCCTCCGGCCCTTTGGCTTTCAATTCTATTGTTGGACTCTCTGATTGCCCCTACATCAACACCTCCAAGGTACTTCCTCCATCAGATCTCTGGAAATGCTTGCTCCTGCCTTTGAGTATCCTCAAATTCCATTCCAGAAGTGAATGGAGACAACAATATGAAACTTTATATGTGTGAAATGATATCCAGTCATAATTTAAACAAAAAAAGAAGATAAAGCTTCTATTCAATTCATAATTTTAGCAGGAGCACACACTTTAACAGCTCAAGAAGTCCTGATCCTGTGAGAGTTTCTAGAATTCTTAGCATCACACAGCACCCTACTGGCTACTGGGAAGAAAAAGTAACTATCTCAAACAAAACTACAAGTTCTATACATTAAAGGCACACGAAACTTTTTTATAGGCAGCCTAAATCTCCACATAGCTTTGAACTACCAGCTGAACAATGCAAAACCAGATAGTCTCCCATCCTAAGGATTTGTGAGATAAAAAAACTATAATCTCCTATACTCTCCTGTGGTCATTAATTACTACTCAAGACTGTCTAATTCCCATAGGAAACACTGGATACATTGTGGTTGAGAACTGAATAACCTGATTGGATTTGTTTGCTTGTTTTAAATATGCCTACCATTACATCTCCAGTTTAACTGCCTGAGTTTCCTGCTTCTGAAATATTTATGAGCTGACTCAGGTGACATTGGTTTACAAGTATCAGCAGTTTTGTCACAAAGTGGTTAGTTTTGCTTAGTCTTCATAGCTCCTTAGCAGATTTTAGTTGTTTCTGCTTATATGTTACCTCCTTCTGCAGAGGAATGCACTTCTCTCTGCACTGATAAGTGAGCTGATGTTTTCTTTAGAATTCCTGGGCATTAATTCTCTCTCAAAACAATTACCTAGTACATCTTGCAGAAACCTCACCACTCGGCTACACAGCCCCATTTGAAAGGTGAGATACAGGACAAGATGTAGAGGTGCTTTGAAGCTCCCACCTTGTGACTTCCCTGGGTTTTGTTGGGTTTATTTTTTAGGGTCAGCGATGGCAATAATAGGATTAGTTAGAGCAGTTAGTGCAGCTGATAGGGTTTGGCTGCACATGAAGGTCTGTGGCACGTGGCCATTGCTTTTGGCAACATGTGGATTAGAGAATTGTGCATTCAACTCCTTCGTTCTCATGTCAGTGTTCTGCCAAGTCTCTCAGGGCTTATTCGTGCTTTCCAATAGCATCTGTACCTCCTACTTCCCATTAAAATATCCTAAATCGAAATGCAATGAGATGTTCTCAGCGTTTTCTAGTTTAGTCAAGAGCTTGGTTGAGTTTGATTAAAGTTGTTAAGCTTTAATTTGAGGGGTAAAAAACTGAGGGAATGCAGGAATAGTCAGAATTATATGCTTCAATTAACACTTATAAATGATCTATGGGGCACCAAGACACGATGGCTGCCAGTCACACTGAACGCAGCAAACAGAGCAAATTTAGGCACAGTCAAGTGGGAATTGGCACCTGCAGAGAAGAATGCAGTGCAGTGATGTGACTGTGGGAGCTGTGGAAGAGAGCAAGAGGCACCTAACGAGGCAAAGAGTGAGCCCTCCTCTCCTTTTCTGCTTCTGGTGCCACTTGCATGAACTTTCTTCTCCAGGCACTCTATCCCAACCTTGGGAAAGCCCCTCCTCTTAAGGGACAGAGACTTGAAAAGTGAAGGGGACTAAGACAGATGGAACAGCACAGGGACAGTCTGACTGCATCTGTGTGGATAAAGAATGGAGAGGGAGCCGTGGGATGAACCACACGTTGGCTGACATGGCTGATGGACTAGAGGTCACTGGAGGCTTTCCCATGCCAAGGAACCTTTCAGCCAGTAGCATAAGAGAACGGGGAAATCATTAGAATACTCAAAGCCATGGCCAGAGAGGAAAATTGTCTCTCCGCAGACCAGTGGAAATTATGGGTAAATTCTCTGTAGGGTGCAGGAGATCAGATAGGGGTGCTGGTGTAACTCATTAAAGCTTCCCCAGTTTCATTAAGAGCAGCTGACCTCCATCACCCCCTTTATTGTTAGTTTCATAACAAAAACCCTTGACACACCTTCTATCCCATTTTATGTCATAGTTCAAATGCATTTTAATATCACCTGAGTGCATGGCTGTTGTGCTGACTATCAAACAGTAATTTACAGCTTTCTTTCTCTTTATAAGCGCTAAAATATTCTTTCTTCTCCTTCCTTCATTTTTTCCTCTCATTTGAGTGTGGATAAGTCACCAAATAAGAGTTAATTCTTTCTGTAGGCACTGCCTAACTAATAACTGGGCAGCTCTTGGCAACCCAGAGCACCTTGCTCCAGATATTTCCCAAGTGAGTGAACTTGCTGTCATTGTGCTGGGATAGAGTTAATTCTGTTCCCAGTGGCTGGTACGAGGCTCTTTTGGAATTGTGCTGAACCTGGGGTTGGTGACACAGAGATGTTTTTGTTACTGCTGAGCAGGGCTCACACAGAACCAAGGCCTTTCTGCTTTTTGCACGGCCACATAGGAGAGGAGATTGGGAGTGCCTGGGAGGCTGGGAGGGAACACAGCTGGGACAGGTAACCCAACTGACCAGAGGGATATTCCAGACCTTATGGCATCATGCTCAGTATAGAAAGTGAAGAGATGAAGGATGAAATGGGGGAAGTTTGGAGTGATGAAGTTTGTTGTCCCAAGTAACTGTTCCACATATGGGGCCCTGCTCTCCTGGAGGTGCAGAGCACTGCCTGTCCATGGGAGGTGGTGATTTCATTCCTTGTTTTGCTTTGCTTGTGTGCATGGCTTCTTTGTTCCCTATTAAACTGTCTTTATCCCAACCCACGAGTTCTCCATCTTTTACCCTTCCCATCCTCTCCCTGGTCCCCCTGGTGGGGGAGTGAGTGAGGGGCTGCCTGGGGCTGGGCTGCTGGCTGGGGTGAGACCATGGCGTCTGTGAATAGGAGCTGTGTACAGTCTTTAAAACTCTTGTTGCAGTCTAGTCAAACCCTCCACATTTCCGACTGTTTTCCAATGAAAACTGAGCAGGTAGCAGCCTTCAGAAGGAACTGTTCTTGACTCAGGTCTTTCCTTCTTCCCAACAGTGCTCAGTGATTTTACTTCATGCTAAGGACTGAAAGTCAACTAAGTATTGCACTTCCCCTCCCTCCCCACCACCTTCCCCAAGAGTAATTTTAGTGGAGCTTTGATTGATGTCAGATGAAATTAACTGGAAACATTTAATGTGTTTAACATGTAAAGGCTTAGGGCTCTGTTCACTCAGAGTTAGAGACTTTCTGTGCTCCATAAACTCAGAGGACACTGAAGCCTGGATTTCAGCTCTGCAGCCAGATGACTTATTAAACAGCACCTTGACTCCTGCTATCGTTGCTGCTTTTCACTTCATTATTAATAGGAGGACTTGAATTGATGGCAGCAAGAATGGAATCAAAAGTCCTGTGACAGAGATGCTGTTAATTTTAGTATTGTGTCCATCATTAAACATCAGATTAAATCAAGCTGTATTTCCCTCAGCAGCTGTTGAAAATCCTCATTTAACCGAGTGAAAAGGAATATTGTACTTCAAATGGAAGGATGAATAAGGTTCCTGCTAACAAATACCTTTGAGAGAAGGGCTCTGAATTCATGGGGAGGTTTCACAAGGGAGCTGTTCAAGAGCATAGTCTCAGGTTTCTTTAAACTAGAAAAGGCTTCAGTCATTTAAAAAATTTAAAGTTTAATAATAATTTTTCTCCCTTCTCATACTTGCAGCAGTGCCTGGGGAAGAGAGGTTTATTTCTAAGTCAACAAGTTATATCAAGTTAGAAAGAAGATGGTTTTTTAATACATACTTCCTCTTTGACCATCTATCAAAGGCAGATTAACCCTGACAAGGGATAAATATGAGAGGCTCTGGGGCTCCTGAGGGCTGCCTTAGTCAGCCACAGCTGAGCAAAGGGAAAGTCTCTGTGAGTGTGCAAGGCAGTCTCTGCTGAGGGAATGCTCTATGGAAAATTGGTGGCAATCAGAGCAGTGCACAGGCCATTGAGGACAGGCAAGATTTGAACTTTACTCACTTCAGGAGTATTTACTTGCATCTGCTTTACTACTGGTATTCAGTATTACTTTATTAACTTGTAAGCAAGCCTATCAACAGCAGAATTTCTTTCCTAAGTGATAAAAGGGGTTTTGAAAGGTCTGTCTATACAAATACCAGACATTATCCTTTCTACGCTCTATTCTTTGCCATTTCTAAATACATTTGCTTGTGTTATATATTCCTCTGTGATTATTTACCAGTTTATCTTTAGCACACACTCGACATGCCAAGCTCAGAGCAGCTGAGTTGTTAAAAAGTCATGCTTCAATGAGACAATTGGACTCTAATACTTAGATATGGCTTACAAAGTTTGTCAGTAATTCTGCAAAATCCAGCTGCAGTCATGACTTCAGCAGCTTATTTGCTATAGCATGGCACTAATGGAGCAGTTACCACAGAGCAATGGCTTCACTGTTACTCTAATGCAGATTTTGGCTTTCTGATCAGTTTCCCCCATGGGATCTTGATAAGAGTCCCACAAGATATTCTTAGGATTATTACTTTAAGTAGTAAACTCACACCCTCCATCCCTCCATTCTACTGGAACACTTTATTTTCATCGTTCCTTTTACATCTCATTTTCTCCCAGAATGCAACAAGAGTTGAGTTTCAATCACATGGTTCTGGAGTCAAGCAGCAAGTGGTGCAAAGGCTGAAATGAGCCAGACTTTTGCTGCTCATGAAGGATTAAACCAGTTGATGAAAGTCTGCAGATGCATTTCTCTTGAAGTGTTAGAGAGGAGGTAAGAAATCAGTTTGCTGAAGCAGAGAACCCAGCTGAGATGCTATCGCAGGCCCTGCAAGCATTTTAAGTCTGCTCAATGTGAAATGAAAGAAGTCCACAAACTACATGAAGAGCATGTATATAAACATAGATCACAAATCATATACATTTCTCAAAAGTGAGGCCTTCCACTAACTTGCTGCAAATCTTCATCTTTCCAGAAAATTAGTCTGGAAAATTAACAACTGCGGGGACCCATGTATTGTACTGAGACTTTTAAACAATACCTTTCATTTTAGTTTCATCCTTCTGCAGTAGTTTGAAGGGTGTGTATCACATATGCTTTCTGCTGAAAATATATATATGTATGTATATATACATATATATGTATGTATGTATGTATGTATGTATGTATGTATGTATATATTTCTGGGGAAAGCATGTAGTTCTTTCTCAAAACACCTGTAGTATACCTTGGTTGCATTTCATAATTGCAGATGAACAACCTTGAAAGGTTAATCAATCAGCAACCATTTTCTAGGCCTTGTGTGATGAAGCCAAGGAAAACGGAAACAGATGTGTGGTCTGAGACAATTTATTTTTCTGTATATTCACTTCAAAATAGCCAGTTAGAAGGTATCAAAAAGGACCTATATCATGCAAATACAAGGTTATACCCAATGAGTAACAGGCTGGCAATTCCAGAGGGTCATGGGGTCAGATTGCTGTTATTTATTTCATAACAGGACAAAGAGCAAAAGTTCCTTTGCTGTGTCTGTCATGTCTGCAAGATCAACCACACTGTGCAGCCACAGATGCCACTGCTGTGCACTGGAGGAAATCAAACAGCCTGCACAGATCATCATTGATGTGTGTTTGAAGGGCCTTACCAAAAAAGCATCAGAGCTGCCACATTTCTCGAGCTCTGTGTAAGGCAACTGAGCAGCCAGGTTATTTACATTTACTGCTGGGTCTGTCTGCAGAGATAGGCTACAAACTCTGCCCATAAGCCAGTCCTTAGGGTCAGGTTCTTCTGTCATGGAGAGGCTTTCAAAGCATATCTGAATGTCTGCATGTACTAAATACTCAGCTATACAGTGTGATCCCCAGGTCACACACTAAAAAACACCATTCAACATCTTGTGTTAGTTAGTTACAATATTTTTAAGATGCTGAAGAAAAGTAGAATGTGTTCTGACTCAGGCAAAAATAAAGCAGCTATGTGATGTATGGCATTAGTTCGATTCAAAAACCATGTTTTACTAAAAAATGTATGATCTTTTCCTGAAGCAGCCAGAGAGAAACAGGAAATTATTAGGTGTTTAAACATGAAAGGCACAAATATTGATCTCATAGCTAAACTGCCAAAGGAAAGAGCAATCCATTTCCTTCAACATGCAGTGCTATGAGTTCCTAAGAACCAGGAAGACATGAAACACAAAGGATAGCAAGATCAAGATGTAATGTTAGCTAGAGAATTCCATTCCCTCAAATCATGTCCAGCACTTTAGAAGTTGTGTGTATATGTGGAAGCTCTGGAGCATCACTGGGTTTTCATTCCACTTTTGCAATAGCCTCCTATTCACAAAAGAGCACTAGGAATTTTTTATCAATGCAGAAAATCAAATATTAAGGGGTTGAACTCCTAACTCCACAGAAGTCACATTCCCACTCTCTTGAACCCACTTTTTATTTTTCTATTTTATTTTTTTTACTGGGTAGAAATAAGGCAGGAGTTCAGGCTGAGAACCTAATAGCAGGCACAATCCAGAACACACTGAAAAGACAAACTGCCTAAATGATTGGGTAAAAATGATAAATCACTCTCCTTATAGACTTCAAACCTGAACCTAACAGCCCATTAAAAACAGAGAGAAGGCTGAGGTCTCCAACTTAATGGTTTGCTGAAGAAACAAGTGTGAATGTCAGGAGCAGGACGAACGCCCATCTCAAAAAGCTTTTCATCAGTATGTGCAGGGAGTTGCTGACTCCATCAGGTCATGGGGCAGGGAAACGTGGAGCAGTCTCCACCTCTCAGACTGTACCAGAGAGAAGCAGCACTCTAAATTCACAGTGCTTCTCCTTCACAAACCCCAGTTAGTTTGACAAGGCAGCATTTGGAGTCTCTGTGGAGCTGCATCGCACAAACCAAGGCAGGATTTGGAGCATTATGAATTGTGATATATCAAAGGTGAAAACACACCCAGAACTCGGGGTTGCTGTATTTTAAGTATGATTGAAGCAGATTTCAGGTAGCAGAGGTGGTGCTGGAGCAGGATGGGCAGAGCTGCTCCCCCAAGGTGCCCATGTTGGGCACTGTGCCCCAGTGAGAGCAGAGAGCTGCTGGCACAGCCCCAGGGCACAGCTCCCCTCAGCGAGGCTGTGACCCACAGTGCTGTCACCCCAACAGGGAAACAGGACATTTCCACTGCCATTTCCATCCAGGAAACCAATGTTCTGTCACAGGTCTGGCTGCAGGGAAAGGCAATGCCAGGCCAACAGCGACTGCCCAAACCTATTGCTCTGGGAGCAGCAGAGATTTATGACACAGAGAGAGGCAGAGTTCCCAAAGTGTCATAGGAAGGCCTGAGGAGGGAAATTGGAAATTCACAGCTCTTCCTGAGGCAGCAAGGAGGCTCCAGGACACAGACAGCAGATGAGATGGCAGTGCTGGAGGAGAAGCTCAAAGTAGATTTTTGTTCAGAAAAAGGAATTTGTGTTTGCTGTCTCCAGTTGCTGGAAATGGAAAAATATCTGTAGTTCCATCTTTGACCCCAGTAACTCCTCTTTTTATCACAAGTCTCTGCTTCAAAAATGTAACAGAGACTACAAAATGTGGAGTTAAATACTTTGGGATTAAAGATACAATCTGAGAAGCAACAGTAAAATAGTTCATTCCACAAGAGATTTTGCTCATCTCTTTCAGAGATAAGTACACAGGGAGCTGGCAAAATAAATTTGCCCTTGATATCTTCCTGGGTAACCTGAGAGGAAAATTAATTCCAACTTCTTTCCTGAACATGACATTTATTTTGCTTAAGGAAAACTGTTTTTATCAATTACATGTAGCACTTCTGATTAACCATTAGGAGTAAGGGGGAAAAAAAACCTAAAAATGTTTGAAGGCTTAAAGTGAGTAAGGGTATAGAACCTGTCCTGGTCTTGAGAGGGATAAACTTAGCTCTTCTTCCTGTTAACCAGTACAGTGCTTTGTGATGCCAAGACTTCCAGAAACTCTGACAGGATCAGGACTTTTTCTTGACCTCTTAAAGGATGTTATCCTGTTAAAATTATGAATCAGAGCTTTGTTTTGTTTTTTTTCAAATTATAACTAGATAGCATTTCACATATATACAGTCTCGTATAGTCTCAATTTCTTTCCAAAATGCTATTTCAGATTTTTCTTCCCTCAGTGAAAGAAGTTAATCTGCCCTAATATATTATTCAGGATTATTTCACAAAGCCTTATCAATAAAGATCAATAACTGTTCACAGAAAATCAGCAGTTCCCAGCTAATGACACAACCCCAGTGACAATCCTGGGGTCAGGTGGGGGTACAGCAATCCCCTCATGCTTCTTCTCTGCAGAAGAATCTTTCTTGAATTATCTGCTGCTTTTACTTTTGCAGGCACACGAGTCTGAAGCACATGATGTAACTGTTTGGTATTTTGGTTTGCTTTTCTTTCAAGATTTCTTAAATTAAGTGGAACTTTTGTTGCAAAAAAATAAAAGGCCCAAACCTAAAGTGAATTTGCTGACTTTATGCCAAACTCCTTTTCTCTCCCATTTTAAAGTGGCTTTTGATGGAAACTAAAATGTGCAGGTGTCAAAGTGTATCAGTATCGTGTACCAGGGATGTGCACAACTGAGGTTTTTTTGGCACTTTCTCCTTCCAATTTATTAAAGGTTGTGTCAGAATAAATTTATGTAAGCAAGGATCAGATTTTATTAGTGGAACATCATTAGCTTTTAATGAATAAGAGTAGTTTAGGAAAAGAGCTGATAACCAAGGTAACATTTGAGAGCTGAGCTGTTTCTCCTCTCTCCTTCCACCGTTTGCTTTAACCCTGTTGGTGAGGGTGGAATGCAGCACTGGAGAGCAGAACTGGTTGTGCTAAAGCTGTAGCTCAGCAAAGCAGCTGACAATGTCCCAGTGCCTATCACTTTTCAGCCCAGCAATGTGTGCTAAGGCTCTGTTATTAGAATGGAACTTTATGAGTTATGTAGATTTTTCTCTAAATAGAAGCCAATTAAGCAGGGTCCAAGACTGCAATTGTTGATGAGGTTACAGGAGCAGCTGGCAGACGATGCCTCCACAGTGGGTGAGGACAGACAGAACAAAGATGGCCCCTGGTCCCAAAGCCTAAATTGCAAACTCTAGGAATATCCTGGGGATTGTCCGTCAGGAATGTAACTGATCCTCACCAGCAGAGAGAGATTTAAACTGACAAGGGAGCTCTCCAAGCTGGCACAAAGGACAGAGACGTTGTTGAGTTCTCCTCCCACCAAACAACTCTTCCCCCCTTTTTTGCAGACTTGTGGGAACTGCTTTCTCCATCACAACAGGTAATTTTGGCTCCTGCTTGTGTTTTAATATCAGACAGATTGGAAAAAGAGAAAGTGTGTCACAGTTACATAATCCAGCTTCAAAACCCAGTGCTGGATGATACCAGTGCATGGCTTTTGCCCAGCTCTACTAGGGTGCAATGGTAGTGAAATGCAAGACATCAGTGTTAATTGCCATTAGCATTGAAATATCTAAAATCCCAGTGCAGGTACAATATTTAGAGCTCAGATCACTCCTAGAGGCAGGGATCTCTCTGCTCTCCTATTTGTGAAACACTTACGAATTTTCTGGATTCCCTCCAGTCAGCAAAGAGTCAAACATACACATTTCTCAGCACTTCCCATTTAATCCCATAGACCAGACTTTGGGGGCAGCAGAGGCACTGACAAAGCCCTTTCCCTCCCTCCAGCTTTGCTGGGCACATCTGGAAGCTGCAGGCCAGTGGAAGGCAGATCCATGGAGGCACCACCCCTCACCTCAATCCCAGAAAGAGCAGCCCCACCCCACGGAAAGGCACAGAGCTGTTCCCCAGTGGGTTTGCTTGCTCTTTCTGGACACAGCACAGCAAAAGGACATTAAAATTTGACATGAGTGAATCCAGATTTTGGGTCTTGCTATTGGATTAGCAAAAGTAGGGCAGTTGGTGCAGAGTGCCAAACCCATGCAATCTTATTTTGCTGTTCCACTTGGGAACAGCTTTGTGTGCTTTCCATTGGACCACATGCCCTTAGTGCCTCTGCAGACTGCCCAGACAAAGCTGAAGTAATCTCCATCATGCTCCTGCTCTGATAATTTTGGATCCTTATCAGATTTGTAACCCCAACAGATCTGGTACACAGATTGTCCTCTTTTTACAATCACATCAAAATCCTTGTTGGAGTTCAGGCACAGATCTGACTGATCTGAGTCAAACTGGGGTAAATGCTAAAGGACCATCAGGTTTCCTGTCCCTAGTCATTATGGCCTACAGAGATAATTGACTTCTTGCTCTGGGTGTCTCTGAGGTTTTGGGGAAACACTGCGAAGAAAGATTTTCTTATCCTTTCCATTGGGAAGCTTAAAATAAAGATTTCTAGAGAGCTAAGACACAGATATTGCCAAAGTGTTCCTAAAGAACATTAAAGATTTGCATGACCTTAGCCATGAAATGCACCACACCCCCCTGAGGCCAGGTAATATCATAAAGCCTGCAATAGTATCTTTGCCAGGCAACAGTTCCCAGCAATCCTTAAGTGCATTGAGCCCAGCTTAAAGCCAAATCAGCAAAGTTCTTATGAGGATGCAGTCGCTCAGTTTTCCCCAGAGCAGCCCAGCTCATATTAGAAACTAACAATGAGGATTTAGAAAAAAGCACATTTACATATTTTTTCCATTAAAGAGAGATGTTACTCGCACAAGGTTGGTATCTGCTTATAAAGCTGAAAATCCCCTGTGTGCACAAACAAATATCATCTGAGAGATTTTCAGAGTCGTATGCAGTATGTGCCTATCAATTCCTGTTAATTTGAGGAGGCTGTTGATGAACTGAACAGCCACTTTCCACTTCTCTCACAAATGCCTGCAAAACCAGGAAAATAGTCTCAACTTTTTCTCGTATGCCCACAAGATAAAAGAAGATGAGAGGCTCAGTAACTCAAATTCCTGCTTTTTGAGCACGCACGACACAAGCTAAACTGCACGTAAGCACAAACTAAAGTGCCTCTTCCCCATTTCACATTTTTACAGTTCATTGGTGTATAAAGCAGCATCCAAACAGCCTGAAACAATTCCATCTCTGCTGTAATTACAGGATCCCACTAAAATTACAGGATTCCACCACTAAAAATGTCTTAACTGCTTTCATAGTTTTCCATAGTACATTGCTTATGCCACCCTGCTTCTTGCCAAATATATTCCTGAACACACACACAAACATCCTCCATCCCCAAACTGGCCATTGCTCCAGTGGCTCAACACACAGATTTATTTTAGTGGGCAAACAGGATCCTGTGGACAGCTGTGCTATGGACCAGCACTGCCCTGAGTTCAGCTGAAGCAAACAGCTATGAGACCTCTCCCAGAGAGCCATGGCAAGTTCACTACCTGAACACTCCCTTCATCCCTACAGATATTTATCTCTCCAGATTGAGTCCTTTTGGTGTATTAGTCACAGATTCCCCAGCCATGGTTCAAGCGCAGCATAATACAGCATGAATCACTGCACTGAATAATCCAGAAGTGTATTTCAAATATAACTTTTACCATGCTCCTTTTTACTGATCTTTCTGTGATGGATCATAATATGATCACTTGAAAAGTACTTTAAATAATAGCTGTGCTTCAAAGGATTTTTTTCTTTTTTTCTTATTTAAAACATTACATCAGTTGTCGTGTGTCATGATTCCACACAGTTATTATCATGCTGACGTTTAACTATTGCTTCCTTATGGCTCTATCTGATAAGTATCATACCCTGCATTCACCAGAAATATTTATTTCCTACAGCAGCACTCTTCCACTCTAACCACTTTCTGCTTTTTCATTCTTACAGCTGTGTTCTTCACTTCTATTGTTAAGTCCTGTGGACACCAATGACTGTTTTATATGGCCTGTATCTGAAAAAACAACTGTGACTCGACAGCATTGGCAGGAGCACTGATTATCAGCCTTGCTAATCTCAGTGTCATTCTGCAACCGCTGGTTCTGATGATGCCAAGTGGTTATAAGGAATTCACAGCCAGGGTCCAGATGATACAGGTTCCTTTTCTTGCCTCTGAAGTGTTGATTGATTTCTGAGAAGCTGCTTGATTTTCCTCCATTAGGAAGCAGAAGTAACGATGTCAGGTCCAGCTCATAGCAAAAGAACATTTAGTTCTTTCCTTTGAACTCCTCCCTACACAGCAACCTACTGTTCTCACATCCTGTCATTATGTGAAGGCACGGGTTTTATTCTGCCTGATCTGAAGCAAAAAAGTGATGTGATGCCAGGCACACAAGTATATCCCATGGGCAGTATGAAAGATTTAAATTTTGACAAAAGAATTCAAAAAATTTCACTTTTCCCTTCTCATTAGCAAGCACACCTCGTTCTCATCCTTCTCCTGACAGTGACAAAGATTCTTTTTGTGAATTTTATGCTTCCATCCAGCCTTCACTCTTGGTGGAAGGCTACTCATCTGGAGTTCAGCCAAAAATCAGAGATGAGAGAAAATATTTTTCACTTGCCTTAAGTAGTTCTACTTAGAGAGGATAACTTCACAAAAAGTGTGAGTTAAGCCTAGAAAATAGCCTTAAGTTGAAAAAACAGCAACGAGCTTCAAAACCCAAAACTTAAAGCAGTTGCAAGGAAAAATCATAGTTCATATTATGCAAGTGAGATCTTCCTGGCAAACAGCTGAGTGCATCTGCGTAACAGAGCAAACTAAAGACCTATAGACACAAACATCAAAGATAGCTTTAATTAAGGAGTTTTTTTACAATCCAACTTGCTCCTGTGTTAGTTGTAAACATCGACACCCTTGTTTAGAGCTGCATTTGCTGTGTTACTTTTGTGGCATCATTTCAGACATTTTGCAGCTTTGGGAGGTGAGCTAATCTGAGCTGTGTGTTCAAAACAGTCAAGGAAAGCAGCTGCAGCCCATCCACAAAATTTACCTTCATGAAAGAAGATGAAGACTTGAAGTTTGCATACACCAAAGTCACCGTTTAGTTTTATTACATAATCTCTTGCAGCACTCAGCTTTAAAGGGTACACATGCATTTCTGCTGTGACAGCTTCACTGGGTTTGCATCTGTTTGATTGTTTTTGTGAGTGGTTCTCCCCATTCTTATTCTCATAAAGGTATCTTGTCAATCCATAAAAATATCTGCTTTTCTGCAAGTTCCACTACTCTTTATGTGTGAAATAAAGGATGTAAAGGCAAGAGTTGAGGCTCTATGTCGTAGTCAATGTACTTCACAAAATATACTGCTCCCTTAACTACTCAAAGTTACACATAGTTGGTTTATTTAACTTTCAATTAAAATTGCCTCATAGAGCAATTGACCTAAGCTGACTGTAAAAAAATCCAACTAAATCAAAATAACAATAAAACATACAAACAAACCAACTAAAAAACAATCAAACAAAACAAAACCAAAAATACAACCCTTTCCTGCTTGGAAATAAAGTTGTTTCTTGCCATTAAGGCACTGCATACACATTTCATGCTGACCTGGCTACATATCAACATTTCTCTGTGCATGGAGTAGGTGATCCCTTTAAGTCACAACCATTTTATTATTGAAATAGAAGAAAGGCATTCCCAGCACATGATCTAGATCCTATAATCCCTGCAAGTCCACACAGTACATTACTGCTACAGATCATGAGTGACTTTTGTTGTTTTCCAGGCAAGCAAGTTTCTCTCACTCTGTTGTCTTCAACCACAGTCTGTCTCAGTAAGGAAAGCTCTAACTGAAAGAGAAAACAGAGGAGAAATGAGAAAATATAAAGAATTATTACACTGAGTTTCTTTAAGAAAAGAAAAGGAATCTTGCTGTGCCACAACTCCCACAGGCCCTGCAGAAAGGCTGCTCTGACTCAGCTTGGGTGATTTGGCAGGATTAGGTTTGTCAGTGAGAATAAAGGAGTGCACCAGGTGTGATCTGTCCTTTCTGGGTGGCCCCAAAGGCCACAGTGTTCCCCTGCTTGCAGAGACCTTTCTGCTCATCAGCCAAGGGGCAGAGCATGGTTCTGAGCACAGGATTTTAACTCTGTTTGCCCCTTCCTCGTTTTGGGACCAGTTTAGGTTGAGCCTCCAAAAGCTCAATGGCATTGTTGAACATGCCCAATTTTAGTATTTTTCCCTCAGATGAGCAGCTGCCATCCAGTCAGAGTACATAAAAACTTGGTCCCAACTACCAGGTAATGATTAGCTATGATGAATTAAGAAGCAGTGCCTCTAGAAAGTATTCTATATGTTCTGCAGTAATTAAGGTTATTTTTAGGATAATACTCTTACAAATTGTTGAGTTCCTGGATACCTGTGAGCAAAAACCCTGGCAAAGCTGCATTTGTTCTTTTAGCAAGAAAAGAAAGCATTAATAACTGACAAGGCTTTTTCTCTTTCCATTTACAAAGCCTTGTTTTTTTCTCCCTTTTTCTAACATATTATATTAATTGGCTTTCACATTGTTTCCTGCTTGTTTAGCATAACCAGTAAGTGGATTAGTCCTTTATCTCAGCTACCCATAGGATTCTTTAGGAAAAAAGGTGATTATTGCTGTGGTTACCACATGGAACCCCATTCTTAATCCCCTCACTGGATCTTTGATGCATGTACAGTTAAATGTGTGTGTCCAGGGCACACTGCTGTGCCTATCCCTAATCCTCCCCAGAAAACCAGAGGGTTAACTGCTCTAGAGGTTAATGTACTCAGAATCAGGGAGCCAAATAACATTCCTGCAGTCAGACTAGGTGACAAAGCAGGGATCAGAGGGATCTGAGCTTCCCATTATGTTTTATTTTCAAAGAGGTAACAATCTGTGAGTGCTCTAACAACATTGGACAGGAGCCTCATCAATGTATGATCACAGCATTTTCCATTCCATTAAATTATTCTCATGTTATGTGAAAAGCAAAGTAATGCATCCCAAGTTTTAAATAAAAATAAATCAATTACATATCCAGAACACCAATGTTTTGAGCAAAAACTTGGTCAGGTTTTTTCATAGAACAGACTGCAACTCAGTGCTTTTTCACATCGTGATTCACTTCAGTCCACTCCAAGATTTTTAACAAAAAGCTAGAAAGTCCTAAAGACAGAATGACTTGAAACACCCTGATGAGTGCCTCAAGTGCACTTTAATCTATTGGAACCAGTTTTCTCCAGAGTAACACATGATTTCTCTGATGAATGGAAAGAACATCCCAGTATAATTACTGAAAATGTGAGCTTTATGTTCCAGTGCAGAATCTTGGGTATTTTACATTAAATGCCAGCAAATGTTTTATTCAAGTCACAACAGCAACACAACTCAAAAGAAAAGACAGAGTGATAGTCTTGATTCCCTCTTGTCAGATCCATTTTGTGCTGGTGAGATGCCATCAGTTTCCAGATGGCATCACTGTATAGAAGTGATAGACAGAAGAACTGCCGTAGTAAAATTACAATTGGGTCTAATAAACTTAACATTTTAGGTTGTTTCTAATTAACACAGGTAACAAGCTAAGGCCAGAATGATCAGTTTCATCTACTCATGCTTGTAGTTCTTTGAATTTCAGTACTTCATGAGATCTGAAAAAGTTTTGTTCATCTTCTACACAAGGAACTGCATGTCCCTAGGAGTGACATAAATGTGTGTCCTGAAGGGATAATCCTAAAATCATTCCTTTCCTTCTTCTAGAAGTTAGAGCTATGTATTACAGCAACACTGTTTTTATTAATGAGTTGTATTTCAGGTCTCTCTCAGAAATGCTTTCCAGAGCAGCTTTGTTTATGGCTTCTCCTGTGCAGCATAACTCAACATCCCTGTAATGTAGATAACTCAGATTTATGCCTCTATCCTATGAGACATTTCACAAACATAGGCTTAGTGTTGTCAGGCAGCTTGATGGATGTCAAACCCTGAAATTTACCCTGAGACAACCAGATAATGGCGTGGCAATGCTGGTTCCAAATCTAAGTGCCTCACCACTGCAGCAATGCATTCCCTGCTTGCCCACCCTCATCCCCCCTGTCAGAGCAGTCCTGCAGCTGGAGAGGCACAGTGCATCACACAGCACCTGAACATCACCCACAGCTCTGCATCTCCACTTCCAGACAGGAAAATCACTGAGTGCTGCCCAAAGGGAAGCTGCATTTCTTCCCTAGGCCTCATGCATGCTGTGATCATTTAGTGTAGCAAAAATAAAGCCAGGAAAGACATTTAAAAAACAGTCTTGTTTTGCTTTGCTTCATTCTGATTTTAAGGGGACTCAACAGCACTAGGAAGTGATGACTGCACTGCAACTGTTTTATACTGATAAATACCTGATACAATTTTATATTACAACAGCTGCTAACACCACTACCAGATCTCCAAACAAGAAGCAATCACGCTGGTAACTTTGCAGTCCTAGAACTCCTGAAACATCTGCCAGGTCAAACTAAATAATTTCAAGGGAATTCTGGAAGCATGTGGGAAACAGTCTGCTCAGTAACATCCTATCCTTATTATGACTGCAAAAAGCCTCTGTGCAGCAAAGAAATAGAAACTGGTTATGTGAATGCAGGCAAAGGGGAATTATAGCAGGAGGCAACGTGTAGCCATGTTGAAAGTCTTTAATGAATGGAAGCAGTGGGCAATACTGAGGAAGAGGTGTGCTGCCCTGAGGAAAAGGATGCATTTAAGTGGTCTTCTGCTGTTCCAAGAGACTTTGTACAGACTTGGATCTGTTGAACCAAGTCTTCAGGAGTATAAAGGATGCACTACTAGACTGGCCTTCCTTTATTCTTCTTAGCCACAGCTGAAACACAAGGTCTTTAAAAGAACTTTGGACACTATTGCAATAACCAAAACCCCACAGTTGTATGAGCAAGTGTCAAAGTTCTCAGATACAAGCTCTACTGACCAGGTGACTATGAGGAAGCCACTGTCAGGAAAACACTGAATAGTTCATCTTTCAATGGAACATGTAGTTACTGGGCAGAGAGTTTCTATAAGCTGAGCTGACCAGATTTTTATTATTTAATCATTATTTGCCTGGAGCACTCATTTCCCTTACAAAACTTCCCAGCCATTCCAGTGTGGCTCAGACCTGGAGGTTAGAACTCAGCTACTTCCCAGTGAGAGGCTTCATAGAAGAAATCCTGCAGCACTGTGAGACTCAGGACTGGCAAGTGTGAGTGCATGTGTGGTTCTGGGGATAAATCATGAGAACAGCTGGGTAATTCCTTGTTAAAGGTGTTCTAGTGCAAAGCTGACACCTGAATCTAAGTCAAAGAGCAGACCATTACTGTAGCCACCTCTAACACCATGATGGATGGTGTTACTGCTGCCTGGACACCTCAGTCTCTAAGCCAGATGTCCACAGGTTAAAATCAGTTCCCTTTGTAATAAAATATAAGACCTGCAAAGAATAACTCAACTAATGAGCAGTTCTCTTGAACTTCGAATGCAAACTATTATTTCCCATGATTTCCTACTCTCCTTTAGGTCTGATGAATTATGTATCCATTTAGCCATTCTTGGTTTAGCAGAGGCATCAGTAGGAGGTGAAATACAGGGAGAGATGGTCAAAATTAGACAGACATATCAAAAGGGTCACATCTCTGCAGGGCTCCTTCTGGAAAGCTGTTCAAAACAAGTTCTGAAAGAACAAGTGTGACAGGAGGAAGATAAAAGTCCAAATTAGCACAAATAGCTCTAAGCAGCATTGAAAAAGTAGGGTACAAGGTGCAGTGTCCAACAGAAATTCAGACCACAGAGAAATCCATGATAAATGATTCATATGCTGCAGAGTTGATAAATGACACAACAGAGCCATTTCAGTAACTGAATGGAGACATTCATAGCTGAAATGAATGGGGTAAGTCTGTGAGTCTTTAACAGAACAAGATTTTACATAATTTTGCATGGTTCCTCCTCACTTGAGTTGTGTGAGTATAGAGTATTTCCCTATTCCTTAGGCAAACCTGTTAAACAGCATTAAATTTATTCAGGAACCAACATATTTTCCCAATCCCTATCATTGCCTCTTCTAAACCTGAACTGGGGAGAAGTAAAAGCAGCATTACAGAAGGCTTTAAAGAAATACAAGATCCTGACTCTGGATCATCTGTCTCTCTTCAACTTCATGTACTTGCATTTTACCAAGTGCTGCACATTTATTCTACGAGCAGAAACTGATGATCTCATTCAGATTAGGAGGTCACTACATCATCACTCTGCCTTCTGGCTCAGTCCAGACATTCTTTAATGTTGGTTCTAGAGATTCAAGAATTGCTCCAGGCTCGTGCCACTTCTCTCCCCAGGATACTCAACCCTGCAAGAGTCACTGGTGGCACCTGTTGGTGCCAGGTGAGTACTGGAGAAGGAGCCCATTGGTCTCAGGTCAAGATGATCCTCTGGATTATCTGTACAATGAGCTGGCTTCATACAACACACTGCCACGTTTCTAGATAATGCAAGTGTCTAATTTGCTTTCAGGAAAGTGGGACCTTAGACTGGCTCAGAAAGGAAAAAATAATCTAGTAGAGCCTTGTCGCACTGTCGGACATGAAAAAAACACACAGACTTTGCAGCAGCAGGTCAGGGACCACCAGGCAGGACCAGAAAAAGGGTCTGCCTTTCTTTATTCTCTCGTATTTATATCTTTCTGAAGACAATCATGGATTGGTCAATGAGGTTACCACCTCTACAATTTCACAGGATAAAGACATAGTCTATTATCTTTCTCTGCCTTAGGGGAAAGGAATGAAAACAATTCAGAAGTTCAAAACAATCTTGGCCGGTTACAAAAACAAGGACCATGTTTATAGAAAATGCATGGGAACTTCTACTACAGAAGTAAAAACATAGAACACTGCAAAAATCAGGGCGACAGAGCCTCTCTTCTCAAAATCAATTAGAGGCAGCAGAGAGGTCAGCACTGACCCCTCTTCCAGCTGGAACAGCACCAGTGCCCCCTCCTGCTCCCCTCTCTGCAGTTTGGTGATAGATATGTGACAGGGACCTTCCTCTGCTGGGAGGCAGATGCTGCCCCAGCTGCACTCAGTTCCTGTTTTCTCCACAGCCTGGAGAGGTGGCATTGTGAAATTCTGTCTTCACAGAAAATCAGGGCCCTAAATCTGAGCAGATAATGTTCTGAACAGTAGTAGATCTGCTTCTCCCTCAAAAAAATCAATTATTCAAGACACAAAGAGGTTGCTTTTAGAACAATCAGATTATTAAGCTTTATCCTGTGACTTGAACAAGTGGAATATTGCAGGTTTAACCTTCTCTGCCATCTGAAGCTGCTCATTGATTTTTGTTCATCTTGACTGTAAATTTCTCTCCCAGGTTCTATATCTGGATGGCCAGTAAGACACTCATCACATCACTGCAGCCTGTTAAATAAACCATCTGACAGGTAACTCAGAGAAGGAGGAATCTCTGTATATATTCGTGCAAGGTATAAAAGTCAGGTTTTTTAAAGGTCCTGGACTTCCCAGTAAATCCAAACTCCACATTGCCCCCAATATTACACCATCCATGGGAGCTTTGCTGTGCCAGCAGTGCTTCCACAGGACACTTCCCACTATTTAAGTTATTAGTGTTGCTTTAGAGTGAAAGGAATGCAGATAAGCTATTAACCATCAAGAAAGGACAAGGGGCAATTTTTGCACTATGTTAATCTTCTACCCATCCAGAATGAAAATTAATCTGGAATTTACCACAGAACTGATAACACTCTGTAGTGATTTTGCTGCTAGATTATGCCAGTACACTGTTTGCATGAAGAGGCACCTCTAGATCATGGCCCAGCCTCTTCCTGTGCCATATTTTGTGCACAATATCAGTGTCTAGTTTACAGTAAAACGGTCCTGCTTTAGCCACTGGGAAGTGAGAAGCAGAATTATATTTATCCCATTGCCAATATCCAAAAACAGTGGTTTAGTGCTGCAGAGCATTCTGGCCATGGCTTTGCTGCATGTGACATGGCACTGAATTGAGTCCTGGGAAATAAGGGACTAATGGCATTAAGAAGATCCTGCCAGGCATTAATCATTTGGAGCAAAATTGCTTCTTAATTTTTTGGGAACCATAACTGGGACTTGGAAAATCTGGGTTTGGTGTTAGCGTGTCTTAGCATTCCTGAATACTCAGCAGCACAGGAAGGCATTTCAGTCTTACAGGCTCTATCCTGTGCCTGATTAGTGAGAGATAATTCCCAATATCACCCCAGTGCTGGGAGGAGAAATATTTTAAGGTGGGATTGTGCTCCAGTGCTAGAGCTCATGCAACAGCACCAGAACTGAGGAGACTGTGGGCTATAAGGTTATTTATGGAATTCACCATGGTTAAAAGCATGCTTGCAGGTCACTCTCCTTTATCTCAGCCATTCCTCCTTGCCACTGCCCTGCCCTGCCAGCCTCCCTGGCCAGGAATGTGCCAGCTGGTCTAGCATGGAGCTGGGAACAGCATGTGTTGTTTGGAACAGCAGGTACTGCTTTGGAAACATGATGGATTTAGCAATACAGGAATGTAGGATTTTTTTACAGAAACAGGAGTTTATTGCCAGTCCATTCAACACAATGCAAAGTTTGCATGTGTGATATTATAATGACAGTTTTAACAAGATTTTTTTTCATCAGGAAAGACTCATTTTGGGGCAAAAGAAGAGAATAATCTCTGCTGGAGGAGGACTTGTAGGGAAAGAAGAATTTAAGAACTCTTCTATTGACTTCTCATGAATTCATATGGGTAAGGATGCACTGCCCTTCACTCTTGCTGCATAACATTTAGCACAAAGCCAGCCTACACCTTAATAAAGTAGCAGCTTATCCAGAAAATCCCAGTGTTTTTGCAGAAAGCAGGAAGACAAAGAATACAGAGAGTCAAGTCACAGTAACCAAAGGCCCAACATTCTGTACCCTGGACTCCAAGGCAAGGTGGGGCCTTTGTGTTACAGAAAAGTACAGAGGTTCATGTGATGNAAATTGTAGTTCTGACTTTGAGCATCTCACTAATTTGCTTTTCAAACCACAACACTGTAATAGGGAAGACATTTTACCACATGAAGTGCTCAAAGATTTTCAGAGATCTCTTTTTGCTCCTCCTGATGCTAATGAAGCAGCACAAACTGATGGGCTCCCCACAAGTTTCCTCCCTAGGCAGCATTACTGCCCTGTGACCAAGCCTGCAAGGATTTCCCAGTCTTCACCTCAGACCCTGTTTTGCAGCCAGTTGCATCTGCAACTCCTCATGGCAAAGCAAAATAGAGCAGAACTTGGCACCAAAAGTAGAGACAACAATGCAATCAATAAAGGTGATAAATTTGTATATATTCATTGTAAGCAGTCATGCATTACTACACACCACATCCAAAACAAATGCTGTTTCTTGCTGCTATCTAAGAAAACCCAGTACAACTGTGGCAGTACAAATAATTCTTTTTTATTTCACTGGGTCCTGATTGCAGAGGAATTGAAAAAAAAATGTTCTACTTGAGAGAAACAATGGAAGGATTTATAAACAAAAGAAAATTAAAAGGAGGTTTTACTGGATAGGACATCAAAATTTTTACAGCTGTGACAATGAACATTGTTCTACAATAAAGCTGGTGGTACTTGCTCATGGAAGGACAGCATACATTTTCAGCTCTATGCTCTTCCAAGATGTGTTTTTTTGTGGGAAGAAAAGTTTGTTCTTCCCTATTCCAAATGCTGAAGTAGATATTTCTTTAAATCAGTGCTCAAAGATCCTTGGCACTTCCTTAGAAGTGTTACCTCATGACAGATTGTCAAAAAAAGGTATCAATCCTCCTTACATAAATGGATGGTAAAATGCAGGCTCCGTTAAGAAAACACCTTCAGTATTTTATCAGTTCCTCAGCTGAGGAAGATACCTCCAAAATAGATCCCTCTCCTCCTACACAAAGAGAAGTCATTCCAGTACAGCTAAAAGGTGAATTTAACCTGGGTTGCCCAGCGAGACAACTCCAATAGTCCTTAGTTTTTATTAGTTTCTATATATTAGAATTGTATTTCTCCAGACTTCTTTGTCTGAACCTTCCTTTCCCTTATTCCTCTTTTAACCTTGAAAACCAAAAGTGGTAAAAAAGTGTTCATCCCATGCAATAGAAAATGTGGTCTTCTCCACAGCCTTCCTCAGCTGAAAACACTGAGGCCAAGAATTCTCAGGTACTTTTATAATCAGTGTTTACCCTAAAATGACGTGTGTCTCTTGTCTCTACCCCACAATAACTGTTCCTCAAACAGCAGCAGATTTTTCTAAGACAGACATTCTGGGGACCCTTTCAAGTAGTAGAAATGAAACTACTGACCCTTCACTGGAGTTAACAGTCGGTTCTGGGAGATCCAGTCCCTCTGGAAGCTCCCTGTGGGTCTGGTCTCAGGTAGGAGGGAAGGCTGGATCTGTGCTTGTGCCTGACAGATGCACTTCACCTGCTGCAGAAATCTGTGTTTTCCTAAGGAGAGCTTGGCGGCTGCTGAAAGCTGGACTCTGCTATTTACTGTGTGCCCCAAATTGCTGCTCACTTCTGTACACAGCAGTGTATTTATTATCAGCTTCAGATCAGCAGAACCTTCTAGACATGTTATTTTTCATTTCAGTTACCAAAATATGTCTTAACACTAAGCCAAAACCCCTAGAGAATTACTGAAATATGTCCATTTTACCCATGCCCATAAATGAAAACAAAACCATTTTGGAAAACGGAGCCATGAATGGAAAACAAAGACCAAAATACACAACTGGCTTAAGGTATTGAATAAAAATACCACCAAACAGCTGCCCATGGAGGCTTTCTCCTGTGATCCTGAGTCTCAATGTATTACCAAAAGACAAAGTGATCTTTAGCAGAAAGAATGAAAGATGTGACCACAAAGCTCAGGTGACCCTCCTCATGCTAAGAGTGACAGACTGCAGCAGGGTCTGTGCTCAGGGAGAGCCACAGCCAGAAAAACAAAGTTAAGAAGCTCATGGTCATTCACACAGCAAAGTAAATTAATAACTGCACAAAGGATAACACAACGTGAACAAAGACATGACATTGTTGATAGCAGGTTTTTCATTAGAGCAAGAGGATGAATTTCTCTTTCTAAATTATGCTAATCCTTTTGCTAGCACGTTGCTGGTTCTTTGTGTTTCGCTTGAATACTCAAAACTCAGAAAGAAGGTTAAATAAGGTTCCTTCAAAAGAAAAAGCTAGTTAAAAAATTAGGAGACTTGAAGTACAAAAAAGAGGAAAAAAAAGTAAAAAACAACCCCCAAACAGATGGAAGTCAAATATCTTGCTTTAGGGGTGAGTGTTATTCCTGACACTCCAAACCAAAGATTTTCTATGGTTTGTTTCTAGACAAGAAAAAATGTGTATATTTAGCATGGCAATATCAGAATGCTCTCAGCATTATTTTGGGAGACATTTATAGACTGTGATAGGTTTCCAGAAAGACAAAGTATTTTAGTAACATGTCTTTATATCTGTCATGAAGAATCTTTCACAAGTGCTGTTAAAAACCCCTGGCCAAGAAACAGTGTTAAGACTCCCTTTTATAATCTTCATTTATTTGAATGGTAAGATTTAATACACACACTTTGGAAAGTAACTTCCAGCAAGCAGCTACCACATCATACCATAATGAAGATGGGTAGAAAAACTCATTAAAATCACATCTTACCATATGAAAGTGATTATAACTTATATACAGGCTAATTATTTAATAATGTACAGCTGTTAAATTAAAGACTACTAATTACTATTAGTAATGACTACCAGAAGTTCATGGGGTTTTAGAAATGCAAGATATAACTGTGGTGTAAGTGGAAAGTAGGAATACATCTCCAGTTTTGTCACTGATCTTAATTTGTGCCATTTTATCCATGAAGACATAGGAATTCATTAAACATTCCACTATACATAATCCAACACTTGGTTTCCTCCAAGACATCCATCTTTAACTGAGGGAAAACACAGTCAGTGTTTTAATTTAGGAAAACACTCAAGTGCATGCTTAACTTTTGCCCAGTCACAAAAATTCTCAGCTTCTGATTAACTTTAAGTGGGACAGATTTGTACATTTCAAGATAACTCCATGTCCAAGACTGTCCCAATGGGTTTCTCTTCTTCAGTCACTCTGGGCTATATCAGCCTTTGTTTCTCCCTCCTCTAATACCCAAGACCATGAACAAGGGACTGAGTTTAGTCAGCTTTGAGCAGGGTAGAAGGCACAGTGTTCAGTCCTCTGAGCAAAACAGTATCACCACTAAATCCTCATTCTTTCCTGAGCCAGTGTGAAGGCAGACGCCTCCTGTAATCAGATCTAAACCCCAAATTCCCAAATTTGGTACCACATACCAACGTTGTGAGAATCAGGAGTTCATCTGGAATGTTTTCCTAAGGACAGCAAATACAGGACTGGGGTGTCTGGTAGTTAAACTTTGAACAGAAGTTGGGAGTAGGTGTTTCAGGGCTTTCACAGCTTGAGAGAGTTTAAATCTTCTGCAAAAATTTAGAGACCAGGAACCTAAGAGTCTGCAGAAAGGTAAAAGTAGCCCTAGAGTTTCATTTGCAGAGAGCTAGAGTATTAAATAAAAGAATACTTAATATCAGTTCATCGGTGTCGGGACCGTGGGCAACCTTGGGACAGGCTGCCGGGGGTCGTGGTGTCTCTTTGTCCCCAGGACTAAGCCAGTGGTCAATCGAGGGGGGAGAGCAGTCTCTCCAAGAGACCCACGAGCCCAGAGATAGGGTTTTAGGGTTCTTGTTGGTTTCCCAGATCCACGACTGCTGGCGGAATAAGGAGAGACTCTTGGGGAGGCAGTAACAGGTGTTTACTTAGTTAGATCCATCTCCCAAGAGCCCAGAACAAAGGCTGTGCGGGAGTTTTCATACCAAGGTGGTAACAAATCAGGGACAAGGTGAGGGGAGGAGTAGGGGCAAAGCCAGGCTAGCTTGACCATTGAGCTGGAGAGGAAGGAGGGAACAGGGGTACATGACCAATTAATAACTATACTACAACGAACTTTCTAGAACAAAAGAGGAGTGGAACTTATGATTGATACATAGGGTAGCTAATAATAAAACACAAGGGTGGGGAAATATAGAACAGGCTCAAACCATAGTGACAGGATCAGGGGTGAGCTTCCTTGAGGATAGATTTGCCCACCAAGGGGAGGAGTTCAGAGTTGCAAGGGGCTTCTTTACAGAAAGAGCAACTCCAACACTAGAGAGTCCTGAGCTTGATGGCTGCTGCTTTGGTTTTACATCCACCATGACTTGTTATAAAAAGAGTAAATAATCTTGAAGTCTAAGACTTGAAAGACACTGTGTGACTCTTTCAGTACTGTTTGAAACAGATAGCTTGCTAATAGGTGAAGAAAGTCTGCAAGAGCACTAATATTTTTGAAATGTCAATTAGCCAGGAAAATCCAGCCATGATTAATTTCCTAGTGTTTGATGACTCCCTATCTGCTCTCTATTTTCCCCCCAAAACATTTTGCTGTTCTTTTAGCACACCGTGAGATTTCACAGAGAGCTTTTCATAAAATGAACCAACTCAAGGCTATTTTGTGAAAAGCATGACATTTATTTTGCATTTATGGTAATGTTTAAATAAATACTCTCTCCAAAGTGTTTTGCAAGACCCTGGAGTGCTGCACAGAGTGGATGGATGGCTTCCAGTCATCTTCAGCACAGAAAGCAGATTAACATGGCAGAGCAGCCAGGGAGGAGCACGTGGAGAACTTACTGGAATGACAGCCCTGATGTGATAAAGATGTTAACAATGGCTATTAAAGAGGTCAAAGTAAAGAGGGATTTAGAGAAATCAGTTGCAAGAGCTGGAGACTTAAAACTGGTCTCTCACTGCCTTCGAGCCTGTGCTACCACAGGTGTGCCAGCTTGCATTGAGAGACACACACTTGTGCAAGGGAGGAAGGAAAAACACTCTCAGAAGTAATTGTGAACTGAACAAATTCATCTGAGGTGGAAATAAATTCACAAAGGATTTGTTTGATCAAAAACAACAGAAGTACATCAGTGGTTCTCCTTTAGTTCATGGGGAAGATTGGAGGGAATAGGGCTGGGGTGGTAATTAATGCAGTATCTCTATATCTCAAGGGATGATAGCCCTGCAAAACATTATTTCTTTAATAAAAGAAATAAAATATTAATTTTCTCATCCTGGCAAAGCAAATATATCGAGCATTTTCTGTTGCATTTATATTGAGGTGAGCCAACAGGATTGGAGATTCAATACTATTAAAAATAGATAAATATGAGATTTTCTTGTATATTTTGGAGAGATGCACAAGGCTTAACAAGTACAGAGCAACACTTTCCCTCTTGTTATTGCATAAGGGAGAAAAAAGGGAGATGTGACATTAGCAACAGACTGGAAAAGGGGTTCTCTGTGGATACAGGAGGGAGGGCTTCAGGGATTGATCAAAAGCCACTAAAGCCATGAAATAAGAGCTCCATTTTGACTCAAACCTCAAAAAGAGGAGTAAGAGGTGGGATGTGATGAAAGGTATAAGAAGAGCATCACAATGAAATATTCAGTGCTACTGAGAAAGGCTGTAGTGCACCTCAGATTAGATTTAAAGAAGGGAAAGTTATCCAAGAAAAATTCTATTTGGGATACAAGACTTAGGAGAGGGTTTTCTGCTATTGTTTTAGACGTTAGAAAAATAAAAATTAAGACGAAACAGACTGCAGTTGTCAAAAAGATGCCAAAATTAAGGTCAGGATTTCAGAAGCATGACAGTGACAAAAGCGTGGATTTAAGGGGCCTGAAAGCAAGATCAGAGATTTAACACTTGAGGAGAATGAAAAGAGACCTAACTATAAACACTAAGTCAGAAGCTATGAGAAGACCAAAGACTGACATTGTAATTAAAAATAAGGAAGTGAGAGCATGAAGAAAAATGCTTGAAACTCTGAGATGGATGAGGAGGTAGCTCTTTAAAATGGCTTCAAAGCACCAGAGGTTACAGGCAGACAAAAAAGCAGGAAAGAGATTCCAAGCCATG
The DNA here is from genome assembly GCA_013400955.1 of Drymodes brunneopygia. Taxonomy (NCBI): domain Eukaryota; kingdom Metazoa; phylum Chordata; class Aves; order Passeriformes; family Petroicidae; genus Drymodes; species Drymodes brunneopygia. The sequence goes on along the minus strand of VZTZ01041988.1, from coordinate 1,490,428 downwards.
AAGTGGAGAGACCCAACCCTCAAAAGAGAGATTTTCCAAGAGCTTTTGCTAACTCTGAGTTTTGCTTTACCCCCATTGCAGTCAGTAGGTAGCACACAGAACTGGAAACCAGCTGGCAGTGCTGCATTTACTGCATTGCACATCTGCAGTGTCACTGCTACTCATCAGCCACAGCATCCCCAGCCCCAGCCTGGGGCCCCCCAGAAACAACAGAACAGGACAGTTTTGTATGGGATATTCCCTGCTCTGGAGCTGCAGGAGTGACAGGGCTGTGGGCTCAGCCTGCATTTCTTACTCCAGCACATTTAAGACAGAGATTCAGTTTCATTTTCAGTCATTCACCCACCAGCAATTTACAGAGACACCGGATACCTTCTGGCTGCAGCTCCCAATTAATCTGAGGAACGGGAGAGCTTGGCTGTGCTGATGGTGTAAACAAGCCAGTTAGGAGCATGTCAGGCTTTGTTCAGCCAGGAATCACATCCTTGTTATGAGCTGAAGCATCACACCTGCTCCTTTTAGGTTAACTGACAAATTGCTGCTCTGTAAATCTGCAGTTTGAATGTAAAAGCAAACCTCTCCTGGGGCTGACTGACAATGTGTGAGAAAGGGAAACTGAAACAAAAAACAAACACACCAAACTTGTGATAGCTCACATGGCAAGATATCCTTGCACTGGGGAAGGTAACTGTCCATGAGGCAGGCTTACTCACAAACACCATATATTTTGTATATCTGTATCCCAACACAGAGAAGGTGTTCCTCTAAACAGTCTTATTAATTACAAAAGCTAAAATAGAGGAAATTGTCAGTGCCACCTCTGATTCCCCTGACAAACGAGTTCAATAATGTCTGACAGTCATTAGAAATGTTGGCCCTTCATTCCAATCCCAGTACTTCTCAGGCAGAGTGATCTGTTGTAATTAACCACACCCACACCCACACACTCCTATGGTCTGTGGATGTGCAGCAGTGGGAGCAATTTCCACAGGAAATTGTTGTGCTTCTGAAAAGCCCAGTCATGCCACCAAGGACCTATTCATGGCATTCCTGCCCCACTGAAGACACAAATTCACAGCAGTGGCTGCGCTGTGACAGCAGTGTCCCTTGCATGCTGTGGCTCCACAGTCCCAGGTGCAGCTGAGGAAGATGCAGATCTGCTGCACATTGTACCAGGAGTTCTCAGCTCATCCCCCTGATAGCTAGGGTGGGGCAGTAATGGAGTGGGAGTCCTGAGGCTCTATCAAAATGTTTTTGATCTCTACAGGCATCAAAACCATTCCATACTGTACAGGGAATGAGCCCATTAGCTGAGAGACCTTTCTCCCTGTTCTGAAGGTACCAGCTGCAAGTCTCTGGGCAACTTCTGAGGGTGTTTTACAACCCCTACTGTAAAAATCTTCCTCCTTATACCTAGTCTAAATGTAGCTTTGTCTGATTTTCTGTGACAGTCCCCATGTCCTCCAAGAGTGTTTGTGTCCTGCCTGGGCGATTACCTGAGCACGAGCACGAATCAGATCTAAATCCTCCTTTCATACTCAGCATCATACTCTGTTTCTCCTTACAGATTCTATGCACACTATTCAACAATTAAACAATTTAAGTCACAATCAGCCAAACAACGTTTGGTTTAACATTCTATTTGTCAAACTGCATTATGCTGAATGAGAGATGGTGCCTGAAAGCATCTATTTAAGGACTTTGAAACAGAGCATGGACCAAGGCAGTGGCACACAAACTGCAGTGCCAAAATCCTTCCTGCTCCTTCTCATGCCAAAACCCCAGGAGCCAACATATCCTATCCAGCCTTTGAGACATGCAACAGGGTGCAAAATCTGTTGCCTTTTGAGCTGCTCAAGGATTTCTGGCTTGATCTTGGACACACTGACCATGACTTGTTGCCTCAGGAAGGGCAGCTTTTCCTATCATCTTCTGGTGCACCTCATTCAGCAGTGTTCTAACACCCCTGCCCAGCTGAATTGCTCAACATGGAGAGTCAAACCAGATCCCAGCACGGTATTTCCTCTGATAAGCCAAGCTGCAAGGTCCTCAACAGCCATCAAACAATGATGTGTACACAGCTGAGTCTGAGGGGAACAAAACTGGCATATTTTGAAATTTTGCAAATTGTAAAACCTTAATTCCAAAGCCCTGTATTTTCCCACTTATTTTAAAATTGATAGCTCTAAGAAGGCAGGCAGAGGGCAAGATGTACATCTAACACCTAAGAAATCATCATTCCCAACTAAACATTATCGATCCTAACTTATCAGAATGAATATTTAAGAATTAAATAAGTAGTCAAGACACAACCAAAAGTTTTAAGTATGACTATATTATATATATACAGTTCCACTTTAAGATTAAAGTAGGATAAATCACTTAATCCATCAAAATCAGATAAGAAAGAAGCTTCAGGTTCTATAATTCAGTGAGTTTCAAAAATAGAACTTAATTGCCTGAAATTGTGCTCTGATCCATGTGCTTCCATGGCCAAATGCAATTACTGCCTCTTGTAAACAAGCTAACTGATGTGAGAGAATATAGTTCAGAATATTTTATATGTGACCAACATTTCACAAAAGTACAGAGACCTGAGCTATGATCAATAATCATCACAGTCCCATTGGAACAGATAAAACAAGGCTGCTCTGTTTGCATCAGCTGAGGGTCTGGTTTAGTTTTCCTTAAAATAATAAAAACCTTTCCTCTCACCTAGAGAAATAAATTAGCTGTTCAAGCTCTTGAAGAAAAAATTCTTGCTAGCACAAAGGTAAAAAACCTTTTCTTAGATGAGGCAATCAAAAATCTTAGAGCAAGTGCAAGATCTGAACTCTTCTCAGTGATTGCTCAGTCATTACACAGACACTTCTCAGGACAGAAGCATCCACAATGGCAACAGTTGTATTGCCAATAAAATGAAAAATGCCAGTAATTCCTGATTTTTGCCATCAGACTCGTAAATTAAGATGGCACAAGACCTTGTGATCAACCAGTCAGACATTTTCATGGAGAAAAAGGTCATGGGATTGCAGTTAATTCATTCATCCTTGAACTGCAGGGTGACAGTAGCAAAATACACAATTTTGAAGATGTTTTAATCTGTGTACTGTATATTTTATCTTGTGTCTGTCTACCTTCCAAACCCAAGAGACACAAGCCCTCATATGCCCCCATCTGATGTCACCTTTCCTGTTGTATCAGCCAAATTTCTAACCTTGCTGAAAAAAAATTCTTTCAACAAGGTGTGTTTTATTGCCATTAATTATAAGCCCCAATGAATCAGTCTCCTCAAAGACCAAAAAGAATTTCAATTCCTATTTCTTGTTAAAAATTAATTTTTAATCACATTTAATATGATACATTTAGTTTTAATTTCTTGCCCCTTAAAAATGTTGGCTTTCTCCAAAATGTGATTTGCCCAAAAGTGACACCCACACAACAAGTGGGTGGAAAGGCTAAAATTTTCTGTTTACAAACTGTCTTTGAGCAGTCGATACACTTTACAAAATGTGTTTGGCACTGGGTGAATGTAATGTATACACATCACAAAATGAGAACAACTTGTCAACATTTTATGGAATTGCTTTCACACAAATTATTTGTCAATTTTCTTTTTCCTTGTAATGCTTGGTTCAAATTATGGTGAGGTCATTAGAAAGGTATGAACTGCCCTGATTTTTGCATCAGGTTGTGTACATTCAGCATATGGAGTTGGCTAAAAAATCACAAATACTTTCAGTATTCTATTTACTTGTTAAATTTTATGTTTTAATGCCTAAACTCTTTGAGAAATACTATCATCCCTTCTTCATTCAGATCTAAATCCTGTTCACTTGGAAACAAAACAGAAAACTAAAGAAGCATTAGACCAAAATTACATTTATTTTGTTCTCTGGATACATCATGGAATCATCAAGGCTGGAGGAGACCTTCAAGATCATCCAGTCCCTGCACCAACCCAGCACCACCAGAACCACCCCTAAACCACATCCCCAGGTGCCACATCCAGAGGCCTCCTGAACACTTCCAGAGACAGCGACCTCACCACCTCCCTGGGCAATTTATTCCAGTGCCTGACGACTCTATTAGTGAGAAAAAACTTCTAAATATCTAATTTGAACCTCACCTATGTCATCTTTTCACTGGAGACATGGCAGGAGGTACCAGCCCCCACCTGGCTCCAGCCTCATTTCAGGGAGCTGTGGGGAGACAAGGTCCCCCCTGAGCCTCCTTTTCTCCGGGCTCAACACCCCCAGCTTTGTCAGCCACTCCTCACCAGATGTGTTTTGCAGACCCTCCCCCAGCTCCAGTCCCTTCTCTGGACCTTCTCCAGCTCCTCAATGTCTCCCTTGCACTGAAGGGCAAGAACTGGACACAGCAATCAGGGTGTGGCCTCAGCAGTGCCCAGCACAGGGGACAGCCACTCCCCTTGTCCTGCTGGCCACACTGCTCCTGATACAGAGCAGGATGTCCTTGGCCTTCTTGGCCACCTGGCACACACTGGCTCTTCACCCTACTGGACCTCAGGCAGCTGCCCTCAGCCCAGTGACCCAGCCTGTCAAGATGTCTCTGGAGAGAGAGATGATGTGATCTCATTCTTGGTAAAATATGGGAGAACAACAACATTTCTTGGGTTTGCTGCCATGGAATGCATCCCACTGATGACTTTCTCACCGTTTCCTAATTGTGCAGAGTAGCAGAGCAGCCAATTTGTGGGAACAGTTGCTCACACATCATTTCAGTCATTTCAGGGCACTCCTTGTTCTAAAGGACATTTCTGGTGGTCACAGACAGCTCCCTGCCCCAGGCAGAAGGGCTCACCTTGCCTTTGCAAGGATGGCCAAGAGAGCTGCAACATAAACAAACACATTTAGAGCCCTCTCTGAGCTCTCAGCATCTTTCTTTCTCTCACCTTGTGAAAGGATTTTCCCAGTGTCCCACTGCTACCACAGAGCTGAAAAGGGAGCTCCTGTGCCCTCACAAGCTTTGGTAAAGGAACAGTTTCCCATGAACAAAACTGCTGGCTGGGATTATTTATACTTGCAGTGGTCCACTGCACAGGACTGAGGGCTTTTAACTGTTGCTGTGAAGAGCATCTATTCTATGTGAAACCTCACAGAAGGAACCTGACACTTGATATAATTTCTTACAGATATTGCAATACTCCCCCCTGTATACCCTGCCAAAATATTTGCAACCAAGTGCATTTGACTGAAAACTTGGCATTGGACTTTCATTAATTATTTTCAATTCACTGAATAGGTAGATTAGTCAAGGAAAACTCACAATATATATGGGCAAATCAGTGAGCCAATCTCTGGCAGATGCCCTGCCTCAGAATTAAAGTATTTTGACCTTTCAGGGCAGTTTAAGGAAAATGGAAGTTTAACAATAATGTTTCAATTGTTAAGATGCTGCAATCAGTACACCACAGGTGAAAGGCTCTCTCACAAACGAAGACATTTAGCACAGTAAAATTACAAGATTTTAATACAGACAACATTATCTGGCTACTGCAAATAAAGACAAAGAAAATGTGTACTTTCACATTAGATTGCACGGGTAAAGTGGACTTCAGGGTGTTCCTCCAAATCTGCAAAGAAAATGAGATGGAGAGGCTGCAAGGAAAGGCCTGGAAAAGACATCTCTTTATCTTTAATCATCCTGGATCTGCCTGGCCTCTGCCTGCCTCAAGGACAGACATTTGCTCAGGGAAACTGGCAGGGAAAATAATTTCACCAGACTTTTGGATCTGACAACGTTACAAGAGGGCAAATACTACCTAACACCAATGTTACTTCAAAATAAAATTCTTCCCACTGCTTAGGCACACACTGCAGTTTCTAAAAAGTGAAGAAATTCTTCCTTTCATCCTGGATTTGCTCCATGCCCAGCCAGAGCAGCACTGATGCTCACAAAGTGCTGTGACACCAGCACAGCTCTGCTGTGGCTCGTTAGCATTGCCACATTTGCAGATTGATCTGTTTGCTCTTAGCACTGCTCAGCTGATGCCACAGCTGTATTTCACTCGGTGCTGTGCTGGTAGAGCTGCTCTTACAGCCACGATATGAGCTCTGACTTGTGAGAGCAAGATTGTAGAGCAGAGTCATGTTTTATAGCACAGCAGTGAAAACAGCTGGGAAACTCCGAAACCCGATAATGGAACTGTCAGATGCTTTCCCACATTTCCCAATTTCCATTCCTCTAATGAAAAGTATTCCCTCTGCCTTCACATCACACCTCTCTTATTCTTTTATCACTTCCCGTAAATCACTCTTCCACTCTCTGGATGAATCAAACTTTTTTTTGTCTAAGTACCTGAAAGCCTGTCGTGGCCATGCAGTGCAGAAATGACAAGCACAAATGCAGCCCAGGACATTGCACAGACTGTCACACACTCGCTTTAAGGCCCCTTCCAACCCAGGCTATTACAGCATCTATGGTCTTCTTGGATTGTTTTAGTCTTCAAGGAACTAGATAGAAAATTTGCTTTTAAAAGATATTAAGCAGTTTGTTAGAAAATACTAATAAACTGATTTTAATCATATCACTGGCAAAATATTCACACTGCCTTTTAAATGATGGAAACTCACCTTTAACTGCTCTACATTCAGCAACTAAAAAATAATATTATATTGAAATATTTCATGAAGCAAGGGTCAGAGTAATCAGAGGCTGTTCTAGTTTATGTCAAAATAGCTTGAAACAATAAACTAAACTGTAAGATATTGCTCAGCACACAAGCTTACAAAGGTATTTCACTGTACACTAGAGGATTCTTACAAACTTAAAGGAGAATATTCCCTGAGATTTTTAGATCATGTTGGATAGAAACAAGTGCAGCTTATATAAATCCTTTGGCAGTTCTGATAGCCAAATAACCTTTCCTCAGTTATTTTTCTTTTTATGGTTAGTTTTTTTAATAATTAATTGCTATATTTTAGCTGTTTTTGTACTCTTACAATAGGAGGGTTGGATGATCCAGCACATAAAGGATGTTATGTAACACCTCCATGATGTCAAGTAGACTCAATGGATACAAACACCATTTAAAGAGACCTCCCTGGTTGGTTTAAATCTCTGTAAAGCAAAATACCAGCCCCATTCTCACTGCAGTACAAAGGGAAATTTGGATGTGATTGAGATCATCTGACTACAGATGCCAGAACAGTTTATGTATTATATAATGCATGTGAGCACAGCTGCTTCCTTATCACAAGACCTGAGACAAATCCATCACCCATCAAAGGGCAGAGCTGCCTCCCTGCTTCCTCCCAGCAAATCCCCCTGGATGGGGAACTTCCCATGGGCCACTCCCAGCACAGAAACTGTCCAGAGCATGAGACACAAGGAACTGGTCCCAAACCAGCCCTCCCTGCTGTTATTTTCCACAGGCAGCAGGAAGGGCGTTCACTCCGTCCCTTGAGGCACCTTTATGTGAAATAACACAATTCATTTCCCTGGGAGTTAATGATGTCCTTGGCCTTAGACCCTGATTTGGGGGACCCTGGGGTGCCATTTTGCCAGGCAAACTTGCAATGAGTCTGCAGGAAAGCTCTCACTCACACTCTGGGAGAAAAGCAGATTTGTAATCTGCTTTCGACCAGAGAACACCATATTATTGAGTGACCTCTGAGCTTTAATCAAGACCTCCAGGATGATATCAAGACCTACCCAAACACACCAAAATTTCAGTGTTACTGGGCCCACATCACATACACAGTTTGATCAGCATCAGCCTTCTAAGAGAGGGTGCAAAGTAAAGTGCCTAGACAGAAAGAACCATATTTTAAGCAGGATTTTACTAACTTTCAACATGTGAACACTCTAATCCAGTTGTGCTTCACAGGTTTCCATTTTCGAAACTTACTTCAATACTTTCCTGTTCAGAATGCATGTGAAAAGGAAGAAATGTTCCACTAATCAAGATTTTATTATTTGACTTCAAAATTGCAGTGTGATAAATACAATTTTAAACCAAGTTTTTCAGTAATTCTCGCAGAATTTTCTGCTTTCTGTGTGCATGTTCTCCAGTTCACACAGTGATCATCTTCCACACAACAAGTGCTTATATATTGAGGGGTTGAACACAAAAGATCTCTGTGTCCCAAGCTGAGAGAGTGAACGGTAACACAACTCCTTCAGCCTCTGGGGTGCTCAGCAAACTGAAAAGAGTGAAGAAAATTGGCTGGTTCTAGCACAGATCAGATGTTAGTACTGAGATAAAACTGATTCTCTTGACTGAAGGCTGGACAACACAATGTGACAGTGAGGAGAGAAGAAGAAAGGTGGATTTCAAAGACAACCTCTGCAGTCAGAAATCCAGAGACTTCATTCAGAGACAGGAGAATCTGAGAGAGCAAAGGTGGCTCAGTGATGTATGAAAGAAAAAGGGTTTGGCAGGGCCTTCATTTCTGTTCTCACGCAAGGCTGGGAACTCTTAGAATTTCTTTTTTCCTTATAAGGTGACTTTCTATTAATTATACACAAGATTTTCCCTTTGTGACCTTAACATAAAAATACAAAGTCCCAATCAGATTTACATTAATTGGAGGATATCTGTGCTTCTATAGGTGCAATAATATCAACATATCCAAACCATTCTTCCCAGTCTGTTACCAACAAAAGGTTTATTTGCAGTTCAAGTCTTTGATTTTAACCTGTCTAGTACAATTTCCTTTCCATGTTCCAAAAGGGTGAGAATAGAAGGTATTCTATGTAGGCTACAGGAAACTGTGATGAAAAAATCTCCAGAATGGGCTTTGTTGTACTGGATGTCACCCTCTGGTCTGGTTTCTGGCAAGTTGTGATAATGTAACCTGACTGTCAACTACCCTGACCTGTGGCTATTGTCACTTACTTTCCCAAACCATCCACAAGATGCTGAATGAACTCGTCATAACTTATTTCTGTTATACAACCACGTGAAGAATACAACTCTGTATCATGGTCTGATGGCCCAGAATAACTGCAGAAATGACTCAGTATCCAAGGAAAACTTTCAAGCTTGCAAAAACATGACATTTTCCTGGAAAGCAACTGTTAAACTCTGACTAATGCATTCTCCTCTTTTCTTCTCTCT
>VZTZ01041988.1:1340321-1481325 GCA_013400955.1 Drymodes brunneopygia | reverse complement strand
TTTTTTTTTTTTTTTTTTTTTTAATCCATACAGGTTTTGGAGCTCTGAATGCTCCTGGGCACTAAGAACAATGTGAGGCACAGACTGTCAATAATGTCTGAGTGAGTGGGAACTCAGGCAGGACAAGACTCTGTTGTGTGATATTTTGGGAATATTTTGAGGAAGTGTAGCAGTCCAAGGGCCTAGAGCCAGACACCTCCTTTTTGCCCAGGCAGTCCATATTGCCAGGCACCCATTAGGTGTCCTGGAAGGACTGAAGCTTGGCCACCAAGGGATCTGCTTCTGCAAGCACAGCTCTTAGACTGGATGAGCCATCCTGCTCCTGGCCAAAGCAGGGAGAGCAGCTCTGGGCACTTCAGGAATCACGTCCCTGACACAAACCTAACAAAAGAAAAGCTCCTCTCTCTTGTCCCTCCATTCCAGCTGGAAAGCCTCCTGACACCACATCCAGAAATGCACCTGGGGTGAAGTAAAACTGGGGGAAGTGGACCCCAAGTGTAACTAAATATCAAGAACCAGACTGTGCTTCCCCACCATGTTAAAAATTGTAGTTGACTGCCGAAAAGTGGGAAAATATATATCATCACCATCCAGAACTCATTTAGAATTTGCCCCTAGGAGGATAAATATCAGTGAGTCTGACAGAGAAAGTTTAAATTTGTGAAAACATTCTGATATATAGTCCTCATTTTGTTTCAGGCTACTTCACTCTATTCCAGTGTCCTGTGTTAAATAGCTCCCATACTCTAGGTACACATCATAGGAGTGCCACAGAATTTACATAAGAAACTTTGATGTAGAGCTTAACACAAAGCAGTACCAGCTGAGCATGCTGCAGGATCACAGGCACCCTGGAGGAAGGTATGTAAAATCCTGTTTTGTTGGAAACAGCTTTTTACCTTGTACTAAAGAGTTCAGCAGGCTGAGAACTGAGGTGCTCTGCTCTGGTCTGTCTGCCATGGAGGGAGCCTTGGGCAAACTCTTCCCTCTCTCTTTCCCAACCTGTGTTCCTGAGATAGTTAAACAGGATCAGCAGCACAAAGACACAGCGAGAATTTCTGAGTCTCGTAGTGTGCCTTGAAACATTCGGAAAACCACCACTACTGCAGTCCTGACTTCCACTACCCATCCTGAGAAAATTACCCTATATTATTATCAGAGCCATAGAGCTGCTAAAGACATATACTGTAATGGATGAGCAGGAATTTCAACTGCCAGAGCCAGCAAGGGAAACTCTTTTCCCACTGATGTGCCCTCCAGCCATGTATGGATGCAGCACTTTGTTTTCTCCAGAGCAATGGTGACATTTTAGATCATCTGTTGTGCTATAAATGGAATACAGTGATCTGCTGAACATTTGCTACCTGGAAGGCCATTTCCTGGTGCCTGAGTCATTAACTTCCTTGGATGACATTGCCACATCTGTAACAAAAAGATGTAAAGTGCTGGTAATTTACGAGGCTGCTGCAGCGCTGGTATTTCAAACTGCTCAGGTGTGAATAGCAAAGGCTGGCTGGTGTTTGAAATCCCTTCAGCAGTATTAGCTCACTGTGGGTGATACTTGAAATACTTGTCTCTGAACTGGAGGCACATGGGTTTGACAGAGGAGCAGGAATTGGCTGGATGGTTGCACACTCAGAGTTGTGGTCAATGGCTCAGCATCCACGTGGAAAGGAGCAACAAGTGGTGTTTCTCAGGGGTCAGTTCTGGGACTGGCACTGTTCAATATCTTTGTCAAAAAACAAGTTCTGCTATACTGATTTTACAACTATAGCTAATAAATTATTCAAATCTAAACAAGAGACATGCAAGGCTGTCAAAACACTCGAGAAGAAGCTCTTTTCAAGTTCAGATCTGTAGCTACATGTCCTCCATGTGGGCTGACAATCAATAGACACAAGAACAAGAAATCAAGAAGTCTCTTGGGTAACACCTCATTATTCCAGTGCTCACCCCTTTGGCTGGGAGGAAGAACAGTCCTCTCCTAACTAATCCAAATTCTCTTCTCTCAAAATATAGAATGTAAATGAGTTTGGCTGCAGATAATGATGTTTCTGTTATTAGTAACACCCTGAATAGCTTCAAACCCTGACTGGGAATTTAACTCCTGGGGACTTGGCTTTTATGTACCCTGCTCAGTGTGGAATATGAAATGGCTTCAGAGTCCTCTCCAGGGACCCTGACAGGCCTGCACGCTTCATCACAGGCTATTACACACTAAATTCACTGGGCTGAACAGCTGTGGACAATATATATAACTCCAAAACATCCATGAAGCTCTTCAATCTGTCTGCAATTATTCAGTTGTAATTCTGAAGGCATTTGCTGACAGAAAATAGGAATTTGGTATGAAATCCATTTCTTCTGTGCTGTTTCTCTGACTGTCCAGAGAGGCTGAAACAGAGGCTTTCAGTTTAAATTTTAAGACACAATTTTATAGTGTAAATCAGCTGGCAAGCTTGAGTTGCACTGGAAGCAGCCTCCTGAGTCAGTTACCTGGAGATCTTTTTATCCTCACAAAAATGGCCTCTTGTGTAGTGGCCAGGACTTTAAACAGTCTGTGTTGGGAGGACTTTAAACACTCTGTGCTAGGAGGACTTTAAACAAACAGTCTGTGTTGGGGTTACCAGCAGGAATAAACCACAGCTCCTTCACCTGTCACCTGACCACCATGGGGTTTGTGCCTCCCATGCCAACCACTCTTAGCAATGGAGAGAAGAGGCTTTGCCAGGGAGCTGCAGCCTCCCTGGAGCTGTTCATCTTTCTGCATTGGCCACACCACCACAGAGACTCCCTCCCCTGCAGGAAAGCTGCTAAACTTACATGGAACAAACCTGGGCCCAGCTATTCCGATTTGCTGAGCCCCAGGGGAAGATACTGAAGGGGACCTGTAGTCCTGAATAGGACTTGCAGTGTGTTTTCACCTGATTTTTTTTCTGTAACAATGAGGACTTCACAGAAATTTAAATTTCATTTGAATATGGATTTTGGTGAAAGTGATTTTGCAAATTATAAGCATTTGAATAAGTTTTAAATATTTTCAGAATGTTTCCTTTTTTTCATGAAATTAATGTTATACTTCCTTGCATTTAATATCCATTGAATAGCTTAGACATTTTAAAATAGAAGGTGAAGCATTACATTTAAAACATTCATAATTTTATTCCTCTCAGAAAATCTGCTTGGTAAAATTAAAAAAAACAAACCAAGCTCTGTGCTCGTCCTGGCTTTGGAACACAAAGTTCTCCAACTGTGGAATTTCCTAAAAGCCAAACAAAGGAAGAGCTGCCAAAATCTTCACTGCCTCTTTTGAAAACATATAGTTCATGCAGTTCAATAGATTTCCATCAATTTGATCAGATAACATTTCATTTAATTAATTCTAGACAAATTCATGTGCCTTCAACAGAGAATTGGCTGAAGATGGAGGCTTTCTTTAGTTAATATAAAGACAAACCAGTTCATTATAATGTTTCTTGGGGTAATAAATCCACAATGACCTTAACCATGATTTTTTCTGTCAGTTCAAAAACATAATCTTCATTCTTGGTTAGCCAGGTGATTTAGTGTGTTCTTCAGCTGCCCAGCAACAGATTATTTCATTTATGCCTTCCATTTGTTCTTCCAACATTGCTGATCCAGGTAATAAAGAATCAGGTTCACAGCTATTATCCCTGGTTAATCCTTCATAATTGTCTACATGTTAAATCAGGGATATTATGCTGAGTAGCATTTGACACAGTACCTTCACTGTGTGCATCAGGCAAACTCAAAAAAAAAAAAGAAAAAAAAGACCTTGAGTGACACACAAGCCATTTCAGATTCCAATTCTCTAAAAATACCTCATTTAGAAGCATTAGGTAGATGCAGACAATGGCCCTTGTTCTTCTGTGTTGGTTTCTGCAACACATTGATGATATTTTTTTTTAAATGTCCTCCCTCACAATAGGAAGAAAACCATAAATGTCACAAGTTGCCCTCAGAGGCTGTTTGCACACAGGCAAACCTTGTTTGCATACAGGTACCTTGTTCTGTCCTTCATTACTCACCTGAATTATGTTCTGCTCTACTTGACCAATATTCAATGCCAAAATCTGTTTTCTCCCAAGGGATGCTTGTTTTTCAGACCTTGTTTTCACAGATAGTCTGAAGAAATTGAACCCTAACAAAAAAAGAAGGTAAGAGGGATAGTAGGTTTAATTCAGGGCTAAAGAGATGCAAGGCTTTTATTCCTCATCATTGTCACAGATGACATCAGAAACACTGAACAGCAATAACACAGACACAAAATCCCAGAATGGCTGAGGTTGGAAGGGACTCTGGAGGTCACTTTGTCCAACCCTCCTGCTCAGGCAGAGCCACCTAGACCAGGCTGCCTGGGACTGAATATCCCCAAGGATGGAGACTCCACAGCCTCCCTGGGTGACCTGTGCCAGTGCTCGGTCACCCTCACAGTGAGAAAGTGTTCCCTGATGGTCAGAGGGAGCCTCCTGTGTTTCAGTTTGTGCCCATGGCCTCTTGGCATGTCCCTGACACCAGTGAACAGCCTTTGGCTGTTTCTCTTTACAGCCCCCCTTGAGATACCTGCACGTGAGGGGCTCACCTGAGCCTTCCCTTCTCCAGGCTGGGCAGTCCCAGCTCAGCCTTTGTGAGGTCCTTAAATCCTCACAGAGGTCCCTTATCACCCTTCATCTTCTCAGATCCTCTGCTGTACTCTCCAGTAGCTCTGTATCTTGACGAAGTAAATATTAAACTTTATTTTTCAGGCAGTCAGAGAACACAAGCAGAATGAGTGACTGTGATCTCAAGAGCACAAAGAAGCAAAAATATATATTAAAAAAAGACAAAGAAGAGATACACACCAAGGTGAAGCAAATTTGTCAGGTGAGACCACCATCTTTTGTTCTACCTCAACAAGAAACTTAACAGCACACAAAAAATTTTGCTTTAAGAGTGTCCTCCAGTGCCTGCTAGGGAGTGACTACTGGAAGGTGACATTTTCTTTTTCTTGTGACTGGTTATGTGCCCTGGGAAATGTAAAAATATCACCAAGGTATGCATAAGAGAGGAGTTAATTAGTTTAACTTCCTGATGGGAATACATTAACAGTGTAATAAGATGCTCAAATACTCTTTTTATTATTGTCCCTGCCAAAATAGTTGTTGGAAAGATTTTTGTAATACGAAAACTTTCATCCTCCATATGGAGATCCAGATGCTGACTCTGATCTTTGTATGGCAGAGGTCACTGCACACATTCAGCCTCTAGATCTCAGAAGTGGCACCTCTGAGGCTGTGACTGGAAGGATCCTGTGTCAGGATCAATATCTATAGACAGCTTTTCCATAAATTCCTCTCCAGACCTAAAGGGAATTATTTCCCTGCATCAATACAAAATCCTTTGAGTGGAAGAAATTTCTTTTTTTTTTATTGCCATCCAGTGCTTTAATTTTTTAAACTGTTTTGTAGCCAAGTTCCAATGCAATTTGTCCTGCACAGTCATTGCCCCAAGTGGATGACATAATTAATCATCTATTCTTATGTACTTGTGACTTAAAATGACTTTTAGCTAAACACTCTTACCCTAACTCTCCCCTTGATTAAGCCTGTACCATATAAGCATGAATTTTATTACTGTGTCTCTCCTTCTGTCAGCCAGAATGTCACTTTGGAATTTAATCTAGTGAAAACAAAAATAATATGTTGATTTCCCTGCTGTTATAAAATATGTAACCCATTTTCCATTTGAAATAATTTTTAATATATTTTCAGATAGCTGGAATCACCAGTATATTTTCTTATGAATTTCTTTCTAAAATTACACACAAAACACCTTCCTGCTTACATACTGAATATGAGAGATGTAGAATTATATTCCCTATAGTAAAACCTTAGATCAACTTCCAGCTTTCTTTATAACTGTCTAGACAAGAAAAATCTTCTCAGAAAGTCCCACTAACCTTAGGATCATCATTTAAGAGGACACTGTCTCCTAGCCTATTTATATTTTTATCTGCATCTGATAAAAATCTGTGGGTAGGACACACAGTCCAGTTTCTATTTCCCTGTTTTATAAGGCAAAAAAATCACATTTAGCTGATTCTTTCTGTCCAAGAAATGCATTTTACAAACAATGAAAAAGCTAATATTTGAGCAGCATAGGCAGCACTGTGTTAAGGTATATTATTTCAGATTTGCAAATAAGGACTGTAAAACCTTCCTTTCTTCAGGTGACAAAGAAATTATGGCAAATTTCCAACTATTTCAGGAGATCAAGCATCCCTTTTCAATGCCAGGGTTTTTTCACATTTCTGTAACATTGTCTTGGCTGATACAGCCACCTCATAAGTAATTGCTTGCATTAAACAATTATAAAAACTTAGGAAGATATCAAGAGAAATGTCTGGGAAAATAAAAAAAATAAAAATTAAGTAAAATTTAATAAAAAAACTTCTGTCACTGTACATCCCCAAGTTCCCATATTATTTTGCTGATTCACTTATAAGATTATATCTTAAACAGCCATCTTTTTGAAAGGCCTTTCTGGTGCAAAATAAATTAACTTGACACATAAATTGTTCTCATTTTGCAGCTTTTCTAAAGGATTAAATCTTACTGCCAAAAAAAAAGCAGCAAACATTGAAAAGTACAGAAGAAAACAAAAATAACAACAAAATTACCCTGTGTGGGGAAGAAAGCTTGCCTGCTTTCCAGCACCCAGCAGTCATGGGAGATGTGGCCCAGGAACCAGGATCTTCAAGCAGACCCACATCTCATTTTGGGAAAAGATTTTTTCAAAGTGAGCAGGTCTGTTTTAGAGATCACCAGGCTGAGGTACAATTTGTACAGACCTGGCACTGTTTTTACCATAAACACAAAATACTCTGCCATGGACTCCTTGGAAAATCTCTCCCTTAACTTTCCCACAAGGAAGGAAGCTGCAGAGGAATTTCTGGTCACCCGATCACTGTCTGGCTGTTCTAGAAAATCAGGCCTGGTGCCATGAGTGAGGGGAAAATCCCCAGCAGGAGCCTGAGTGTTCTGTTCTGCAGCACATCCCTACAGCTGCTCCTGCTCAGGGAGCCAGGGCAATGGTGCTGCTGTGCCAGTGCTGCTCATCTGCTGATGTGCTGCCCATCTGCTGCTGCTCTGCTCATCTCCTCACGTGCTGCTCATCTCCTGATGGTGTGTTCATCTCCTGAGGTTCTGCTCATCTCCTGATGGTCTGTTCATCTCCTGAGGTTCTGCTCATCTCCTGATGTTCTGCTCCTCTCCTGATGTTCTGCTCATCTCCTGATGTTCTGCTCATCTGCTGATTCAGGGCTGGGTTACAGCTCAGGTGCAACAGCCATGCCCTGGATATTCATCTTCCTGCAGAAAACCGGCTTGATTTGAAATAATTATAGCATTTCTACATATTATTTATTGTGATTGAAGAAGTTCCCTAAATTCTTCAGGAACTTTTAGTCTTTACTATTTATGTGACAGGTTTTGATCATTTTATCTTGCCAGAATGACAGTCCCATGGCTCCCAGGCTGCCTGGTTCTAATAACCAGGTGAGCTGTCAAGTAACATATTGTACATCTCCTACCACTGTGCTTCCAATGCTTTTTATATGTGCTCTGTTTATTCCCAAGCACTGTTCTATTCTGGAACATTGATATAATTAATATCTTTTCAAATCAATTCATGTCTTGCTTAGGCTGATAAACATATTAATCTGTAAAAGTGATGCACTTTAATATGAAGTCTTTATCTTTTCTTATTGGTTATTAACCAATTACATGTTACCAATGCTTTTCCATTCTGAAAAAATTTCGAAGATAAACAATAGCTGTTGTGAAAGCCAACTTAACCATCTAGCACCATCTTGAGGTTAAACTGCTCCTGACATGCTAAAATAAATGGACATTCCTTGATTAGCTCACCAGAAGCTCTAGAGTGATGCAGATACTTGTATTTTACTGACAAAAATTTTAAAAAGACAAACATCCTGTAGATTATTTTCCTTTGCTTCCTTGCAGAGACTTTAAGACAACTCTGTTGATTCTGCTGGCTATTGAGCCTGAACTTATATTCCAAAGGAAGAGTGGGATACTGCACATTTTTATTTTGTAACTGCTCTGAACTTGGTACTCAGAAGTGAGCTAAGGGAAGTTTTAAGTTTCAGACCTTTATACACCAGTTCTTCCACATGTACTTTCCATTTTCACTGGGACTAATTCTAAAGTTTACTTCTAGACAAAACCATACCTTTAGAAAATATTCTAAAGGATACTGATCCTCTCGGGCACAACCATCTTTAATGCATTTCTGACTGAAAATACCTAGGAATGACTGGAGGTGATATTTTGTTGAGGCACAATGAAAATGTGAGATAAAGCTATTGAGGTTCCACTGCTCATTGTATGTTTGAAGTTAACCAAAACACCAGAACATTGCTGCAGTTATGAAAAGGGGATGAAGGTTGGGAGCTTTACAAGGAGCCAGGCAACAGTGAGGAAACTGTGCTAACTTTCTCCAGACAGACTTGCCAACTTTGAGACTTCCCAAAAAAATATAAGCCATGCACCTGTATGGTAATGAGAGGCTGAGATACACGGTGGCTGTATGATAATTTCAAACAAATCTGATTGTGAGCCCTGTGCCAGTGGGCTGAACTCCTGATGAAATTCATGAGTCCCTGATGAGAGTTCAAGTAAACACAGCCCCAGTTTTATGGGCACCTCACATCAATAGCCACTCAAATAATGTTTGCAGTGTCCAGTGCTGTGTTATCATGTTTAGAGACTCAGGGTTAGGAAATTGCAGCACTTTCAAGAGCTCATATTTTCATATGAGGATTTGGGAAAGATAGAGAATCCAAGCTAATTTACCTTTAATAAGGAAATAGGAACTTTTAGGACTCAGAGGACTGTAAAAATATGTGATTTCCATAACACTAGATATCGGTACTTTGGGCACATTGCTATTTCAGCCTCAAAACCTGCCTGCAAATGCAGACTGAAGGAAAAGCTAATGGATTTAAGATACTCCTGCCCTTCTTAAAGTGTTCATATGATGACATTCAGTTCTATAAGGGCTGGCATTTCACTGTACATGGAAGTTTCTCATCACATGTGAATCTGTGCATTCCCAACACAACACATCACACTTCTAACATTAATTGCTGTACTTTCATTTTCTGCCTCATGGCTCTGGGAAAATGCCTTTCCTCTTGCAGTGACATACACATAGAACTGGAGGTTGATCTTGTTAAAACACTGCCAATGGTTTGGCTTACAGGTTTCAGTACAGTTTAACATGAATTATATCTGGATATTTTCCACAACAAAGATAATTGCCTTGTGACAATCCATTACAGCCATTGCCAACGTCAGGAAATTGATTTAAAGTCAATGTTGATGGTAACCACTGCATTCCAGAAAGACAAATGCAAAGCCAATGCAAATGCAAAACAAAATACACAATAATTAATAACAGAAATGGATATGCAGGAGACAGGGTACCTGTTTTCCTGAGACAGCAGATAAGTAAGACAGGGGAAGCAGAAGAAAGAAAGTCTAACTACTCTCCTGCCAGAGCTTTTGGAAGTTCCGTCAGGATTTGTGTCAGTGCTTTGAGGAAACTGAGCAGGGTGTCTCAGATCACAGCAAGAGGTGAAATCCATAGGGAGAGCAAGGAAAACTTCCAAAGAAAATGCAACTCTTAGTGCATGTCTGAAAACTTAGAGGGAAAGTGACCGAGACACTGCTCTTGTGAAGGGGAAAATCCACTCCCTGCTCAGCCGTAATCCCAGCACCGAGGCCTCTAAATGCAGTTAAACAGCTCTGTTTGTGGCTCTTTCAAACTTAGCTTAGACAGCAAGAGAAACTGAATGGCACTGAAAGCCCTTTTTGATAGGTTTTGTCAAAATACCTGCAGCAGCACTTCAAACTTTCATGTGAAAGTATTAGGGGAAATTCCATGAAAGCCTCTTCCCAAAGGAGCTGTTCAAAACATCATGGAAATGACAAGCAAAAGCATAAACAGCCCAGCATTTTCAGGGACAGTAATTGCCTCTCCTGCTAATTCACACTGCAGTCACAGGGGGAATAAACCAGGAATGTGGGGCAATACTTGAGCCAGTGTCAGGTCTAAAACTCCAGAATGAAAATGTGGGTCTGACTCTACACTTAACCCATTTTGCAGCATAAGCCTTGAGAGCCAGCACTGTGTAGGAGCTACATCTATTTCTGGCTCTGCCCTGATCTCCTTTTAACCCCCCCAGCCCTCCTGGCTCCCTCCCTCCCTTTTCTGTCACATCCATGTCCACCCTGTATTTTTGAGAGCAGCAGCTGTGTTTGTGTGCTCTGCTGGGGAATGGGGCCTGGCCTCCAGGATCACACAGACACTCTGATTATTTCATCATGAAACCCCAAATCTTGAGGCTGGAGGAATCCTCATATGATGTCTGTCTGTGTGTCTTCATTGCATCAGTGATTTATAAATTATGGATGAAGGAGTTAGGGAGAGAGCAAGCACATATACATAGAGACTGGGCCAAATTACAGTGTTGACACTTGTTACCTATTGATGCTTCTTTGGTTATGTCCATGCCAATCTAAATCTTTCCTAATTGATCAGTTTAGACTTTGAAAATTAAAATTAATTTTCCTGTGCCAATTACTCTTGTACCATCGCTGTATCTGACAACAGAAAAGCTCAATATTTTAATTCCAAACAACCACTAATCAGTGTTGTTTTCTTTTATGAAGAAAACCATTTTTAAAGCAACAGAATGTTGTCTGAGACAACAGAAATTTGGAGCTCCCTGGTCAGTGCAGCAAAGTGTTATTTAGCTTTAGGTTTAGGCTCAGCAGAGGGAAGGCATAAAAAAGTGTCATTGAGATAATTTATTGGATGGATATTATACTTGCTAAAAGGCAAATGCACTTTAACATTGCAGCTTGTCCCTGAACAGATCACTTCATTCTGCTGAAAGCCTTAGGCCACCTATTTTTAGCAAAACAGAAGAAAATGTGTAGGTCAGAGTGCAGGAAGCAAAAGGGCAGATGTACCAAGGTATCTACCAGGGGGAGGTACCACTGGAACCTGCAGCCTGCTTTAAAGGCTGGGGAGCAGTAGCAGAGCCCTTCTGGGGGCCAGGTTCCTACTGAAGGTGATGTGGGTTGGTGGCCCTGGGTCAGGCAGAGCTGCACCCTGGCAGGGCAGCCCAGGGTACACTCTGACACACAGGCACTACACCAGGGAGCTGCTACTCCTGGGTTTTTTCTCTTCACTACTTTTTCTGATAATCAGTTTGACCACAGACACCAGGTGGGATGAATAACTGCTATAAGAAACTAAAGCAAAGTCACTGGCTTGGCACCCTGCCCACTGACCAGCTCAGGACTACATCGATCACCAGGGTGTTGTTGCTTGGTTGTTTTTTTTAACAGTTTTTTAACAGTTCCTTTAACAGTATATGCCTTGAGAACCAGAGAACAGGGGAGCACGTTTCATGGCAACCCCATCCAATTTCACCTGATTACCAGAACAGCAGCAAGGTCAGTGCATGTCCTTCCTGCATGTGGCACACTGTCCCTGAGAGTTCAATACCAGCATTTCAATACCTGGGCCTTCCACAGTGACACTGAGTGAAATGCAGCACACATGTGGTGCCCAGGTGGTCACATTGGGTGATCCAGCTGCTTTCCCTGGGACTTAAACTCTGATTCCTGATCTAAGGGGCTCTTGCTGACTCCATAATCACTTTAGATTCTTATGGTACCATGAAGACACAGAAATGTATCTGTTGAATAAATTGGTTAGAGTTATGCGTGAAAAATAAAAAAGAAAAAGGGAAATAGATCTGTCTTGTCATCACAATTCCCAAGAAAACTTTCTCATTATACTGAGGTCCACCCCAGGAGGAAGTACATCACTCTCCTGAAAGCATTCCTGTGCCTGAGAAGTCTGAGAAGGCCCATTCATTTGGGAAGTACCCCCAGGAGCCCATTTCCAAAACCTTGGGATCCCTGTGTACCCCTCTAGTAACACCCAGCCACTGCTGGAACAACTCTTGTCTTCTCTTCTCTGCTCAGGGGGAGTCTGCTCACTTGTCAGAGTCAGGCAGGCATTTGTGTCCTTATTTGGTATCATGTCCTAAAAATTGCTGCAGAAATTAATATCCTGGGTCTGATCTGAAGCCCATTAAATGTTACTGGGTCATTTGCATGGCTTTCAGCAGGCAGCAGCTCAGATCTTATTGCCATTTGGAGAAGCAGATGAAAGTTAGCTATTTCACACAATCTGTATAAATTAACATTATTTGTGGGATAACAGTCAGAGAGCCCAGACTGTGTTTTTTAACATCAACATGGAAATCTCCTGCCCTGGCACCATTCTGGGACTGTGGCACAGAGCAGTTGGGAGAGACAACACACTTTTGGGAGGAGTTTTTAAGAAAGGCCTCTTCTGCACTCCCCCTCCCCACACACCTGACTGTGTTCAGCCCCACCTGGCTGATCCCTAATTGGATTTCTGCAGATAATGGCTTTTTTTGTGCTGGCATTGCACCTTTCCTCAGGTCTGACCCTAACCTTCATGACCTTGCTGCCCCTGAGGTGAAGAGCAGGCAAGGTGAGGCTCAGATCAGTGTTTCCCTCGAAGGGAACTCTCATTACCACAGAGGCACCACCAGCAAGCTGCTCACACAGCAATTCCCACCCCTGAATGCCCCCTGCCAATCACCTGCACGGCAAGAGATGGGCCACGTGTGCTCACAAAACACATCAGGCAACAACGCCAGCCTCAGCAGAGAGGAGGCATAAAAAAGATGCTTTTCTCCTGCCAACTGTTTTCAAAGCCCAACTTGAAACAAGAGACAAAGCAGTAGTTATTGTACAGCAGATTGTGTGGTTGCCATGAAAACAGAAAGTTTGGGCACTCTCAGCTGTCATTAGGATGCTCACTGGCACACTGAATCCTGATAGTTCCAGGGTACAAAACAGGAACCCCAGTGGGACCATCTACCCAGTCATTTGCATGGAGCTGTGTGGGAGGCCAATATTTCAAGCAGACTTGGTGTATGTGTTCAGGGTAAATCTAGGAGCCTAATAAGCTGTAAAAATGTGTATCATCTGTCCTTCACGGCTAAGACTAATATCCTTTGATGATAATTTCTAAAATGGGCTCTGAATACTGAAATTATAAATTGTTGTGAAAAGCAATAAAACCACTCAGAGTGAGCACATCAAATTAATGTGTGATAATCCCTCCCTTGCTGCAGCAAGATTTTATTTTTAAGTGGCATTTTAAAAATGTCTTCTGTGAAGAATAAAAACAGTAGGGATGTGGTAATACCACACCAACTGAGGGAAAAAAAAATCCTTGTCCAAATTTGCAAAACCAAAATCTGTTATTTGGAGACCAGGATGCATTTTTAAATGACAACATGCAGAAGGAAAAGAGAAAAGGCTATCTGTGGAGCAGGGCTGTTCAGAAAAGGCCTCAGATGTCCTTCTGGCAACCCTGAAACCCATCCCCATCCTTTACTGGCCTGTGGAGTGCAGCACCAATTGAGTTTCCATGCAAACCATGCTGCTCTTCTATGGAGAGAGGTCAATAAGAGAAATACACATTCCTGAGCTTCAAATATTTCCACTGCCTTGGAAGAGGGCACCATTTCTTGGCTGCAAAGGGAAGTGATTTTTGAGGAGGATGTGAATTGTTGTTTTCTCCATAAATAAGTGGCTAATATTTGTTGGCTATACTTGTTTTGTTTCAACAAGGTATAATGAGAGAGCTCTGAGAGCTTAAATTCCCTAATTCCATTGGTGTTGTAAATAAAAAAAAACCAAAAACCTGAGGAAGTTGTGGGTGAGTGAGCAACCTGTACCTGGTTGAAGTTAAAGAGTTTAATTTCCACCAAAAGTATTAGCAGGAAAGTATCAGGACACATCTAACAGTCCTTACCAGCCTGTGGCTCCAAACAATATATTTCAGATTTTAGGCTGGGGGCTTCCCTGCAGTTTGCCACTGAAATTTTGGCACATCTGTGTGACATTTTTGAGACATAAGCTACTGTTTCTCATCCTCAAGTACAAAAGGCATTATAGAAAAATATCTGATATGAGAAAGATGTTGCATAATAGAACAACTGATTCATCCTTTTCATCCTTTTCATAAGCAGAAACTAGAGATTTCCCAAATATGCTCCTTGCAGTTGAGAAAACTGTGCAAAAAAGATGGAATTACCTTTCTCTGACTCACTGAAAAACAACATGAAAGGGATCTTGAATGCTCAGAATGATAACAGATAAAGCATGAGATGGGATATAAATGACACTTTTTCCAGACCATAAAACCAGAGAAAGTAAAGGATGCTTGGGTTCCTAATATCAATTTATGGTTTCTACCTAGAGAAAAATGTTGCATTAACACACAGGCTGCAGTATGAAATGTGTATCTGAAAAGACTGGTGATAGTCCAGAAGATAATTTCCTAAATCAAAAGGCTCCCATCCAGGGTGCTAGGAAATCCATACTGCACTTTACCTTGAGAGATAGAGACTAATTCCTCCTAGGGCTAAAAAAGTGGTAGTTGAGGTAAAACCAATCATCCTACTGCTTTTCTTATGTGCAAGCAAAATAAACCCCAGTGCTTTCAGAGAACCAGTTCTGAGGAGCCAGAAACAATTACAGAACAGATTGACTGTTGATGTGAATTTAACAGAATAGCAATGAGTTACAATGCCATTATTTTCCCAAGTGCTACAAAATAATAATCAAGGAAACCTACTCATTTTTAAAGCTTCATTGCAGAGACAAAAGAATCCATGAAGAAATAAGAAAAGAATACTTAATAAATTACAAAAATAGGGCAGTTGATGTAACACATTATAAATCAAGAGGCAGAACTTGCAGAAAATTGAGACCAGAAGAACACAATTTCCAGCAAGCACAGTTAGGGCCAATAGCTTTTTAAAATATGTAAAGCAACAAAACTAACACTATTTTCTTACATGCCAGGCAAACTAAATTCAGTTGCTTGCTTTGTAAAATCTTGATTTATGTTTTCAAGACTTGGAGGAAAAAATGCAATATATTAATTTTGCTGCCATTTTAATTTTTTTTAATTAATGACAGATTATTATCATTATTGATTGTTGGTTTGTCTCCATTCTGTGATATTACCCACTGCTAGCACAACCACTTTTATCAGTCTAGCTGATGTAACCTGCTTTGGAGCAAGAGGGAATTTATCCTTGGGAATTAGAGGCTGTCAAGGGCTGTGAGAGAGAAACAGTGAAAATAAAAGCAATCAGTAAAAAGCACATATTTACCAAGAAATGTAACTGTACAGTTGTCTCAGTGGTGTTATGTTTTCTCTCAGGTAAATTGTTTTATGACAGGCAGTGAATTTTTTTTATTTCCAATCCTGTAAGCAAACATCAACTACAAATAAAATTGCCCCCAAGGAAAAGAAATCCAAGAATAACAAATTCAAAAGAGATGGGACATGTGACAGAAAGCAATTCTCAGTGCAGGCTGGGCAATTATGAGATGGAAAACATAAAAAGTTACAGGAAAGTTATTTCCCTTCTTTCATATTTCCTGTTTTAGCTCATTAGTGCTTAAGCCTTTGGACTACTAAACTCAATTAGCAGTAATTTAATTACCACCATATATTTTGAGGTGCAGAGCTCTCCACAGCAGACACTTTCTCCCTCAGAAAGCTCTGGAGACTTAGAGATGTGTGTTTCTATTATCAGTGGTTTCTTCTCCTCACCCAGAAGAACAGATGTGCCCTCAGCTCCTTCCCCATTTAAAGCTGTCTCCAGTAAATCAGCTTGCAGCTTTGACTGCAAATGACAAGCCACAGAGCTCTTTCTCACTAAACTCCTAAGGTGAAAAAGTATTCATGTCTGGCAAAGTATTTCTGAGTGCCAGCCTGTCTGTGTGTCCTTAGGAGACAGATCCATGTCACACAGCCCTGCTGCCTCAGCCCTGGGATTGCATGGAATGCTTTTGAAAGATTCTTCCCCGTGGGAGAGAAGGGATAATGTCTAAATTACCACATTCTGAGCTTCCAGTAGCTTTTAGGCTAACTCAGGCCTAATCTGAGCTCTGGGCTGCATACACTTTTTTTTCCCTCCTGTGTCAAGGGCTTTGAGCAATTCTAATAAAAGCTATTAATGGTCCTGTACCCTACCTGCATGAAGGAAAGGAGTTTTTGGGGCTTCTCCTTCTACTGCATTGGAAATGCTTCAATTTTAGTCATTTAAGAGAGAACATGAAATCTTTGCAGATGAACAAAGACAGGTGTGGGAAAGGCTTAAAAAGCAACAACCACATTATCATTCACTAATTCATGGCATTGTCAGCAAGGGAGAAATGTGGAACTTGCCAGGCCAGGAAATGCTGCACAGTTGCAAGTTTGGCAGCTCTCACTCTCCAGCTAAGCCTTCAAAAGCAAAGGAACAGAAGGTAAATCTATAGCAAAGCACGTGCAATTTATCGAAAGGACAGAACTGGCAAACTCTCCTTCAGAACAATGAGACAAAATATTCAAAAGCGGGTGCAAATGGACCAGGTACAAACGGAGCATTTCAGGCAGAGCAGCAGATTCTGAAGAGGCAGAGCAATGAAACACCAGATAGGAGTGGCTATTCCTGCCTGTGAGACCTAAAGCACTCTGACAGAGCCAGCTCAGGGCACATCTTCCCATTCCTTCACCAAATGAGCCTCTTGCATTCCCATTCAAGCTCAAAGTAGAGCAACCTCAGCCTAACTTTTGGTATTCAAATGAGGCAGCTTAGTCAGGAACTTCGTCCTCTCTCTGCTCCCTCTGTATTAGAGTAGAACAGGTCTCAGGAGGTGATTTACAGCAGCAAAGCATCTCCCTGCCTCTTGCAGAGGCAACCTCATGGACTTTCCTGCAAAGTCCTAGCAGACACTCCCATTTTGCACACAAATATTGCACAGTGGGGAGGTGAAACGCTGGGGTGGTCCTGAGTCTGGAGTGCCACATCCTTCATTGTGGCTTTGATGGGAATCAGGTGGAGTTGGAGTTTCACTCCTTTGGAGCTCCCTTGGCCTTGGTGTGCTCAGCCACACTCCCCATGGGAACAGTGCCCTGGAATTGTTGTGTGACACAAATTCCAGTTTGGGCTGAGCTGGGGAGCCCCAGCCCAGCAGAGAGGCACAGCACATGGCACTGCTTGCACTGATAAACTGTCTCTAGACACTGCCTTGCTGGAGGACATCAAACAGCACTCTCAGGAAACCCAGGGGGCTTGGGCTGCCTTGATCATGAACAGTGAAAAGCTGCAGTTTCTGTCTCTTTAGAATAATAATAATTGGGGCTTGGTTTTGCTGCTGTGCTGCTGGGAGGCTCTTCTGATCTCCCTTTCAGGCAGAAATTTAGTTCTTGGAAGATGGAGCACTTTTTAAAGGAGCACTTAATGTTACTGTCACTGCACACAATCCCAAGGTGAGCTCCTGGCATGTTTCCTCGTGCTTCAGAGCTTTTTCTTTAAGCACAATGTAGGGGACAGTTTTTTAACCTCTCCTGGTTTAATAACTAGCAGGTTGATATTTGTGATGAAGTGCAGGGTGTTCTCAGGGCAGCAATGCACTTTACAGAGTCATTGATAGCCCTGCAAAAGGCAAACAGGCTGTCACACACACCGTGGGGATAAAAGGGAAAAGTGGTTTGGTTTTCAGTGGTGTTACAGCCACCTTTCCCTGCAAGCCTTGCTCCTTTTCCAACCTTAAATCTTCTCAAATGCAACAATACTTCTCTGCATATTTATATTCAGGGTTTTAACTACTAGGGTGGGTGGTTTATTTCTAATTTAATCAATTAAGTGTCTCTAAGGCACTTTTGAAAATGTGGTTGGGTCTAAAATGTTTTATATCATCATCTCACAGGATTTTTAAGATGAGCTAAACATATTAGATGCTTAAACTTCATTAGTTCCAACTTGCTCAGGCACTTTTTAAAATCCCAGAAGATAGTCTCATCTATCATTAGATGAATAAATAATTTTTGACAAGCTATTCCTTAACTGTATTTGAAAATTACCATAGGAGTAATTTTAAGCACTGTAGATAATAAATAATTTTGAAAAAAACCTCAGAAAATTTGACAATGTGCTGTTTCTTGTCCTATCTTGACCTATGCCTCTCTACAATGAACAAAAGAAAGGTTTGAGTGCAATAATAAAAAAAATTTCTGTTTTTAAATGAAGATAAAAGATAGTGAAGAACTTAGATATGTCCAGAGGTCTATGAATAAAAGGTGTTCAGAAAATTGCACTCAGGTGCTCTCCCACATTTGTCAAGCATGGACACAATAAAACTGATTTCTCCAGGCTGGATACAACCTTCTCTGAGGAAGGAGAGTGATTCAGATGAGATCCAAATTTGTCCAGAGTGGTTCCATAAAGTTTCTCATCACTTCAATTAGAGCTGAATGGTTCTTCTGTACAAACACTGTATAATTTATATTTTTCAGTCAGAACTGCCCTTAGCAAGAATAGATTATGTGGCTACCTGTTCTAGGAGTGCAAACTTTTTTCACTTATAATATTTTCCTGTTAGAGCCAGCAGAAGTGGAGAATCTAAATATCTATTTTATTGTGGATTTGGATACTGACAGGGAGGAGAGGAAAAAGTGCATTATGGATTACCTAAAAATAATTAGATCACAGAGGCATTAACTTCTCTCTCTGGCCTTCACCATGTCATTTCTGATCACATATGTGCAGTCTCTAGAGGCTTAGCCCCACAGAAATTAATGTTAAGTGCCCAAAGACAATTAGGTGCCCCAGATTTAAATACCGAGTTACATAAACATTGTAATTAATTGTAGGAACCGATGGAAAAATTGAGTAACTAGAAAAATTTGCGATATGTGCTGATTAGTAAAGCCTAGGAAAAAAAAAACAACCTCTTCCCTTCTTAATGAAACTCATCTCCACAAAAATCCACTTTGTCAGCAGGACTGACAGAGCAGCCTAACAAACCCACACAGGGCACTGCAGAAGCTGCTCCTAAAGCAGAGCTGCACCCTGCAAATGCTCTGCCACAGCAGTTCTGTGCCTCCAGTTATTTGTATTATCATTATTTGTCTTTATAACAGAATTACTGTAGGTCTGACCAAAGGTGGGACAGGCTGCAGCAGACACTGCAAACTCTGGAGAGTTGCAACTGAGAAATGGTCAAAGCACCGACTTCACACAGAAGGGAAATATTATGAATTCACACATTTTACACCATTAGTTCTGTTTAATCCATCCCTTATTTATATTTTTTAAAGTGCCTCTTTATTATAAATCAGGAGTCTCCTCTGTTTACATAGATTATATGTGCTGTGGTCAAACTGCAGCTGTGAGAACTACAGACCTATTTTTCTGCAAAATAAAAAAGAATAGTAATTAAAAAATCCAATTTTCTCATTCTCCCCAATGTATTCTCATGTCATGGACCTATAAAGAGTGTTCTGAACCCACTTGTTTTGAGCAGTCATTGCTGTCCTGCTGTCCCACCATGAAATCCTGTTCTCACAGGCAGACTTTTCTCTTTTCTTACAGAATATCTCCTCTGGCACTTACTACAATGAGTGAGAAGAATTCTGATGCTAATCAACTCCTACAGGTAAAAAACCTTCTCGGGACAAATTTAAAAACACAGAAATGTTATTATGCTTATCTGAGATATGTGACAACATTTCTGTTAATTCATTAATTTGCTTCATGTCCATGAGAATAAAGATCAGCCAAAGTTCAAATTTGGATACATGACCAATAATTTGAAAAAGCTCAAAATTCTAATGTATCACCCTGGTATTTGCAAGAGTTCAACCTCTGACACAATTCTACCTTTTTTTGTTGTTGTTTTTTTGGGGGGTTTTTTTGTGTTTTTTGTTTTTTGTTTGTTTGTTTTTTTGTTAAAAGCTCATAACTGTGCTCACAATATTCCTGCTGGGTCTGAAATAAAGCTCACAATTACATCCTGTGACCATCTCAATTAAGTAACCACAAGAAAGTGAACATGAATGTTGCAAACCTACTATAAATATAGACCATCCAGTAAAATCTCTGTGGTTTTGTTTATGGCATTAACAGCAAAGCTCAATATTTTGGGTGGAAGACAGAAAAGTGTGTGCACACCCAAGGAGAAATCACCCAGCTTTTTAGGGTTAGCCTGCAGATCCCTGGATGTGTTTCTGCATGATGCAAGACCAGCAAGAGAGCACCACCACAATTAATTAGTGACTCCAATCACTTTTGAAAGGTGCCTTATGTTCAGGACACTCTCCAGGCAGGATTTGTTCAGCCTGGAAAGCAGCCTGACATCATGTCACAGCTGCTCCTCTCCAGCAGAAGCTGCTCCTTCACCTGATGTGCTCCCCTGCAGGACTCTCAGCTCTTTCTTTCCCCCTCCAGCATCATTATTCCAGGTAACAAATTATTCCAGGACATTGGATCCATCACAGATTGCCACAGTGTCCACAGAAAAAATAGACACCATAATTATTTAATTTAAATGTTTATTGCTTTATTGATAAGAAGCAGCAGAACGGGCCTTGTAGTCTTTTTTGCATATCTTCTGTATATGAAGGATCTTAGACTTGACCTACTATCAATTAAAAAAGTAACAAAAAAATCAATGTGCTGATAGAATTGTAAATGAAATTTGTTTCTGGATAGAGAAAAGAGAGGCCATTCAGGAGGAGTAGTGTAACAGCATTATAACTGAGGGGGTTATTTATGTTTAAAACTTAGGTCATGAACACAAGAACAACTTCCAACCTAAAAGGTTATAAAAGTAACACGAATGTAAACATTAAAACCTTTTCCCATATGCATGCAACCTTCCATACCACTTCTTTTTTTAGCTGCAAGGCAAAGACTGGGAACCAGACTTATTCAATACCCTTAGTTCTGCTGGAAGATAAATTATTAGGAGGGATATTTTATACAAACCTATTTTACACATAATTGATGTTTTATACAACTATAATAAAGGTTAACTTTGCCAAATGTGAAATAATATTGCTTTGGGTTTTCATTAGTGCTGCTTAAATAAAATTAATACTTTTTTAAGACTTGTACTGGTAGCAAAAGACACAAACCAGAATGAGAATGGAGAGTCATGCAGCCAAACAAAAAAATAAGGCTCCCCTGTAGTGTTTAACAAGATTGCCCTGTAGTCTATTGAAAACACTCTTGTTAAGAAATGATTGTCCTGTGTTTCTATGAGAAATCCATTCAGCAGAGTCACTGCAGGTGCCAGTCACAAATTGTGCATAGTGATGTGCTATTGTCAGGAAGAGGGGGAATCACACACAGGGGTTAGGGGAGCAGGTCACCCAAAGAGCAAACAGTGCAACCTCTGCCAGCTGAAACAGAATTCAACAGGGCTACAACACCCTCCAGGCTCAGGATGATGCAAAATTTCTAATTTGGATGGAACACATCTGCTGCAAAGGCACCAGTGGATGAAAATGTTCTTTAGTCACTATTCTAAACTGGCCATGTGGTCATCCAGGACCAACAGAAGTGCTCAGAGAAGTCCCAATATCTGGAAGGGCAGCTGTCCATAATGACAGGGGGGAAAAGGGCACTGTAAAGACTCAAGCACAGGGGAAAATGGCAAAAACCAGGAAGCCATTTCAGCAGTGGTAGAGCTTGGGGAATGCAGTGACATAACTCAGACTCAATCTGAAGCTGAGAAATCAGACAGAAATCTCACTGCTGTGTGGCCATCCTGTAATCTATTTGGTGTTTTGGAAATTCTCTAACCAGCTCTGTTTGTAATCAGTGGTTTTACACTGGAAGGATGTGACCATTTTAAGTTACACTGGAAAAGGTTTGGATACTAAAACTTCAGTGCTACTGAGACTGAAGCAGTTGTGGCTGCAGCAAATGCCAGAGTTTGTAACCTCACACATAAAAGTTACCTACAAATCCAGTCAGCTCTTCTTGTCCTTTTATTATATTATCTCTCCATGACCTTGACATGAGCGATTTTTTGCAATATAACAATGGTTTCATTTATTTGGCTCATTTCATAGGGAGCATTTAAGAACATGTTCTTTCTCAGCATGCATCCTGAAGTATCATCTGAATACTACCAAAGTGAGTAGCAGATTAGTAATAGACAATTAGCCTAATTTTACCCTGGTTAATTAGCACTACATTGTTGACTTATGGATATAGAAATATTTTTGACAAGGTAGATGATTCTTTCTCAATTTTCAGTGTCCTAAATGAAAACAAGATAAATTTCCTGAGAGCAAAAACATTCCCTTCTTATTCATTTTTGAATATCATAAAATGATACCAATTATTTCCACCTAAAGGCACAGAAACTTAATTCTGATACTAAGCAAAGTGCCATTTTTAAATTTCAGGGTTTGTTTCTTTGCTGTAAGGGGAATTAATAAACAAAAGTGCTAATAACCAGGTATCAGTATGGCAAATTGTTTATTCTATACTGACAGTCTATGTAGTGTGAGATATTACAGTTTCTCAGAGAGTGAGGATGAATCATTCTTGCTGTTCCGTTTATTTATATTAACTCATAAAGCTGTAATACACAGTTTAAGGATAAAGCTATGCTAGAGTATTAATTTTATTTGGTCCACTGGCCAAGGATAAATGGGGTGTAAATCTTGTTGAATGCACAGAATCCCATGGAAGCTGAGGCTGGCCAGCTCCTCTGGGATCCACTGTCCCTCTACTCCAGCAGGGGCAGCTCCAGCAGCTTGCCCAGGGCCACGTCCTGCCTGGCACTTTTAATAAAGAGAAATAGAAATCAAATTATGTCATCTGCATTTCCAGATCATTTGATCTTTGAAAGACTAATCCATCTCTTACAAAATGAATTCAGTGGAAAATCTCCCAGTGCTATAACTTTTCAGTCTGCCTTACCCTGACAAACCTCAGCACTTGAATGTCAGGGTTTACTGACAAACTTAGAATCCCTTTAACTTTGTTGCTGAAAAAGGTTTGGTGTAGAGAGCAGGGCTTTTACAATTGACACTGTACAGTTAAAACATGAAAGAAAAGTCTCTCCAAGCATTTAAAGGTTGCTGTGTGAACAATTTTGGACTGTCACTTTGACTCTTTGTCAGACAGCACTTTCCACGTTGGGCTTTGACAGGTGCAAAGGCAAAGTTCCCTGGCTGGGGCAGAGCCAGGGCTTGGCACATGCTGACAACACAGACCAGCTCAGTAATAACAGTTGTCTGGGGAAGATGAAAAAACCCTATGCATGTTTTTAATTGGTGGAGACTGACTGCCAAGTTCATAAATCAAAATTTAAACTTCTGTACTGCAGAATCCTTCCATTTCAGCTTTTTCTTTCTTTCGTATTATACGGAACAAATTCTGGAGGGCATCTGGGGCTATTAAACACTTAATTGAACTATTCCCTGTACTTTGAAAATGTAGAACTCTTCTGTGAAATAGATACAGCAAAGGAAACAAATCAAGATGACTGATTCCAGTAATGATTTTAACTCCCAATTTCATTAGCACTGTCAGCAGAGTCAGCACAAGCACTGAGAGATCTGTATGTGCAGCTTTGTGCTGCACTAGTGAAACACAGCAGGCCAAATCCTGCTCTCAGTTTCTGTGCATCTGGTGTGTATCTGATCAAATTTGATTTGCACCAGTTTAGCTGATGGTAGGGTTTGGACCTGTGTCAGCTGGCTTCAGAATAGCTTTACCTGTCCTTTGTGCAGACTGACAAAATCAGCAGAAAGCAGCACACAACAGGAATTGATATGTCCCAGGCTGGCCAAGGAATCAAGCAGCTACATTTGCCTAATTATGATGCAAAGTCCTGTCTTAGACTTACACCTTCAAAGTTAAAACTGTAATTTGGTTTTCCTGCATTTTGGGGGGTGAGGGGTGGGGTTGTTAATGAGGAAATTTTACAATTTCCCATATTTGAAATTCAAACATTCCACCCTCCCTTATTTCTTCCATCCTCAAAACCATGCACATACCTCATCTATTATACAAACAGAGAGGGACAGAAAAGTCATTTGTCATTATAATCACATAAATGTGTCACTAACTCTAAAGAATGCCTGACTGAAGGCCAAGAATGCCTCTATTTCCTGGGATGATGAGGCACTTTCTTTTTAACAACTACTTTAAACTCTTTTGAAATGACTGAAATGATTACAATTCTGGCAACCTCTCTGAAATTGCTTGCCATCAGAGTTTGACACCAGCACAAGGGCTTTCAGCCTTTCCCAGTGTTTGTGATTATTCCCATACAGATGAGATGTTGCCTGGTTAATCACAGAACAGAGTGAGCCAAGAGAGTGAAGAAGAGCTCCCTGGCACAGACAGCCAGAGGAGAGGTGGCACAGTGTAACACTCACAGGTGTTTGGGGGTCCTCTCTTCTGTCAGAACTGGGTTATGGAGCAGTTCCCAGGTTGAGAGCTCTCTGTGACAGCACAAACCCTTCTTTGTCAGCACTGCTCCCACAAGGGGGGATGTCACCCTGTGCCATTACAGCACAGGTAGGAATGGGACTCATTTGCATTAAGATCACTTAGCAGTTGCAAGTTTTGCTAAAGTGGATCCTTAAATAACAGCCCATCTGAATCTCATTCTGGAAACACATCCAGGCTCGGGGAAGCCAAATCTGTCACTTCCCCAGCACTGGGGCTCAGACATCATTCCTGAAGGATCCCCAAAGGGCTATTGTTAGTCTGCCTGCCAGCACTGGGAGTGCTTCCCCTGTTTCCCCTGCTCACATTCATCCCTAATAAGAGGGAAGGATTCAGTGGAGGAGTCAGTGAGGGTTGAGGGCTGCTTCAGCTGCCTGTGGCTCCTGTGGCACAAAGCACTCATTTACCCATTTCAGATGTGTACTGGTCTTTATATCCTGCAGTGGTAGAGGCAGAATTAAAAACTTGGACAGAAGGAGCCCTTGAAGGCAAACACAAGTCTTCTGTTTCTCTCCTACTGAGAAGTCTGAGGCAAGAGCCAACATGAGCCATCAGGACAGTGTTTGCTGTACACAGTTGTTTGTGACCTCTGAAAGCTGTGATTCCAAAGGAACACCACAGCCTGGAGGAGTCGTAGGTTGTGGTACCACTACAAATGGCCATGAGTGGGTGCAGACAGCTGCAGGGAACCTGTGAGTGTCACAATGTGATCCTAAAGCACAGTTTTCTGTCAGTGATCCTGCTGAAGTCATCCGGACAAGTGAGCAAGAACACAGCGATCTGGTTTAAGCAGAAAAGGCTCCAAGGAGCATCTCCCTTTAGCGGGTGCTGGGTTTATTCTGGTGCCTCAGGGTATGAGCCAGCTGTGACTTTGTTCTTCCCAGGTACTACAGCCACCCTTCAGGATGTGATGACAGCTCAACCTCAACGGGAGTGACTTCAGAGGGTCAGCCAGTGACCTCCGTGTGCCCCAATCTCAGACTCTGGAAGTGTAATGCAACCATAAAAAACAGCTCCTGGGAGCACAAAGAGATTTATGCAGTTAATAGAAATGTACTTTGAAAAAATCTATTGGAAAATAACCACACAAAAGATGAGCAGCAACAGTAGCAATAACACCGAATTTGAGTCTGTGAGGAGTCTGAAAAGGCATCTTTACACATTCATACCTTTAATAATTCAGAGCACTCTATCAGCAGCCCTTGGATGCAGCACCAGGACATTGGTTTGCTAACATCACTCCTCTACAAACATGTGCATTTTAATCTTGTGAAAGTCTCAAGAGTGCTTTGGCAACATTTATCAACTCAAACCCCATTGCAAAAAAAGTCATTATTTTAATTTCCTTGATTAATCTTTTTGGGCACATGGCTTCATGACAAAAGGGATTTTCCAACATGAATTTTAAAATTAAGAAGAGAAACAGCTACACATTTAAATCCATATTTTATAAGTTTTCCCTTTCTAATTCATTCCCTTTAAGTGATACTTGTATTTATACACAGAAAGTACATTTTGAAGGAGGATGAAAATACATGGAAAAGAAGAAATAGGCAAGTTAAATTGTGACTGATTTATGTGTCTCTTCATCAGGCAAGAAAAACTCAGTTTATCTGCAGGCCTAATGACTTTTCACTCTATGGCCATATTGCAGCAACTTGTAGGAGATAATAACAAGAAACATGACTGGCTTTTTATATATTCAAGTCAACATGAAAATGTCAGCAAGGCAGAGGTGCCAGCAGAGTTAGAAAGCATTGCAGTAATGATCTGCAAGCTCACATAGTTCAAAGCCTCACAGCAGACTTACCTCCTTCACAAGCACTTCATGTTTTAAATTGATTCCTCCTAACTCTATGGATTTCTTGAGTCAAGGTCAATGCTTTCATCCCATAGCCAGGAATAGGCGAGACAATAAAAGTTGCAGAAATTAATTCATCTATAAAAGACGCGTGTCATTGAGATTTGAGAAGAATAGAAGTGTCTTCAGAAAGTTGCTGAGTGTAAATATTATCCTGTGTTTACTCAGCTCTGCAGCTCTGGGGACCTGGAGGAGCTGTTTGAAGGTCACATTCAGATGTTCCAGGTTCCAGTTTTGGTACAGGGTCCAGCTCTCACAGTGAATTCTGTGTGGACCTGGCTCAGCTGAAATGCCTCTGATTTACCCTCCCAGGTTCTGAGATTGTGCTGGTGGGAAGGAGCTGGTACTCAGCTCTCTGTGCCATTGATGCCAACTTCCACAATGGTCAGGAATGTCTAAGAACAGTTCTAGAAACAAAAGGAGTGTCAGAAGTCAGACTTGTTTATAGGGTGTTTACAAGGGATCACAAATTGCCATGCAGTGAGAGGCATGAAAATTACATTTGTTAGCAAAGAATTCTAGAAGAAAAAAGAACTCTAAGGATTAATCTCAGGACACACACTTGTAAGGATGAATCTTTATCAATTTTTATCCCAATGAAGGGCAGATGAGTCTGACAAATTGCACTGATTATATTTTCAGTATCCGAGCAAACTGAATTTTACCTTCATTACTTCTCCATTGTTCTATTTTGAGCTTCCCACAAGGTATCTGCAGGAGAGAACTGAGCTACAAAGCACAAAGACTAGTGCAATCTTACTTCTGTCACTGAGAAAAAGAGTAAAGAAAAATCAGAAGTAGAATTAACAAGATGAGTGGGACTCCAGTTTACTTGATTTTTCACTCAATTTGCATCTCATCTGGCTAAAAAGAAAAGAATTTCTGGTGATATCTGTTTGAGAACTCAGCCAAAAATTTATATTTCCCGGACTTACTGCCTCAACACAAGATTTCACACTACATTTTTCTACAATCAGTCCTCTCTTAATGCAATGTAGCACTTAGCCATGCCCTGTAACTTGCCTGTATTCTTTAAGAAATGCCCTCTTGACCCCAGTAAAACATCTGAGCTTTTTTACATTTTCCTGTATCAAGGTATCTTTCACACTAGCAATTACAGCGCTTCAAATGAACAATTTACCATCAACATGACCTTGAAAACATGCCTAATTTTCTATTGATTGGAAGAACACATTTGGATTTGGTAGGACATCAAAACCCTAACAGATTCTCAAAGCTGTCATAGTCTGGAGCAAGGCAGCAGCTCAGTCTCCCCACAGATGGTTTTAGATGTTGTGTAAGAGAGTTTTGGTGTTCTGGGGGCACCAGTGATGGGCTGCTGGTGGCTGCAGGGCTGAGGGGACACCCCCCTTCCAGGGATATCCACAGCCTCCTCTATTTGGGTGTGTTGAGCACAGGAGGACTCTCACCAGAGCTTTATCTCATCACCACTCTTACTGAGCTTACAGAAGCAACAAAAACCTGTGGGGCTCAGAAGGATCCATTTAAGAGCAAAATGTTTCTCCAGCAGCAACGAGAAAAAGACTCTTTGTCCTTTAGAGTTGTTCCAGTGTTTCTGTCATGCTCTAAGCAGCAGAGAGCAGCTCTCTGCTCCTGCTCTGCACTCTGATGGAAATGGGCTGTGCTTGCCCCGTGTGTCTGGGAACCAGGGGTGGCCCAAAGCTCAGAGGAGATGCCCAGAAGCCAGGGGAGAGGAGGAGGCATTGCTGCCCGTGCCACCTGCTCCCAGAGAGACTCCTCCCTTCTCAAAGTGCCCTGAATGAGCCCGGGCCAGCTCACACACGCTGTGAACACCCACAGACACCAATTGAAAATGTGCTGAGAGACCCCCAGCCCCCGGTGTGTGCTTTCAGTGTCAGCTCGTGCTTTCCTCTCATCTGCCTCAGGATCTGAGAACTTCCACAGGAGACACAACGGCAGCTACAGCACTGATAAAAACAGCCATTAATGTGCCACTTCAGCCTTAAACCTTCCCCGGTACAGAGGAGCGGTTTCTGTCGCTGACAAGTTAATTAAGAAATGTAAAGGGAAATAATAGAGAAGTTTTGTCAATTAACTGCTGGTGGAGGAGACCCCCAGTGATTTGCATGGCTCTCTGAAAATCAGTGATTTGCTCTGGTAACAGGGTAGGGATAGCTACGTGTCTGCAGTCAAGGGTTTCTATTTGCCTCCAGATTATGGAGAAGGGCCATCTTGGTTTAAACTTGAAATAAATGAAATTTAGCTATTCCTTCATATTATGAAATAAAAGTGAGAAAGACACGTGCAGCCCTATGACAATGGGGTGCTGGTTGTATCCCTTGGGTTTGAATTGTGTATTCAAATAGTTACATTTTATGTGAAGAGCACCGACTTCATACAGTTTTCCAGAGATTCTGGTAAGTATCTTTTAATTTTAACTGGAGATAAAAATCCATTTTAAATTCACAGGTATTTTTTTCAGCCTTAAGCACAATTACATAAGAAAATAATATAGCACATTCTTTGAAACAGAAAGTTTCATAATATTATTTTTAAAATAATGTTTCCAGTTTTCAATTTCAGCATAGCCCTATTGATTAAAAAAATCAGTATGTAGGAGAGCTTGGATTTGCTATATAATTTTTAGTTTAAAGTAACTAGAAGACCCAGTCTTATTGCACTAGATCATGCAGCTTTTACCCTTAAATTTACAGAAACAGCCAGATTTTGCAATAGCTGGATTTACTTGTCATGGACTGTATTAAGTGCCTCAGCAAGTTAAAACTATTAAATTGTGCAGTGCTTTTTGTGCATCCTTACCCTGATCTGGGCTATTCAGCTACATTTCTGCTAAACAGGTCAAAAGGAGAAGAATGCCTGTATTATACAGTATTTCTGCTGAATAGAGCTTTAATAAATTGACTAGGCTTCTATTTTAATCAAGCATCGTGCACACAGAGCAAAAAAGAATGTGTGGAGCAGCCTCTGAACAATCTTGCTCTGTCTCTTTCTATAAAGAAAATAAGCAATTTATAAAAGTACCACCCTGTTTGAAGATAATACAGATTTTCTCATCTTCTAGAATGCTGAATAGTATCAATAAGCATCAGAACAGGGATTGGAGTAGGTCAACACATGATATCAATAGCAATTAATAATAATAACAACAATAATAATAAAAGCTGACACACTTTAACTCTGATCCCTTTCTCCTTACCACAAGCAAATTTGTGTTGCACCACTGGAGCTTTTGGCTGTGTGATTGATGCAAGATGAGGTTCATAATCAAGGAACAAAAAGAGTTTCCAAAAGCTGAAAATGAAGCAGTCTCTAAGAGACCAAATCTTCTGAAATTAGAAATGTGATGCTGCTATTCATTTGTGGATACTCTGTAATTTTCACATTAGAACAAAGGAATGCAGTTCTGAGCTCAAAAATTACTTAATTGGTTTCACAACACTACCAGCAAATCATATTTTATGGGTTCCAATAGTCATTTGAATGAAACTTGAAAAATTAATTTATTTCAATATCCTGCTAGGTCAGCTACAGAACATGTAACACGATGATCTCTAGAAGCAGAAGATGGATATTTCTTTCCATATCATTTATTTATATTTGCTCATGTGTGCATCCTTAAGGAATACATCTCCCAAGAGCATTCAGAGGGAAGTCAAGGTGAAAGCAAACAGGAAATGAAACCACTCCATCTCCTTCAGGTTAACATCCAGGGAAATAACAACACAGGAGTTTTACTCCTGCAGTATGATGGACAACACAAATGTGAGGTATCCCCAGGAGCACCCAGAGCAGCTGAGAAGAGCTGATGCTCACAGAATGTAAGAGAACTTGGTATTAAAAGCCCAAATGGTAGGGAGAGATTTTAGATAATGTCAGGCAATGAGAAATGAGAACATTGGGAAAACACAGAAGATCCTCCAGGCAGGAGTGGTTCTGCTCTTGCTGTGCATGCAAGCAGCCACTCTGGTGGTTGTACAAGGAGCACCCACCATGAAATTCCCAAACTTCCAGGAGACCTCCATTCCATCTCCCTTTTCCCTTCTCCATACACTCTGCTTTTCACAATGTTAGTGCCATTTGAGCAACATTATCTCTGCTTCCTCCAGCTCACAACTTCATCTCTCCACCAG
Organism: Drymodes brunneopygia; assembly: GCA_013400955.1. NCBI lineage: Eukaryota > Metazoa > Chordata > Aves > Passeriformes > Petroicidae > Drymodes > Drymodes brunneopygia. The sequence goes on along the minus strand of VZTZ01041988.1, from coordinate 1,450,865 downwards.
CCCTGCTGTCTCTTGTTACGGTGCCGCTGGCTCTGGCCGGACAGCTGCCCACCAGGGTTTTGGGCAGCAGCCGAGCGGCGTTGTAACACCAGAGCAGCCTGACCAACCCAGAGCAGGCGGGTCCCGGACCCGGTGCAGCACCGGTCCCTCTCGGGCCAGTGCCCCACGAAGTGTCCTGGAGGGTGTTCCCGGTACAGCTCGTCGGTGCCGGGCCCTTCTGTCCCTCACCGTCGGCGGCGCCTTCCCTATACGACAGACACTGTTTCCGTAGAGCTGGAGTAGGCTGGGAGGGATCCTTAGCCCCGGAATAATAGAGACACAGACGTGACCCAGCAGCACGCTCCGCATCCGGGTTCTAAAGACCCAGAGCTCCGGGAGCACCAGACTTTTATTTGAGGGTATAAACCAATCACAGACAAGCCAGGGGCGGAACAAGGGAGGGACAAGGGAATAAGGGCCAACTGGGAAGGGAGAGGGGAGGAGAAGGGAATACAGGCAGGGATACAAACCAATGAGCAACCAAGTAACACAGAACAATCTAGAAACTAAAGATGACAGAGAGGAGATGGGCAGGTGGTAGGACGAATGGGAGAGGGCAACCAACCTTTGGGAGACCCAACCCCCTTCTGGGGCATATCATTACAAACTCCACCCCAGGGGTAGTCTCCCAAACACTTTCGAGGGATAGGGAAAAAAGGGCTTTTAGGGGCCAAAACCATATGCAACAGTCTCTGGTATGACATGTAGCTGCTTCTCTCAGCCATATTTTTAGTTTGCCTTCCAATAATGCCTGGCAAAACAGAGTTCAGCAGATTTGGGTAGATGATGCTATTGAAAGGCTTTTGAGTCCTCTGCAAAACATGAATCACAATCAAATTAAATGCAGAGGGATACTGGACAGGGAGCAGATGTTCTGCTGACATCAAGTGAGGAATCTGTCACAGTTTGGAGGGAAAGCAGAAGCTTACAAGCTCCTTAATTTGTTCCTTCCATACATCTTATAAAGTCCAAATTTAATTTGGAAATCTTAGTTTGAGTCCTTTGCAGTTCTTATCTACCAAGATAAAAATCCGGAAAAAAATACAAAAAAAAATAACATAATTCAAAAATTCTAACAAGAAGTTGCACTTACTAAATTCAGTTTTCCCTTCCAATGCAGATCCTTTATGCCATTCTGGCACCTCAGTGTCTTCAAAATCCCTACACTCCTGCTGAAGGTTTGAGGCACAGAAATGAGTGTCACTTAAATGTTTTCACTTGAGCTATTCTTAAATTCTAGCAATCTCCACCAGAGCATCTCCTGGTCTCTTCCAGCTAAAGGTGTTCAGTAAGGAGTGGGGAAAGGAGGGAAATTAATGGGAGGAGCTGTCTCACTACAGGAGCCTCACTGAGTCTGTAGAGTTTTCATCGCAGAAAATGCCAAGAGCTCTTGAACTTGGAAAGTTCAATAAATTCATTTACAGTGGAAGACACAGGCTAATGCCACACTTCCATTGCAGAGCACAGTGATCAGCTAGAGCTAACTGACACAAAATTCCTGTCTGGGCCTAAAACCAGAGTGTTTTTTGTCAAATATGACTCAACTCAAGTCTTTTATGCTGGAGCAATGGCATTGAACAAGAACTGAGGTGAATGCCAAACACATGTATGACAATCCAGCTGCCCATGGCTTGTCAGAGAAGGTTGTTTGTGACAGAGCATGGCTTGGCAGGGGCCATGGAAAGGTGGGATGGAAGGAAAAAGCCTTTTCTTCATACAATGGTCAAATTGACATCCAAGTAAGAGTGACATGTTCTGGAAAAGAGGTCAAAAAGAACTGGTTATTTGGTCCATGGGCCATATGCATCCTTTTTCTAAGTAAGCCATCCTGTTACTTTGGTGGAGATTCAGCATTAATCAGTGGTTAATGAAACAAAAAATGATGATCTGACATGGGAGCACAGAGGAGAGATCCAGTGTTAACTGGAGCCATGGGATGGAGAGCAAGATCATCTGGGTATACTTGTGAATAACAGACAACTTTTAATTTCTCAGGTAGGAGACTCTCGTGGTATTTTTTTTCTGTATCTCCAAAACTTTATTAAAAATAGACTGTGCTTAAGACACAAAGCAAACAGATAAGAAAAACTATTCTCTAACCTATCATCTTTTGTTAAAAAAAACTCCATAGAAAACAGGAAAATTCCTATGGCAGACTGAGCTGCTTGTTTTAATGACATTAGAAATATTATGCAGGAATAATGTGAAAATTCACTTTGCTTTGGATTATTTAAGAAATGATAGCTATTCTGTTATGTATTTGCCAAGTCCTCCAGCTGGGATTTAGGACTAGCATTGATTTTGCACTGGATAAGACAAAAGGTTTCTATCACAGGAACACAGAGCTAACACATCAAAGTAAAGAACAGCAGTTAATCTAATTCAGCTTCTTCCCCAGTTCCCATTTCAGGTGCTGATATACCTCTGTAATTACAAGCAGCTATAGAACTCAATGGAGAAAATGCACAATGGAATCTGAGCAAGATTTGAATGGTTCAAAGGGGGATAAGGCTTCTGAGCATTATATTCCACCCAGCTTTTTTTTTGTTTGTTTTGGACAAAATATCTTCCTTATACTCTCTCCTCATCTTCCTGGAAATCAATATAGCATCATCTAAATTCATTACAGAAGGTAAACTGCATCCATTTCAGACACCCATCTGCAGGCATTTACTTCTGGAACACCTGACTCAAACACTCCCTTCCACTTTGAGCCTCTCTGTTTCAGGGACCAGGACAAAGCATATCTTGATCCAAGAATTCAAGTAGGATTTGGACTATTGCATAGACTTTTTAGTACAGAGGTGAGTTTGGTCCCTTGACTCCACTCATTTCATGCTGTGACAACCCTGCAGAGCTGCAGGAGATGGCAGTGCCCACTCCAGAACAGTGGATTTACCCCCTCTCACAGCTGATTCTCAAAGCAAACCAGTGTCATGAGGGCCAATGTGCCCCACCCCTCCCCTTGCAAGGCAGGCACTGCTCTGTTTGTGTCAGTCTGACAGAGAATGCACAATCCATCAGCTGAAGTGCAGGCTGCCTGATGCACTGTCAGTCAGGCACAGACTGACCTTTGCTCCCAGCTCCTGTGCAGGGGAGGCTGGGGGAGGCAGTGGGGAGGGCAGCTGGCAGAAATAACCCAGGACACTGCAAGGTCCTGCTTCCAAAAGGTCCTGCCCACCCCTGCTGCTCCTCCACTCCGCCTCTTGCTTGGTCCACTTCTGTTTTATTGGATGGAAAGCCAGATGTGGATTTATCCTAGCAGGAGGCATCACAGCACTAACACAGGCAGCAGGAGCAGGGGGATGTGGTGCAGCAGAGAAGGTTAATCAGCCTGGACAGACACAATGTGCAGGAAACACAGAAATTATGAAATAAATACATACATCAACTACCAAAAATTACAGATGTGCTTTGTTTACTTGCTTCTTGTCACAGAAAATTGTCACAGGGTCTTGCAGAGAATGAAACTCAAACTGTTCAAAAGGAGACCCCCTGAAAGCCATGAGGGGAGGCTGTTCACTGATGGTTATTAAAGACAACCTCTGGCTCAGGCAGTCCTTAAATTGCTGGCTCGTAGAAGCAGCTGAGAATGTAACCAGGAAAGCACAAGCAACATTTGCTTTATATTCTCAGGCTCTTTCCCATAAGTATCTGCTCCTGCTGCCATTGCCAGAGCTTCAACCGCGCACAAAGGACACAAAAAATGTAATTTGCCGTATTTTATTAGATCCAATTTTTAGTCAATCTGATAGTAACACAGCAATTTGGTCTAACCTAGTTTCTCCTTTCATTAGGAGAGCTGATGAACATTTCTATTTATGAAGATTGGACCTTTTTTAAAGCTGAAAAGTTTTTAGCAGTGTTGGTTTTTCCCATGCTGTTTCAGAAAAGACCATTTATTTTTCTGTGGTTTTGTTCCTATATTTTTCCTCTGTTTCTCTCTGGAAGAGAATAAAAGAGAAAAATTTTAATTATAGGGGTTCTTTTCTTCTTTCTTTTTCTTCTGACTTAGTAAAATTTTGAAAAGCTAAACTTTCAAGTTACTGAAGAGTAAAAAGAAAAACCTGCTTCCTCCAACTGGAACAATTCCAAATTTTAATATTCATATTTTAATATTAGAGGACAAAAAGTTTTAAAAAAAAATCTGAAATCAGTTTTTCATTCTTAACCAGTGCTAGACCAAAGATAGCACAAGCACTAATTCTGATGGAGCTTTGCAGTTTCCTGAACCAGAATATTTTCCTCCCATCATGTCCATATTCCATATAAGCCTCATACCAAAGGCAGCCTCAGCCACAGAGATTTCACAAGCAAGATTAGATACAATTAAACACATTTATAAAATTTAGGGTGAAGGCTCAGCAATAGGAGTTTCTGCTAGAAATTCCTAATATTCCCTTTTTCTTGTTGGGAAGGGAACAGTTCCCAGTCCAGCAGCCAAAGCCCACCTGCCCAGGCAGGTGACAAACAGTGACACAGGTCACACCTGAGCTGCCTCTGGACTTCATGAGTTTCCAGAAGTTTTTGCCTCTCTGGTCAAAGTTACTGCAGAAGACAGGGGGAAAGATTCTATCAACCCTCCTGCAACGCTAAGGATCAGAAAGCAGATTGCACTCATTCTTGCACCCGTAAGAATCATAATGCTAAAATTTACCTTTGCACAGCATGTGCATTTAAAACTATTTTAACTTATCAGCATGAGCAGACTCCCAAGTGTTGTAGGAGTTACCTTCTACTTGTGGTTATGCAAGTTCCATCTCCTAATAATTTCATTTTATGTTTAAACCAAAATAATTTTATTTCTGCAATAAAGAACAGATTATGTCAAATGTCATCCTTTCCAAAGGAAACCCTGGCATCCTAAGGAAACCCTGACATTCACCAGCCACAGAAAACCTGTTTTTAGGACTAGAAGGTTTATAAAAGTAAGGAAAGCTTTTGTCCTAGATAAGTGTGCAATTTCTACTTGTGTGGGTGGATTTCTGTGTTGTGTTTAACCAGAGAAGAAGAAAACCTAGTGCCTTGGCAAGGTATGGATATAATAAATGCTGTTCATCACTTACAGACTGAGTTAGACAACTTTAGTCCAGCTGCAAAGCCTCTGGTTTCAGGGGGTTTCTTTCAGGATTAATTTTGCTCCAGTGGAATCCAAACCATGGCTCAGCAGCATTCAAAAATTACTGTTCTGGTCACTTTATTAATGGGGAGTACTACTGGCTTTCAAATAGTGCGAGAGAATTGGTTTCTACTGATTTATAGCCCATTGGAGTACTTTTAATTGGACTTTGCTGTTTTCCTGGACCATGACTAGTCCTTTCTTAACTGTTTGCTTTTTCCTAAGAAGTAGAGCCCTGAGAAAAATTATTTTAATGATAATGTGGGCAGAAAAATGCTCCTTGGCAGATCTCAAATACTGTTAATTATAGCCCCTTCTTGCCAGATGCTTGGAAAACACTGCCCATGGATAGCTTAAATCTGGAATCTGCGTGATTTTTACACAGATATTATTTTTAGAGAAAAAAAAAGAGAAAATGCTGTGAGCTTTTTAGGTAACTTTCTATTTTCCAACCTGTGGACTAATCCTTTGTCTGTGAGTGCTGGGATAGGGCTCATCCATGTTCCCTGATGATCCATTTTCCCATTCCAGTGTGGACCCACACATGGGCCAGAATAATCTCTGCCACCTCCACTCTCCACCTTGTTCTTTTCTGATTTTCCTGTCAGATCAGGCTGTGTAGAAAATTCAGGCATATGCTTTCCCACAAGCAATCCCAATTTCAAGGAACTTAAAAAATGATGCAAGTTGGACCCTCTAACACTGAAGCAGATAAGAGGCCTCTGCAAGAGTTATTTAGGAGGAGAGATTAAAAGCCTTTTAAATAATTTAAGCCTTCAAAGGGCATAACTTATTTCTATAAATAATTTAACATATATATTCTGTGATTAATTAGAGACAAAAGGCCTCAAAAATTCCCCCAGGCAATGCCCAGGATCCTGACTCTCCCACAGAGACCTCAAGCAAACACATTTATTGACAGTGTAAACGCAGATAATGTCAGAAGGCTCTACTGCCTTCAGTGCTGCTGAAAACTCAGAATGCTCTTTGCTCTCATGACTGGGAGAATTTTGCCCACAAACCAGGACTTGCTGCTCTGGGAGGATGAGCTGAGCCCCCAGGCCAAAGGGCTGAGGTTGTTCATCCCCACACAAAGAGATCAGGAGAGAAACTGGATGAAAGCAGAAGCCAAGCTCTGCTCTCCATGGTGCAAGAACAAGCCTGGAGCCACTGAATGGAGCAATGAGGATAATCCTACATTTCACATCAGGGCAGTAATTCTCCCTTCCGAGGGGAAAAGAAAAGGGAAAGGGAAAGGGGAAAGGGGAAAGGGGAAAGGGGAAAGGGGAAGGGAAAGGAAAAAGAAAAGAGAAAGAGAGAGAAAGAGAAAAGAAAGAGAAAAGAAAATAAAAAGAAAAATGAAAAGAAAAAAGAAAAGCAAAGCAAGGCAAAGCAAAGCAAAGAAAAGAAAAGAAAAGAGAAAGGAAAAGAAAGAAAAGGGGGAAAAAAGCAGGATTTGTAAGCTAGCAGCTGGTGCTTGAATGAGTGGACACGATGTTTCTTGTTCACCTATAACAGAATCAGTCAATAAGAGAAAGATGTATACTTTATGTTTTGACTTAAAACAAGTGAGATTCTTAAAATATAATTATTTAAAATCATCATATATGCCACTTGTTTCAGCTTATTGAATGTATTTTCTCCTCCTCTTTATCACAAAGCAAGAGTAAAACACCTCAGCTTTGAAGCTGGAACTCAGTTGCTGTGGAAAAAGAAGTTGGAGGGTTCAGGGATGAACTCGGCAAAAGTTTGGCCCTTTGTGCCAAAGGACCACAGAGCAGAGAGGAAACTCTGTCACTAACAACTTGGCAAGAAAGGCTTTTTGCTGGAGAAAATCCCACCTTGTGGCTTTGCAGAACCCTGCTTTCACACCAAAACAGCTTCAATGAGCCAGGTCTGATTTAAATGTTGCCTCTGCCTCCCTGCTCCTGCCTGGCTTGTGGGGAAGGGACAGCAGCTTGTGAGATGTCTGTGCTCCCTGCAAGAAGCTTCTGAAATGCTGTTCTTGCCTTCTCCCATCCCCCAAACCAAGTCTAGTCCCTGATCTGGGTTCTACCATCACACCCAGTCATTGCCTTTATCTCTTTACCCACTGAGAAACAGCCAGGGCTGGGCCTGCCCCCTTCCCAAAGAGCAGCAGGCAGTGCTGCTCCCCTTCCATGGATCCTGCATGGAACACTCATCCATCCTCCTGTGTCCTCAGGGCTGTCTCAGCACCACTTGGGGTTGCCCCAAGTCCCCCCAAAAGGTAACTCAAAAGTGCTCAAAATCCCCTTATGCCAGAGAAGGATAAAGCTGTGACCATGATGAAATTGTGTAGGAGGAGAAATCCTGACAGTGTGAGAAATTCCTCCTCTAAATTTCTAACTCCTATTCACTTCACCTTAAAATTCAGCATAGTCAATTAGAAAGGCAGATCATACCTTTCTCCCACTAAGAAAAAAAATCAGAACCAAACCTGGAAATAATCAGAGAACTAACCAATTCACATCTGTGTCTGTCAGCTGTGGCCTTTTTCTAGAAATAGCAACAAAAAAGTTATTTTGACAAAAAACTTCTATTCACCTTCAGCTGGAATTGTTTGGTGTCACTGGAAGTGACAGCTCTGCTCAGCATCACAGCATTCCCTGTTAGTCACCACTCTCCAGGCTTTACTACATCTTCTACTCTCTTGGCTCATGGCCATCTCAAATGTTATGTCCTTGAGTAACAATTTTCTGCTTTCCCATTTTTTCCCCTCAAGCACGACAGAGAGTTTCATGGCATTAAATGTGGAGAGATTCAGCTGGACAATCCCCATTGATACTATCTGAGGAGAAAAGTCAAAACCAGAGTCAAAACCCAACCCACATTATATTCATCTATTTTTCTGACATTTATAATTTAAATACTGTTCAGGGAGCAAGAGGGGGGTTTATCCAGAACATTCCCCAGATATGATAAAGGGAAGCTTCATGTGTGCATAATGTACTTTGTTCCTAATAGAAATGTTTGTTGAGTTGTGTTAAATTACATTGACAGACTTTAGTATTATTTAGGAAATTTATTCTCATTTAGCAAAAAAATGGATTCTAAAATGAGCTCATTACTAAATTACATATATATATTTACAAAAAAAAACTCTTTAAAATAATGATCTGGCAGAATTCTGAGGTTATACCAAAGATGTCACTGTGCCCTAAGGTTAAAACTGCACCTGATATATGGGACTTACAGGAATTCAGTCCTTCCAGGGTCCATTCAGGCATTTGAACAAGGGTAGAAACCTTTTGTGCATCAAGAGTCAAACTTAGCACCAGTGTTACTCCTCAGGGAACTCAGTGGGACCAGTCCTGAAATTTTTAAGTGCCCCCTTTCTTGAACATCAGAGAAACTCAGTCTCAATAGAGAAATTTCTTTAGGGCTTCCCACATCTATTGTACAGCCTCTGTACAGGGAGGAATCTGGGCTCTTTTGGGGAAATATTAATGAAAATTTCCAGGAATGCCAAACTAATTTTTTTTGCTAAATAAGTGGAGTGCTGGAAATCAATAGGTACCTCCCACTCGACTCCAAACCTGCAAACACAAATAACACCCCTGCAAATCTTTTAAAATATCTTCATAGAAGAAAACCTGCATTTATCCATGATATACTGTAAAGATTTTTAATTATACCTGTACCTATCATAATTACAAAGCCTCATTATATGATTATACAGGTTCCTATTCATTATGAAAAAGCAATTAAGAAAATCAAAGAAGAAAAACATCACATGCACCTTCCAAAACTCTGGGAAATCACTTCTAAGAAGTGCTGGTTTCACTTGCATGAGCAGCCCCACAGCACAGAAACACAAGGTTTAGGACAAACAGGCATTGGGTGTGACAGCATCTCTGTGACTCTCTGTGCACCATGGACCAGGGAAATTAAACAGAACATCATTCCAGCCTTTCCTTGCACTCCTGCTTGGTACCATCCTGCTAAACTGTGTCCTTTAGCACATTTATCAGGCACTTTCCTTGCTTAATGAATATTTGGTGGAGATGGGCAATCCAATTTCTCTTGACAGTAACAGCTACACCATCATTTGCTCAGTTATCCAAAAGATTTTCATTCCACTTCTGGAAAAAAAACTTTTGTTTTCCAACTCTGAGCTTTCAATTTTGGCAACAGCCAGGCTTGTTTCTGCTGTAGTGCTATTCCTCTGCTCCTAATGGAATATTGATCTTTCTAAGGAAGTGTAAAGCAATCAATACACTACAAAGAGGAGAAACAGGTAAGAAAAAAACATCTCCTTATTCTCTTCATACCTAATTAGAACAGAGAGAAGTAGATTGAAACCAACAAACCAGAATTGTTTGAATACTAGAGATTATTTGTGAGGTCTCCACTCTAAGGCAAAGTTTTGGCACATGTTGAACTCACAAGCTTAAGCTCCTGGACATGGGACTGATTGAACTGGGCCAACAGTTTAATCTATGCTGTGATGTTTCTGGGGTGCATTTATAAACTTCCTTTGGTTTATTTTGGTAATAAAGCTACAGAAGCCCACAGTGTGCATCCCCCAGGAATTGGAAGGTGTCTCTGCATGTGCAGGAAAAGCCCCCAGTAGGCACCAGGTAGAGTTAGGAAGGATGAATTTGGCCACGCCAGCTTTCATTTTTGTGTTTAAATAAGAGGAAAACCTGAGGAAGACAAAATAAAGAGTGGAAGAGCGTGATGGGGGAAAGGCTTCCCTGGGTGCAATCCTGCAATCCTGTGGATAAGAGCAAGCAAGGTGAAATGAATCCCCCTCCTCTTTCTGTCCACGTTGGCCAGAGCAGCACAGAAATCATCCCTTATTCCAAACTGAGGGAGGTTTTCTGCTGACCAGACCATTGCCAAAGTCATTTCTCTGCATTAAAAAATGACCAGGGGTGGTTCACTTGGGATTGGGTGCACCTGCTTGGAGTCCTCAGTTCCCCTGGACTCCTAAATTACAGACTTCCACAAGCTTTTATGAGCATTTGCAAATCCAGTGTGAGCACTGAGATTTCTCCCCCTCTCTTCATTGTTACTGTGCTTAAACTCCATCAAGGTGATGATTCTTTGCCCAAAATGTTGTTCATGAAAGGGAGACACACAAAAATCTGTGTACAACCAATAACTTGAAGATGGATGAATTCCCACATTGAGTTCAAGTATTAGTGGTGGCTCTTTTAGAATTCTCCATAAATTAACATTTCTTGTAAGTAGCCCTTACCTAATGTTTGAGTAATGTCAATTTAGCTGAGGTAGAAGATTTAAGCACCAAGGGAAATATACAGCAAATTAATGGATACAAAATGAATCATTAGTCAGGACTGTGAGAGTATATTCATAATTTAAATGTTTTTAAAATGTTATCACTAAGTGGACATAACAAATTCCTCAAGTCAAGAAAAAATGAAATTTAATGTGTCTATAAATTGACCCAAGGAATAAATAGGTATTTGTGAAATTTAAAGAAAAAGTCCACCATGAAAGAGATAAAAAAGGAGTATGAAAAGGGCTAAAAACCATTTTTTAGCAACACATACAGCTGCTGGAGCAAATTCTGAATTATCTCCTGGAACCCAAAAATTTCCTCTTTATGCAGAAGGATGAGGACTAGCCCCCTTTTTGGAGCATTAACAAGTAAGAATGAGGCACAGATAATCCAAGTGGAAAACACATTTCACAATAACTGTATTATAACACATACTCCTGATATTAACTGGAGATATTTCTCCCCCCTTATATGTGGAAAAGAAACTGGTAATGAGGATCCAATCATGTAAGGAAATGCAGAGGAAGAGAATAAAAAGCTCTTCATTGAGCTGATATCACACAGCCAAAGGGAGGAAGAAATGGAAACCAGCAGTGAACAACATCTCCCATAAAGGTGCCAATTTTTTCTTACACCTTGTTTAGCCTTGCTCTGTTCTGACTATGCCACAATCCATGTGCATTCATTCCCTCAGAGATCAATGAGCCCAAAGTTTCAGGCTAATTACAGAAGCTGAAAGCAGCCCTTCTGCACAGAATAACATTTTTAAATTAAAAAACCCCAGCAACTAGACTCTTGTTCCCTCCACTTCTCCCTTACCCTACTGTTCTAACAGATATCCCAGAGTCTGTGTCCTTAGTAAAGGGATGAGAGATCATTTTGATCCAGTCCAGCTGAATGATTCACAACATAAGAGAGGGGAAAGAGATCACCTTATCTCCATCTTTCAAAAGATGCTGAGTGTAGAAGTGACTGAAATTAATTTCTGATTTTTTGCCTCTAATAATATGACTGCAAATCATCACAAATCCTTCCAGTCTCTAGGGTATTTTTGATATGGCAAATAAGATTTTAAAATTCTTTGATGAGAAGAGGCAGCAATAGCTGTTTCAAATTGCCTTTTAATTCTTAGATATATCTATGAATGGGGAATAAGCTGCAGGAACCTCAAAAATACAAAAGAGGAAAAATTCCACTGGGCATTTGCCTTGGGATTCTATCTTGCTATCGGTTTATGTATGCTGAATTGATATCATAGGTTTTCACAGAAATTAGATCCATTTGATAAAGAGGCAAAGAAAACTATTCAAGAACAGTGAATAAATAGAAGGTGAAAAGCGAGAAGAATGAGCATTTCTCAGTAATGGAAATGCTGGCAAGAAGTGGAAATAGTCTACAGAGCCCCCATGCAGAAGGGACACATGGTTAATTTTAATTTTAACCTCATTTAGAGCGTGTGATTCACTGCCCCATTTAGTCCAAAATTAAAATTAAGCATGTGCTTAAGTGCTTTGCTGGACTGAGGCCATACACAAGAGTACACTGGTCATGAATCTGTGTGCCATAGATGTATTTGGAATTGAAAAGTCAAGGCTTTAAAATAAAACCTGAAATACTTTACTTTGTTTATTTTTAGTGTGGGAATGCATTGGCAGCGTGGAAATCTACAGCACTTACACAGTTCTTTTGAGAAACTAATAACAATTTAAGAGAAATCCTGAAAAACTTAGCAAGATAAATTAATCTAGAAAATTCCCAGAGCTCAGAGAAAGAAAAGCAGCTTTAAAAGGCTGACTGGACTGTCCTGTGTGTCTGTGTGCACTGTGGCCACCAGCCCTGGGCAGGTGTCCCCATCCTACAGCACAGGGTTCAGTCCATGCTGCAGCCAGGGACAGCTGAGGAAAAGCTGCTGTGAACATCCCAAAGCAGCAACTTTGGCACAGTAATTGGAATTACCTCCTGGTTACCCCTTAGCCAGAGCCTGAGGTGAGGTTTAATCCCAGGGCATGCTCAGGGAAATGTCATTTCTAATGTCACCTTTTCAGCACTGGAGCCAAAGTGCCTTTCACTGCCCAATAAATTCCCCAGGTGAATGCAGAGAAGAAAGGGAGCCACGATTCTGTCTTTTCCTTACTCTGAGTGATTTGTTACCTGTGAGTGCAGAACAGAGCAGGCACAGCAGGGATTAAGTGAAGGAAACATGCCCTGGGTCCCCACAAACACCGTTTTGTTTCACTCTATTTTATATTTGTGCAAGCAGCTCTTACGCTTCAGAGTAGGGTTTTTTTTACCCCAATAAGACGAAGAGAGGCAAGACATATCTACTCAAAAATAAGCAGGAATCTCAGGCAAATGCCCTTGCCTGACCTATAGCTTCAGGTGTCCTGTTTGAAATGTTCCTTAGGCCAGAAACAGTGGTATATCCATGCCTGGTATTTGGGGGACCTTAAAAATACCTTTAAAAGTGCTTTAAAACCCGAGTGGAGGAACTTTGTGGGAGACAAGGTCTGGGCAGGCCAAGTAAGAGCTGCCAACTGGTGGCTGCTTTGTGAAGCTTTGCTTTCACTCTCTATTAACAGTTCTGGAACTTCTGGACAAATTTAATTTTCATAGATTGAAAACTTACTTCCAACTGACCCCTCCTTTTTTTTTCAGAACATACTCTGTCATCATGAAAAGTTCCCATAAAAGTTTTGCCAGTCCCAAAAATAGACATTTCAGCCTGAGAGAAAGTAAGACTTTCTTATTCCAGAGGGCATCAGCATTTCAGATAAAAGGCATCACAGTGCTCCCTGCTGCACTCAAGGATTTCACCATTCTGGAAAGAGCTCCCTGGTTAAAACCTCTTCCTCCTAGGAATTTTTGCAAGGTATTTTCCAATGAACAAATGTCCCTCACACAGCACTGCTTCTCTCTCCTTGCCTCTTCCTACCCAGCCATGATTCTGTTCAGCTGCTTCCCTCTTTCTCCCTGTGCTCTGCTTCCCTGTCTCCTGCTCTCCTCCCATCTGCACCATTTCAGGGAAGCACTTAAAATCTGCACAAGCAGAGGCTCATTAAAGCATGTGCCACAACCAGGAGGAGGGAGTGCCCAGCTGAGGGGCAGGAAAGAACCCAACCCCCATAAATGCCTCTTTATACTCATTTCTTAGACCCAGGAACATCATAAGGTTCCAAATGGGTTTTGGAAGCACATGTTGAGATCCCAAAGAAACAGTAGGAATTGTTCTTCAACACCCAGGCATTGCTCTAAGGACTTAACAAACTGAAAACTTGCACTGCTTATGAGAGCTGCTGCTTTCAATTCCACTTTCACCAAACATGATTAGTTCCTGAGAAAACTGTGTGAGAAACCAAACTTTTAAATTTTTAACCATGTGGTTTGCTCTTTCCTCTATATTAAGTCTGGAAATTGAGCCTCGGATGGTCCAGGCGTTAAGTGTACAATGGAACAACATATTTATGTACAAATGATGAAACAAAAACCATGAGGGACCTGTCTTTTAGTAGTCTTACCTCTTTTTTAAATGGTGGTTTCTACTTTGGAGACTGCCTGGATCTGGGCCCCAGAGGAGATGGATCTCCACAGCCTGCAGAATGTATTGCCACACTCTTGGTTTAGACTCACCAGATAATTTGGCTTTCAGCATCTACTGTGCCAATAATTAAATCATACAACCAGAGGCTCATAGAATGGTTTTGCTTAGAAAGGACCTTAAAGCCCATCTGGTCCCACCCCTGTCATGGGCAGGGACATCTCCCACTATCCCAGGGTGCTCCAAGCCCTGTCCAACCTGGCCTTGGGCACTCCCAGGGATGGGGAAGCTGTTCTGGGCAGCCTGTGCCAGAACCTCACTGCCCTCTCATTAAAAGAACTTTTTCTTAATAGCTAATCCAAACCTCCTCTCTTTCAGTTGGAAAGATCCACAGACCTACTTCCCCTATCTTGGAAAATAATGTGTTTGTACTTTCAGAAAGGTTTGACAAGGTGGGGATTGAGAGAGGAAATGCTGAACTTGGCATAAAAGATCATCAATATCGCGCCCTTTCAGCCTATAATTTCCCTTAAACAGGACTGACCTCTCAAGTCTGTAGAATTCTCTGACTCAAATACACATATGCTTGTTTTGTAATCTTCAAACATGAATAATATTCAACATATCCTCAGAAAACATAATTATATAGCTAATGTAAGTGCCATTTATGGTTAGGCCACTGGCATAGAAGCAGTAGAGAGAAGCAAATGACATGCAAAAAATGCTGTGGGCAAAGCAAACTTGAACAATTGAAAAGGGATAAAGAAAGAGGCAATTATCTAAATGGAACATAACAGCCATTAGTCAAACATTCACAGCTTGATCTGAGCCCCACTGAAGTTAACAGACAGGTCCCCCTTGACTCCAGCAAGTTCTGAATTAAGATTTTAAACATTAGGGAGAAGAGTATTTGATGAGATTTATGTGGGTTTACTTTTTGTTTCGCATTTCGCCCTCAAACTCTGCAATAGAAAGGCCCTGAAGTGGCAGCTCCTCTTCATTAAGCAGACAATAAAGTAGTTGACTTCAAAAGGCAACTTCTAAATAATAACTGATGTATTTCAGACATATCTGGCTGTACATGAGTGTCACCTCAGTGGCACTGGGTTCCAAGCCCTTGGAAAACTGTAACAGAACTCAGATTTCATATCAAACCCAAAGTGTTGTAATTTAGGTGATAGCTGAGAACTATTTCCAGACACATCCCAGAAGGGTATAGTTTCTACTTTGGAATGTAGAGAAATGGGCTGATTAGCTGACAGTAAAATTCCTTTCATACTGGGATGAGTAAATAAAGGTTTGTAATTATTGATTCTCCCTTGGATGAAATGGGTGACTTGGAAAGGTTCTGCTCAGGCTGTGGATTGAACATGGTAGAGCACAGCCCCAGGTGTGTCTCTGCAGGGCTGCATTTGCTAAGTCTTGAGAAGAAATAGAGAATATTCAGAGCATATTCAGGGCAGGCCCCTGGAGACTGATTCACCTGGAGCATCCACCAGGTACTCCCAGACTCAGAGCCAGATGGCTGCACTGCATTTTACAGTGAAAAACCCTACGGTTTATTTTAGCAACATTATAGCAGGGACAATTGATCTATAGGGGGAAAAAAACCCCACTTTAAAAGAGTTCTAATTACATGCAGCCCTGTCATGTTGCTAAATGAGGCCCACTGCTGTTTTATGAATAATTCGCGGAATTCATTGTCAGTAAATTATATTAGGAATTGGGAATAGGCTCTGAACTGCAATGCAGCAGGTTTTTCCCTCCCCACTGCCTCCTTGTAATACATTCAGAGTGTTTGTAACTACAGAACATAATTGCAATTACACTCAAAGACAAGGAACTGTAACATACAAACAACAGTGTTTCATTTCCCCCCAGACTGTGATTTATAGTTAAACAATAAAAGTGGCTGAGTAACCAAGAATGGAGACTCTTTCCAATCAATGAACCAGACAAAATGGTTTGCCTACAGAAGGTGGTAAGTGGGAATGTCTCAAAGTTTCTTTTAAACACTTTTAGGCTGATGCCAGGAAGCTCCCAAGGGTTTCTTTCTTTCTTTCTTGAATCCAGTATCTGTAGCATATCCTGGGAGAAAAGTCACCCAAAGTCCAACACAACCACAGAACAGAATTTCTGTAATACACATGTAAGGAGGAAAACCCAAGAGCAGAAGATAAAAGAAATAAACAGAGTTAAGGGGAAGGTGTCTTTGATAAGGGAGATAACACAGTCTAGACCAAAGAGAACTCTGGAAAACAAAATCTCTGATGAGTCCCTTCCAACTCAGCATATTCTATGAAATTTTTATGGAAAGAAAATTGTCGCCCTGATTTTTGCAGTGTTCTATGTTTTTACTTCTGTAGTAGAGGTTCTCATGCATTTTCTATAAACATAGTCCTTGTTTTTGTAACTGACCTAAATAGTTTTAAACTTCTGAATTGTTTTTCATTCCCTTCTCCTAGGCAGAGAAAGATAATTGACTATGTCACTATCCTGTGAAATTATAGAAGGGATAATCTCATTGACCAATCCACGATTGTCTTAAAAAAGATATAAATATAAGAAAATAAAGAAAGGCAAGCCCCTTTTTTCTAGTCCTGCCTGGTAGTTTGTAACTGCTACTGAGAAGTCTGCGTGTTTCTTTCATGTCCGTCAGTGCAACAGGAAATGTCCTCAGATATGGAGTTCACTGAAGTCCAGCCCTGCTGCATAAATCAGGGGATTACATGCACAGTCTTTTTTCTAGAGCCATTTCTGCAGAAGCCATTCTAAGCTTCCAGAGACTACAACAGGATAAGTTCAAAGGCTGAATGAAATGGTCACCAAAACTGAAGAAAGCTCTTGCATTTACAGAACAGCTAGGGGAAACCAGAACTTGGGACAACCAGGATCTGGTCATATCATTACCTGTTCTTGGCTGCTGCTGACCTTGCAGCTCCTGGGACACTGAAAAGAGTGCTCTCAACAACATCTACAATTCTGCCACAGCCTGAGCCATCTCCCTGCTCTGCCCATAGCACTGAGCTGAGCGAGCACCTCTGGGCAGGGCACTTTGTCCCCACGATGAGGAGCTGTGCCTGCAGGTTGTGCACTGCTGCTGGACAGGATATGTTTGTCATTGAGAACTGAAGGAGGACCATGAGGTGACAGTGGGTAACATGGCAGCTGCTCTTCCCTTATGCAAACATCTTTCCAGCCCTCTGGGAACAGGGTGCAGGCCTTGTGCCAGCTGGTTCCCACTTTAAGACACAGATCAAAGAAAATTACACCCCATTCTTTACTTTGCCTTTTCTTTTTCTTTTTGTCTTTTGAAATCTGCATAGGGATAAGAAGCAGATTTCTGCTTACATTACAATGTCAGCTTGACTTCAGAGCCAGTTTTGAGTTTTTAGTGGTGTGCCTCTTTAGCAGCTCATCCCATTTCTGCTGAAGAACCCATTAGAATGCCTGTTCTGAGGTAAATTGCCTGGGCATACTCTGATCACCTGTTGCTGCTTTCCTTGATTGTCAGCACCCTGCTGCCCTAGTCCATCAGCACAGCTCCACTGCACTCTCAAGGCTGTTATTCTCAGAGAGCTGTTTTTCTTCTGTGCAGCCTATTCAGATTAAAACAGGCAATTCTTTATGCATAAAATTCTCCGTGAGGATGCATAACAAAAATCATGGCTTTTATATGATTAATAGAGCTGTCAGGACCTGTTTGAGATTTAACTTCCTTATTGTGAAAGTTTAACTTACTAGTTTCAGAATAAAAACCTACATAAATCACAATGTTATGGCAGTTGAAAGCAGGGTTGAAGTCATGTGGATTCATAGGAGCTGAGGCAAAGTATAGCCACAAAGAGACTTTATTATACTGAAGCACCATGAAAATCACAGTATTTGATATAATATATATAACCAGTGTTTGAATTTTTTAATGTCAGCTAAGAAATCTGAATCATTAATCCAGTTTAAAAAAAGTGGAACCAATGTGCCTAAATTCTCTAAGCACCACTGAAATCTCTGCCTTCATGTATATTGATCTGCTTGCAAATTGAGCAAATAATCTGAAATGTATCAGAGTTCATAATGACTATCTAACATTTAAGCTACAAGCATTATTTCAAAGCAGTATAAATTGATATGATACTTTGCAAAATATTCTAAACATCTAAAGAGGCTCATTGTCCTGGTACCAAGCATGATGCCCCACATCATCCAGTTTAAAATGGCAATGAAAATCAAGGTCATCTCCCAGAAACCCTCACTCAGTGCAGGCAGTTCAAGCAAGATTTACAGAGACATCACTGGACAGGAGGCAAAGGCAATGTCTGAGTGAGATTTGGGAAGGAATTCACAGTGTAGCCAGAAATGTGTATCTGAGCACTCCTCAAGAAACAAGAGAAAGCCTGGATTG
Source organism: Drymodes brunneopygia (assembly GCA_013400955.1). Classification (NCBI taxonomy): domain Eukaryota; kingdom Metazoa; phylum Chordata; class Aves; order Passeriformes; family Petroicidae; genus Drymodes; species Drymodes brunneopygia. The sequence goes on along the minus strand of VZTZ01041988.1, from coordinate 1,432,501 downwards.
GTTATTAACTGATAAAGGGAAGCTCACAGTTAACCTACTTCTTCTTCTTGCTTTCAGGTATAAGATTAGTTTGAATTTTTCCTGTGAATGCTCCTCTAGGTGTTGGAAACACCCATGGTGGTAGTGGGACAGAAACAAAGCCCTTCTCTGACTTGCCAAGGCTCTCAGGCTATTTCTCCCTCCCTGCTCTTTGATTTAATCTTTAGATCAGTCAGACAAAGCTCCCCATCTGGATGGCACGAATTCTGCCACGAGAGGCAGGCTGAGCTGAGCTGAGGAGCTGCCTGGTGCTCAGCCCACAGGGCCAGGTCTCCAGCAGCCTCTCCACGAGGAGAAATGCTGGAAATGCACAGAAAGAGCTTCCCAAGCTCCCCTCCTGCAGGAGGGCACTGCCAGCACCATCCTCAGCCTCACCTGCTCTCTCCCTGTGTGCACCTGCTGTCCACTGGCAGAGGGTGATGAGTTATCTGTGTTCCTGCCTTGATCCCTGCCCTGAGCCAGCATTTATGCACACCATACCCTGAAACACAGGCACGGGCTCAATGAGAAAAGCCTGATGTGTGTATGCAAAGAACCACCTGAGAGTGGATTGCCCGTGCTGCCTGCTTCCTCTTCCTGATTGCTGCAGTGTCTGACTGTGCTAGTTGTGCCGAATAGCAATAAGAATTCACCTGATTTAAACCCCAGCCAGTAATTTTTGGATCATTAAGAAACCTATTCAATCTTTTTTTCTGTGTCTTAAGCAGGTTGTTTTGCCCAGAGGTATCCTGTGAGTCATCAGGCTATACAACTCTACCTACATTTCCAAACGCATTCAAAAAGACAAAAGCATAGGAAATCAGCAGTTCTTGCCAAGAGTAATTTTTTTTTCATTTTCTAATAAGTTTTTCTGGTTTTCCTAATTTTTTCTATTTATTTTTCTATGCAACATTTAGGGTAACCTTCCTGGCATATTTTGGGGGCAACTCTCCACTACTGGGCTAGAACTAGAAGCTTTCCCCTCTTTCACATAAAGCAGATAAATATATAAATTAAACGTTTAGCTTTAACATGCAGTTGTTAGAAATATCTGCATAAGCAAGATTCAGATAATTGAAACTGCATAATAACATTCAGCTTAATGAAATGTTGATGTTATTACTATAGAAAAACACTGCAGAGTATCCATATGACAACACTGAATAATCTCATATTGTAGCATTAAAAAACATCCACTTGATTAGAGGCCAGGTTTCCAATTTCCTTGGAAACAAATTCAGTGCTCAAGAGGCTGCTTCTGCTGCTGGTTAATGAAACTGCTGCATGAACAACTGCCCACAGAGCAGCAGCATGGCACTAAGATTTATGTATTTTTGCCAGGCACATAAAAAGCCAGTGATAGCCAGCATAACCCACACTCTGTTCATGCACACTGATGAGGTGGCAGCCCCCAAAGGGAGCTGTGCCAGCACACCCAGACCTGCAGGGTTTGTGCCATGGCTGCTTTGTACCACGGCACAGCCACAGGCTCAGGCTCAGCCAGGGCTCCCTCTGAGCTCCACACTTTGCAGAGCAAGAGGCAATTCTGTCTCTGGACAGAGGATGAGGGGAGAAGCAGAGGCAGAGAGATGAAGTAAGTGGCTCTCAGGAGCAGCAGTCTGAGCTCAGGACACCGGTGCCCTGTCCCTTGGCCTTTCTGCAGCATCCTGCAGCTCCCTGCCATGGACAGCAAGGCAGGCACGGTGCCTGCTCTGTGTCTGCGGGAAGCCACCTCACAATGGAAATGCCACCTTCCTCCAGCTCGTTTAAATAACAAAGGACCTATAAATGCCTTCTTTCTTATCTTCTTTCCTGCATAAATCAAGAACTTCCCTAAGTGCAGAGTTGTTACTGTTACAAAGCTAATCTCAAAGAGCTGTGAAACCACAGAGCTACCATCCGAAGCAGAAATTACATGCAACCTTTGTCTAGTCATCAATTTACTCCAGCCTTCTGGTCAAACCTCCTGCTAGGATAACAACAGACAATTTGGAGGAAGAATGGACTCCCACACAGCCAGGATGTAGGTAAGATCTCATCAGAGTATTCACAGAGCCCCCAAAAAAGCACAGAAAAAAAATGAGACCAAGTACTCAAGATGGCTTGTTCCTGTATATTGGCCTTATTAACATGTAGGCACATATTGTCTCAGGCAGGTAGTTTGTACAGAGGTTCATTATCTTACACAGTGCTCATAACTCCTTCCACTTTAATCTTGGGCTCTAAAAGCAGCTCCTCGGTGTTGATTCTAAAGCAGACATAAAAGTGTGTAGTGGGTATTTTAAAAATGTTTTTAAAACAGCCACTAGCTTGACTTTCAAAGGGCTGTGTTATATCCAGAATAAATTCAAGCCATTTCTGCATGAAAACAACTATGTGGAGATCAGTGGAATTGCATCCACTTAAGACATGGGTGATGCTGTCCTCAAACCTCAGCTTTGAAGTGCAGCTGCATCAGGAAAAGAGGACAGCAAGAAAAGTGGTAAGAGTCCAATATAATTTCAGAAAACCTGGGGTAGGCCAGGGTCTGCTTTCTAACAAGTCCTGCTGTTGGTTAGTTAGCAACAGAAGAAACACGCGGGTCACAGAGCAGCAGTGGTTTCACCAGGCAGGACTGACCAAAAGTCCTGCCCTTCTTTATTTACTTATTTTTATAGGGTTCTAAGGACAGTCAAAGATTGGTGAAAGGGGTCAACACCCCTGAAGGTTTACAGGACAAAGACATGGTCAATCATCTTTCTCCACCCCAGGGAAAGGAATGAAAAACAATTCCACAAGTGCAAAACAATCCCGGCCGGTTTAGAAAAACAAGGACCATGTTTACAAAACAAGCATGGGAAACTACAACTACAGTGTTGCAACTTATGGGGCCCTGTAAAACCAGGGCGACATCCTACGTGGTAGCAGCCAGGCTCATTAGACAGCTTCCTGTGGGCAGCTAAGCCCACATTTCCTGACCAGTTGTGGCAATCTCTCCCAGCCAGGCAGTGGCCATCTGTTGTACAGCACTCGAGCAGATCCACTGCTACAGCACGTACTCCTTACAACTCAGGGAAATGAATCTTGACACCAGAATGGAGCAGTGTTCTAATGCTGTTTGAAATAGTGAAAGGAGGAAAATTATGTAAGAAAGATCAGTTTGGCTGAGTTGGTTTTTCTCTTTTGAAAAGGTGCTGGAGTCTATACATGAGGTGGGTCTTTTCCAGAAAGGACTTTCAAAACCAAGTCTGACTAGCTTATGGAGGAAATGTGGTTCTGAGCAAAACAAACACATAAATAGATTGGCTAGATTTGAGAGAGTAAGGCAATAAATCAAAGCCCCATAAATAGCACTCAGAGTCACGTACCATACAAAGTCACCTAAAGCAGTGTAGAAAGAAAAAACCTTTGGAAAGCATAAAACTCAGAAACCAGACAATTTCAAGAGGGCAAACAGTGCATAATTTATAAGACAGGTGAAACTGCAGTGGTAGCAACAAAGAAGTGAAAAATAGAAAACAAAAGTTTTTCACTTCAAAGTTTTCCCATAAAGTACAGTAATTCTGCTGTCATCAGAGGGCTGGAGGACACAAGCAGGACAAGTGCACAGCCCTCTGTTCTCCTGACAGCAGCTTCTGGGGGAGCTCACTGATGTAAGGACAACAGCAATGTCCAGTCTAGAAAATGACTCTCCACCAAAGGTACTTTAGTAACCATTAATCTTGACATTAGCAATGCCATGCTGCTCTAATCTTTTCTGTCTCAAGATATTGTACTCAGTTTTGCAAAAATGTGGGCAAAAAATGTTGCTGGTTTTGGAAGCAGCTGAATGCATTTCACATTTTAGCTTCAGCTTGTTCCCATTTCCTCACAGCAATACACGTGACAAGTAGAAGGCCCAGCAAAACCCAACCATTTTCCCTTGGTTTCATTCTTTTCCCTGAACACACATTCACCTCTCCACACAGCTCACACAAATATTGCCTTCCAGTCTAGCGTGCAATTATGGGAAACTTCTTGCTCTGGTTGATCTGTAGCTCTTGGCATTTCTTTGTCTGAATGTTTGGCATGGCTTTGAAACAGCAGTGGGACAGGGATGAGAGGCAATCAGCTCAGCCTGACTCCCACAGCCAGGGGAACAGCAGAAAATGGATACACAAAGTTCCTGGTTGGAGATAAGGACAGAAAGATCACTCACCAACTGCTGTCATGGGTGAAACAAACTCTAATTGGGAAAAATTACCATTCATCCCCAGTACAAAGGCAGAGCTCCCAGCCCACCACTGCCCCACAAATCTGCCATGGCCTACTTCCAGGACTGGAGCACAAAAAGCAAAATAATTTTTCTAGACAGATAAGCCATGATTCTAGACACAAATCTGTAAAAATCATTGTCGTAACGCTTACTGGATTTCATGGTTTTTATTGTGTGCTCAGAACAAGAGAGGCAGAACATTCTTTGGGAGTCCACAGGAGAAGTTCTCACCCTCTCCACCTCCATTTAATAACATCAGGTGTTAGCTTGACACTGAAAATGCCAACTGAGGTGTGCACAGCAATTGCACAGTTCACTAAGTGTTAGTTTGCTTTAAAGGACACCTCTTGAGCTTATCATCCCAGGGGAGAAAAGAGCTTTTATACTCATGGGAAAATGGTGCTAGCTGGCTATGTAGCAATCACTGCCAGTGGGAAAAATAGCAGGAAGCCAAAGTCTGTATTATTAACAGTGTGTAGAGGGGAGAAAAGCACAGCCACAGCCATGCTTGAACTGCTGCTAGTGTCTGTTTCTGGGAGATGATGGAGCCTGAGATTTAGCCATGACTTTGGATGATTACCTCAACTTTTATTTGCTTTTATAACACAATGCAGGTTACCATGAGAAGCCTCAAGCTAAGCTTTGCTGTATTTGCAAAAAAGAAAATGAAATCTGCACTGCCAGTGCTGGCTTTGGTGCTCCAAGTTTCCCTCTCAGAGGAAGGATTTCCTCCTTGCCCTTCTCCCGTGTGTGCCTCGGCTCCTTGCAGCATTTTAAGCAGAGAGCAAGATTACAGCCCACAAGACTGCAGGAGGAGAGGTTTGGCTCAGTGTCACTGATAATTCCCATCACAATTACTGCCAGCATGAGAGGGAATAACAAACACCACTCAGCTTTTATGTCCTGTCTCCAATGACTGTGAGCTTTAGGAGTCTGCATATGTCATGTACCCTCTGTGTGAACACCTTAATCTGACCTCTCAGCAATTTCTATATCAGGCACCTTTCCTTTCTTTCCCCCTCCTATTTCAGACTGTGATGGCTGTATTTTAGGAGACACTGTGAAAAGGCCAGCTAGTTTTAGTAGCTTTGATTATAAGCAGAGCAATTTCTTCTCCTGGGCAGTGTGGCTCCTCCTGTGAACCTGGCTGAGTCACACAGTCTCCAGCAGTGATGTATTTGTTCACTTTCCTCCAGAAGAGGGGACACTGAGGAATTAAAAGAAACACAAGTAATATCTGCAGCCTGTGCCACTCCCTGGATTTTCACCCACTCTGCCCCCGTGCTGAGCCAGCCTGTGCAAGAGGAGCCACTGCTGCCAGCCCAGCCAGGGCCCCAGAGGATGTCACTGCAAGGGACTGGCTGGGAGCTGAATGTGCAGACAGCCTGCCAGGCTGGCCCTGCTGCCATCAGCCTCCAGCTGAGGACAAGTGGCAGCAGTCTATATAACAGTCAAGGAAAATTAAGAGGCAAACAAGTGCCTGTGAACCTCTTTTCCTGATGTGTCACCATCAGGCAGCTTCCATTTCTGGGAAGGGCTGTTTGAAACCCAACCAAGAAGGAAGCTGTTGTCACAGGCTTTGGTGTTTTGCCTCAGCTTGGAATTAGAAGTCAAGGAAGTAGGAGCAGAATATTCAACAAAAAAGCTACTAAATGAGACACTTGTCAAACTAAGTTAATTTCTAACCTATCCACTTTGACAGCATCTCCTTAATCACAAACAGAACAAGGAGATGATCAGTGCCTCTGAATTAACTTCTAATTTCTTCTGAAATATTTAACAAAGCATTGCATAATTCTGGCTGATAAAGTATGACTACAACCAAGCCTTTTGGAACACTGTGTTTCTATGCTGAGAAGCCCTAGACAAAAGTATTTTGCCATGAAATATTTGTGGTGTGCTGCAGGGCTGGGAGGCAGCACTATTGCTGCTCTGAGATAGAAAACACACAGGACAGAAAGCAGCACAGCAGCATCTTAGTTAAATGCATAAAGCCTGGAAATTCTGAGTGATGCCATAAATTTGTCTGTAGGAATCTCTTCATCACGGGGTCTCTGTGCCTGTGGAGCCACCCATGTGAGGGAGGGCTTGGTCACAGCACAGAGCACAAGGTGTTACCAGGGCTCAGTGATCCTCTGGCTAACACACAGCTCTTTATTATCAGGCATCTTGCTGGGAGAAGGAAAAAAAGCCATTATGTCATGTAGGAGGTGTGTGGGATAGAGTTGTAAGGATTTGTATAATCTCTGTGTTGTTTACTTTTGTTTCCAATAACTTGAAATATTACTGGATTGATGAGACCTTACCACGTTCACCTTTTGTATCCTAACTGCATCCTCACTGAGGAAAAGTTCCAAGAAGCAATAGAAGAGTGTGTGAAGTGCTCAGGTTTGACAGAGTTTAAGGATTAGTTTGGGGCTACATGTCAGCCCACATATCTGAATTTGATTGTCAAGCTCATGGTAAGAATTTTGATAACTTTTCAGAGATTTTACTGCAGATGTTTTACTAACTGCTGAAGCACTGTCTGACAGCTAGATACTTGGGACAGATACTGTAAAAACAATACATGCAGCACACCCACACAGCTGCAGCCTCCCACACTCACTCCAGAACAGCATTTCCTTCTTCCAGATGAGACTCTCCCATCTCTTTTGGTGGACATCCTTTGCACAGGTAACAGAGGACCAAACACAGACCACCGTGACTGAGGTGTTTGAAAACTGGACTGATAACCAGGTACAGGGCTGGGATTTGATAAAGGAAGGCTTTGACAGCAAAGAACAATCTGAACAGACTGGACAAAAGGGTAGGAAAAGAGAAATGCATAAAATCTTTAACAGCAGAGAAAGGAAGACTGCTGTGTAGCCTCAAGGTTTAAACATTGCCTGAGAAATCAGGCTCTTTGCTTCAATCCATTACCAGTGTATTTCAAAGTGCTGGAATAGCTTCTGACCATCAAAAGCTTTGCTGACCAGCAGTGAAAAGCCCATTCTGCACATTCTTGCACCATGAAAGAAAATGTGAAGGGAAGGAAAAACCCCCTGCCAACAGCTGTGTGTTGTCAAATCTGAAATACATTTAGCCTGTGACCATAAATTTCTCCAATACTTACATGACAAAATACCTACCCTCATAACTGACCTTAATTCCTTATACAAAGCTTATGAACCTTCATTATACTGTGGGATTTATTTGCACAGCTTTAAGTAACTGCACAGGGCATGGGGGAAATGTGCTGCAATGTGAGCAGGAAGAACCTGCTTGGGAGCCACCCAGCAGCACTGAAGAGGGGCAGAGGATGATCTGATACAAGGAGGCATTTTAATTCATCCTTTTCTGAAGTGTATTCAATAGAAGTGTCTATTAATATAAAGACCCTAATGTAATCCTACAAACATTGTGTTTTCTTGATGGCTTTTATGGATTGTAAGAAAACTGATAATGACCCTGTGGGGAAGAATAGCAAAAGAGATGGTGTCTTAGAGAAATACCTGGAGAGCAAGTAATGCCATTTTACAGTGCAATTTGAGATGTCTGTAGAGAGTGGTTTGGTTCTTTCAGTGTTTCAGGCTGCTGTCCCTCAGAATGGCATAACTCTGCATTAGCAGGCTGAGGAAAATCTGTGTCCTGGTGGCCAAACCAAGTTCATATATCAAAGACATGCCAGACTAATTTCATATCCATAAATACAAACCTGCAATTACCCTCATCTCCCTGTCACAATGAAAGAGCAAAAGTTCCAAAGCCAAGTATCTGTATTTCGGGGCTGTTGCTGCTGCTGATTCCTGCAGCACAAGGTGAGGAACAGAGCAAGCCTCCCCACCTCCAGGGCATTCAAAAAGCACCAGGAAATGTCTGTGTCACTACTGAAGCTGCAATCAGGAGCTGAGCTGGATGAACAGGTCCCTGTGTGCTCCAAGATCAGCAGCAGAGTCACTCAGAGAGTCACAGAGCTGGAGCCTGTGCTCCTCTTGGAAGGCAGTGCCAAGGGACAGAGCCTGCCTGACACTGTTATAGGAGGGGACATTGTCACACATGGAGGACAGTGGCAGCTCCACTGCTTCCAGTTCCTGAGATCTCTCTGCCTCTCAGGCTGTTTCTGTCCCAAGAAAACTTAGACAGTTGTGCCATACCCCCAGGGTCCCAAAGGCATTTTTCTTCTGAACACTTCAAATTAAACAGATTGTGCTAACATTGCCTACATCATTTTATTATTATATCATCTTCTTGTTTTCCTTGCTCTAAGTGTGCCCTGTGCAGCTGCCTGCAGGTCCTAAAGGCAGTGCAGTCACTTCAGTTTGTGGCTTATGTGTCTCTGCTTAAGCATTGCTGCATTACACAGCGAAATCCTCTCTCTCAACAGCTCAGCTCCAACTCCTTGGAAAATTTGCACTGGACTTCAAGGCCCATGTCAGTGAGGATGGAAAGTGCCCGTGTAACCAGCCCAAAACAGTCAGGCCACACAGGCTGTCCACAGCACTGCCCACACCAACAGAAATAGCTGCAGGAAGGAACCCTTGACTCTTCCCAGTTCCATTCCTACACCTGCACCTGTGCCCCGTGCTAAAGGTCACCCCAGGCACAGTCAGGGACCCCACCCTGCCACCACCAGCCTGAGATGTGGCATCACTACAGGTGGTGACCCAGAAATTCGTTGGTACTGTCAGCACAACACAGGATGCACAGAGCAGGCTGCAAGGAGCACAAGAATGAGTTTGGATTAAGACTCTGGAGAACTTTGTTCATATTGGAAAAAAAAAAACCAACTAACAAGACCTCATGATACAGATCCAGAGGAGCTAAGTAAGATAAGAATAAAACTGGGATGTGCATGAAGGTGAGAAGGAGAAGGGGGCTGGAAGAGAGGTGCTGATGTGCTCCTCCAGCTTTTAGAGACTCCAAGGCACGTTAAAAGCAAAACAAACAGGAGTGATTTTCTCTGTTATTGACCTTTTAGTCACAGGGACTCCAAGTGTTCTCAGGAAAGAATCTCCTGGTATGACTCACAGAAAAAGGGAACCTAAATTATGAGAGCAAAACCTGAAAACACAGAGCCAAGACAAAGTGTTCTTCTGAAGGACAATTTCTACCTTCTAATTTTTGCAGCCTGCACCTCTCAAAGGCCTGACTTTGTTTCCTTTGCTTTCTGTTCTCTTTCCACCACCACTTCCAAAATTGTTTATAAGCTCAGCTCCAGCTCTCGGTGCATAGAAAGTGATTGCAAATCAAAGAACCTTTTCTCAGCCTTGTTCCTGGCAGCTTGTGGAACAGAAACATCCCAGGGATCCTGGCAGGTTGGTTGGTTTGCTGCAAGTGGGTTTCATTCTCCTCAGACTCCATCCTAGCTGTGGGAACCCACACATTGGAAGGGTACAAACACCATTGTTCCCTAATCAGGCCCATTTATGATAAACTGTAAAAATTTCATCTAGCAGTTCTTACACCAAGCCCTAAATCCTGTTTATGCAAAGTGTATTCTTTGCATAAAGGTTGCTGCATCAACACTGACACCATGGAAATACTGAAGTACTTCTAATTCCCTTCATAAGTTCTATGTTTCACATCATGGAGGCAACCATGACAACAAACCCACTGAAAAAGCAAACTATTTTCTGTCACTAAAGAGAGCTATCATTACATCTCACTCCAAGATTTGATGTAGGACTAATAGCAAAGCACTGTGGAAAACTTACATCAAAGCTGTCCTTCAAAATTCTCTTTTTACCTACCCTGAGAAAAATTAAGCTTTAAATTCATAGTAGGTGCTTTTTTAAAGGACATAAAATGAATACACAATTTCTTTGCCTACTTTATATTTTTATGATCCTGGTTAGATTTCATCAATTAAAAACTAGCACTGTATTTCTTATGGATTCCTATAGGGGTTGCATTAAAAAGAAATTTGATAATAGACTTATTTAATTTTTTTCCATGCTGCAATGTCATTGATGGGATTATGGCTCTGTCTTTTGAGGGAGTTTCATAACTGTCATTTTAGGCTCTTTCTTCACATCACAAACTGGCCTGTGGTAATGGCACTATCAAGGTAATTCTTCAGGGTTTCCCAGTTTCTTAGATCATCTCTCTTCTTCAGCTACAAGCTAATGGTTTATTTCAGGAATATGACAAGCCAGATAATCACAGATTTACAAGAGAAGGCAAGAACATTTTTGAAAGAAAAACAGAGCCTTAGGAAATGGAAAGAGATCAGGAGACAAAATATCAGGTCATGATGGGAAAAATACAGGGATGTGATCACAGCCTTCCAAGACAAGAACAAGGTTGCCTGGGAAGAGAATATCACTGTGTGGGGAAAAAAACCCCAAACAATTTCCCTTGGAGAAATGTCAAAACCCTACTAATGGATGAAGTGGAGGTCTGGGAGAGAATCTAAACCAGTGGAAAATTGGGCTGGACCTTTGGAAGGAGGAGCTTTGGAAAGATGAACAGGAATTCCCTGGACAGCAAAATGATTCACAAAAGAAAAGAGCTGAAACCAAAGATGAGGCACTCACATGCTTGCAGTGAATCCCACCTTGAAAAGCTTTGACTGTCCCTGGAATCCTCAGTCCTTTTCTGTTTCCAGTCTCTGTTTCCTCTGATGTGACTGCACCATTTGACTGCCTGGTCCTAACTCACCAACAGGTGGATAATGTTGCTTTATCTCCCTCAAGAATATTAAACATCAGATTTCTGCTTCTCTTCATGAAATGCCACCAAAATGTTGTTCATGTTAGTAATTCTGTCTCACTAAAAATCAGTGAAAATGGTGAATATACTTAGTCTTATACTTAGTTTTCTTTTACACTGAAGAAGAAAGCTCCAAAAACTTTTGGATTTCTGATTGTTGTTTCACACGAGGTGGTTTGGGGCAGTGTCTGTACATGAGGCATGTGCATGTAAATACCTTCCTGTTCAAAGGGGGGCACAGGGATGAACCCCAGCAATACTGGGAGACTGAAAAGGAAGAGGACAGTGCTTAGAAATAACCATGATTTCAGCACTCAGAGTCCCATTATGGCATTCATTCTCTAGAAGTTATCAAAATACTCACTTATACATTCATTCCTTTCCAAGGAACTTACAGGAATTTGGTTTATGAATCCACATGCTCACTACATTTTTACAGTTCCTAGGTCTGACAAAATATTTTAGAATAAATAAAAAGTGGAGAGGAGAGAAAATGCAGTGGAAAAAGGATGTAAGTCAGACTGGTGAACACAAAAAAGAGAGACAGAAACCATTTTTATGGTGTAGCTGAGCTGAGTGCAGAGGGTGCTTTGACCTCTGCAGTGTCTGGATGCTCACAGATTCATACACCTGCATTGTACATTCCCCTGAAATCCTATCTATTCCTTCAAGGAAAGAATGCAGCTGATTTTCCCTTCCTCATACTCCTCATGAGCTCTGGTAATGAAACATTAATACAGAACTTCGCAGAGAAATCATCCCAGATGCACAACAGACCCTTCACTGTATTCACTGTGTCTCTCTTTGAGATAATTCCATCAACTGTTGCTGTCAGTGAGGAAGCAAACCACTGCTTTTTTAGTGTTTGTTCACTCCTTTCAGCCTGAGGTGATGCAGATGTCAAGCCTAATGACATAACCCAAAACATGCTCTGAAACCTCTGTGCTGAGCAGCTGCCAAAGCAGCAACTTTGGGATCAGCAGGTCTGTGATGGGCACAAAAATATTCTGCATTAATATGCTGTAGAATATTTTAAAACCAACACAAGGATCATTAAATACTTTAGGCTGAGACCTTTGGAGGACGCCTGGCCCAACCCCATGCTTAAAGCAGGGCTGACTTTAAAATTAGATTTACACTGGAATTAGAGACATGACACCACAGAAAGGATTTCAAAGTACTAAAAAGAAGATTCTCCAGATCTTCATACACAGTTCCTGGGTTTTGGTTATGCTGAAACTCCCTCCATGTACGTGCACTGCAAAATATGAGCACACTGGTTTATTTCCTTCACAGTCTTTCTCCCTTTGCTTCAGGAAAATAAAAGTGACTTACATTGACTTCAAGACCTTAATGGATTTCTTCAGTCTTCTGGGAGAGAGACAGAGAAATTAATTCCTGAATGTTCACATAGGAAAATGGTGCTTTATCAACTGTTAGTGAGTTGAGAAGGAGAAACAAAATGGAATTAATGAAGAAAAAGATTGTCCCCAGTTCCACAGGAGACTGTGGACAATGCTGTGAAGACTTATGCTCTGTGGGAGAGAGATTAAGATATAAAAGATACATAGAAAAAGATATAAAAATTATGTACCTAGAATGGGTCAATAGTGCATAACCATAGAAAATGTTAAGACTTAAGCAGTTTTTAAGACAGTGAGAACATAAAATACAGGGAATTAATGGATTGCAATGAAAAGAAAGGTCAGTCTGGTTCACTTCAAAGCCAGAAAGAATAAGCATTTTTTAAAAAATCCTCATTTAGCACTGTGGACAATTTAAACATCAAAGGAAAACAGATAGACAACCACCAAAATAGCTGAGAACAACCAGGATGAGAAATTTTGTAATCAGACATGACATAATCATATAGTAAGAGCTTTTACTCCTGCACAACTCAGCTCAAGGAATTGGTTTGGAAAAGCTCTTCAGCAAATCAGTAACTGGTGTTGAAACAAAGTCTCCTTTTAGAAACAAATTCAGCCTTGATCTTTCAGTCCTGAAGAATCACACGTTTTGGCTAACACTGAATTAGTTTGAGAGTATACCTCTGATTTCCTGAAGGGAAAATCCTGATAAATATCCATAGCACCTACTCAAACAAATAGAAATTCCTGAAGGTATTTTAAAATGCAGCATCTCATAATCAAAATTTCAGTGGAGGCTGGTCTGTATAAGAAATGGAATTGCTGTTCACTCAACAATGTGAATTTTCAAAATGAGTCCAAAAATGTCTTAGAGAGAGATTCATTATTGGAAAATCTGCCTGTTTCACATATTTCTTGATCATGAGGGCATCATTAACATGATAGAAGAAAATCTTTCCCTCCCTCAAATATATTTAGCCAAAAATGTCTCATACTAATCCCAGCACCTACACTGAGTGCACTCCTCAGGGAGGACCTCCAGCTTACAGCTGCATCTTCAGCAGAGGATCAACCAAACCCAATGAAAATGATTCTGATTTCAGATTCTACATTATTTACTACATGGACAAGAAGAATGGGGCTCAAAGGAATGGAATAGAGGCGGGTGTTTCATTAATGCTGATCAAGAGCAGGGAGAGCAGATGTGGTGCCTGATGGAAGGAGATGTTTGGTGCAGAGAGCTCTGAGTGAGACAAGAAAGAGGAGCCAGAAACAAGGCCAGATGCCAACAAGGCTGCAGGAATTGCCTTATGGAACAATAATATAAAAAAATAAAAAGGGACATTTAGTAAATGATACAGAGGATGTGACTTCTGATTTGACAGGCAATCAGGAAACAAAACAATTTCATTTTTCAGACGTTGTGAGTCAAGCTGAGGACTGTGAACTCATCTGTGTAGGAGAGGAAGCTGAGAGAGGAGCTGGGGGATGAGTGGGATCACTTCTTTGCTTCAGGAACTGCCTTCTGGATATTCCAGGCTGACACATTTTGTTTTGACATCTTCTGTCATTTTTTGTCACTTGTATCATGTTACATTGTCTCCTGGACTGTAATTTAGTTTGACGGAGGGAAACAGACCAGCTGAGACTTCACATAATGTGGCAGTTAATAGATATGCATATTTGTCAATGGTTTTGCTAAATAAACCTCCCTGACAATAGACTCTGGAAAGGACAAAGGGAAAAAAGATAAGGAGTTCTCTCCTGTGTAGAGAAACAGGAGAAGTAACTGAAGTTGTTGGAACTCTCTGGAGTCTCCCTGTTTCCATACACAAAGAGAGGCAGGTGCTGCTGCTTGCATTCAGGGCATGAGCTCTTCCTAACTGAACTCCATAGACCTAACTCACTGCTCCCATGGAAGAGAAAAAGGCAAATAAATCTGAGGAGTCTCATTGCCTTCACCTGTCCCAATCCCATGTCCCTGCCACGCTGCACCAGTAAATCCATCAGCTGTGTGCAAGTTCTCCCCAGGAGGGAAATTTCCCCTGGCAATGACTCCCTGTGCATCAAACTCTGCCCAGCCAGCCTCATCTGACTCCCACTGAGAGGATCCCCTGCCCCAGGAAATGCTCCAGAGCAGGCAGCAGGATGCAGAGGCAGCTGCTCTGGATGCTCTGCAAGAGCTGTGCTGCTCAGCTCGGGTCACTGCTCCCAGCCCAGGGAGCCTGCAGGAGGTCCCAGGATGCCCTGCAGGGACAGGGGGGTCAAGAGCCCTGTGCTGACCTGCACCCCAGCAGCCAGGCAGACAGAAACTGATCTCACAGCACAAGCCAAGGGATGTATTCTTGCTTTGGGTAGAACAAGGGACACTTACCATAACATCACTGTTTAGCTCAGGAATTCTGAGAGAATGGTCCACAGAAAGCTCAGCTGCAGCAGTTTGGCTCAGCTCCACAGGCTTTGGTAGCACATGGCTAATCTGCTCAGTCCCACAGGAAATCTCACTCCACGCTGCTCTAGGAAACTGAACTGTTTCTCTAAGCCTGCTCAGTACCATTTCTCACTTAAGCAGGGCACTGATTAAATCTAGCATACACCTATTAGCTGTGGCTGGGAGGGACACTCAAAGTCCCCCTCACAGGAAAGCCATGCTGACCACTGAGATGGCCCTGCAGTGATCTGGACATCAGCAAGGGACAGAGATGCTTCTTCAGCTCTTCCTAACTTTTTCTAAGAACTGATTATGTAGATATTATACAGCACAGGTACCTTTTCCAGTGAAACTGTTCTGCTAGGAAAATAGCTTTTTCCTTAGTTTAACAGATTAATTATTGAATCTCTCTCAACTCTTGACCTCCATTCAGATTTACATGTTCTTAAGTGGTGCCCAGAGCAGCTGGATACAGAAGACAGCAGGGAGTTAATAGGGAATCCTAAAAGGTTGTGTTTGGGTTGCAGTGTGTAGATAGAGCAGATGGGGGAGGAAATCACACCACCTTGTTTGTTTGAAACTTATCTAAAACTAGACAGATTCAAAAGTCATTTTACACCAGGTTTTATCACTACACCATCATCATATTGCTTTCAGCAAGCACATCCTATGGGAAGCTGAGGTGCTCCTAAAAGGTGCTGAGTGTTCTCAGCTCTAACATCTCTAGAGATGATGTTTGGTCCTGCACACTGTGAAAACCAGAATCTCAAGTGACAGTATCATAACTTAATTTCTGCTGTGTAATTAAATTGGTACCATTTAAGTTGCAAAGCAGTCTAAAGTGAGCAGCAGTGAATTTTGCTGTAAACACTTGTGCTTCAGTGCTAATTGCTTCCATTATAAATACTGCACACCAGCTTCCCCTCCGTGTAACTCCAGGGAATACACAGAGCTGCCCTAGGGATAAATTACATTTCACTACCTTTGAGTGGCCAAAGAACTCCCATTTACACTGTGAGCACTGTAGAAGTGGTCCAATCTGCATCACTGCTGTCTTGCAGCACAAAGGAGCAGAGTGAACGTGGTACAGGTGAGGTGTGGCTACATCAGCACTGCAAAACCCTTGTCCTGGCATCATTCCACCCTGGTAATACAAGGTGTGGACTCCTGATGGACTCCAGACTCATCTCCTCCTGGACCAAATCTGTCCATGAGTGGGAATCTGACACAGGGTCGAGCTCATTTTAACAGCTTTTTATCTGACACCTAATAGAGCTGTTTGAAATTTGTTATAGGGATGTAATAAAGAAGCATTGTGCCTTCTCTCACACAGAGCTGTACTTACAGATGAGCTTTATGAAATTCACCATAAAGTTAAGCCATAAACTGTTTCCCTTGGTTATTTTCTGTTCTTTCACGTTGTGCCTCCACTGAGCAGCTCAGCACAGACCTGTGCTGCTCTGTTTATTGACAAATCTTGAAACCTTCTGGCTCCATTATTCTCCTTTCCCTGATCTCTGTTTCTGCCATTTCCCTATTACTTGACACAATGTTCTTGGTCTCTAAACACTTTTCTCTCTCTCCCTCTTCCCAGAGTGTTTGCCTGTGTATTCCTTTACACCTTTTCTTCCTGCCCTGAGCCCCAGCTCCCCCTGTGCAGGCTCAGGGCTTGCCCTGCCCCTCTGACACCCAGCCCCTCCTGCATGGATCTGCCTCTCCGGTGGCAGCAGGGCTTTGCTCTCCTCATCTCCCTGGGCCTTTGGCAGGAGGTTTTTCTTGCAGCTCCTGCCAGATCTCACAAAGATCTCACAAATCTCACAAACAGGCACCTCCATCCAGCTGCTCTGGGACAAGAACAGCTGAACTTTGCCAAGATGTGTGTTCTGAATTAGCAAACTTGGAATTTTGGAGCAGGACACTGCAGTGAAAGCAGCTTCTCCTGTAACACAGCTCTGATATTTCCTTATCCATGATCTTTTTCCTCTTGTAACTCCTTGACTACAGTTTGGTTGTGGCACTCAGTGAAAGAAAACTCTTTAATAAAGAGCTAAAACCACAAATGAAAACTGAAGAAGTCTTGCAAATAAGATTTTGTTCTTTCCATACACGTATTTTAAAGCTGATAGACTTTTGTTTGGCTCGATTTCTATGAGATGAACATGCTGTAGTTGTCAAAGATAAGGAACTGTGCTCTGGGAAATGAGATGCTGGAAGGTCAGAGGAGGAGTTCTTGAGTTTTGGCACTTAAAAAAACATAAAAAAATAAAAAAGACAAAGGCAACATCAAAGGGATAAACTGGGGGGTTGCAACTGGCTGTAGACCAAACCAGCAGTGAGCTTTATGTTGTTTTCATGACCCATTCCCAATTTGAGATTTGGACAGATGCTTCCTTTCCTGAGGTCACACCTCATTTCAGACCTTAAACCAGGAGGGAAATGGCCCTTTCTGTTTCCTGGGGTTTGTGAGCTTTCCCCCACTCCCCAGGGCCTTCTTCCAGCACATGGGGAACACAACCCTCATCACTAGAGATAACTGAATAATTCAGCAACTTTGTTGATTAGTACTCATTTTCCCAAATGTTTCAAATTGCCAAAGTATCATTTAATGAATTCATAGAGGAGCCAAGGCTTTGGAAGTAATCAGCCTCTTCAAATGAGTTCTCAAAATGAGGTTTCTCTCATCATAGCCGTGGAGAGCAGAAAGTACCAAACTGTGGTTTCACCTTTCCACCTGTATAAAATCTATTCTACATCTGCTCCAGACAGTTCTTGGCCCTTCTCATCCCACTTTGAACCAAACAAAAATCTCTCACTCAAGATTTTTGCCCTTAATATTGATTTTGGTAAAAACACAAGGGCAGTACTTTTTGAAATGCCTTTTTTCCTCCATCCTGAAGAACAAACAACAAAAAGAAAACAAAAAAAAAAAAACAAAAAAAAAAAGAAAAAAATAGGGTAACAAAACTCACAGCTTCATGACCATCGCAGACCACAGGTTCTGACATGTTACACAAGCTAGTTAATCAAATCCAAAGCTATTTTTATTAAATATCACACTATCCCTTTGCCATTGACAAAACACTGTTCACTGAAAGAATGTTGACAACAATTTATCTTATAACTTCTCTCATAACTGCCTTCTACCACAAATTTAGATTTGTCCATCTTTTATATTGTTCTATTAAAAAGCAGAAACAAAACAGGGAATTGAATAAACACATCATCTTACTTCTACTTATTTAATTTGATCAAAATATTTTGAAGCTAAATTTCAATCAAACTCACTTTAAACCCTGTCATGTTTATATCATCTTGTAACAAGTTTGAGAGCAATGATGGGCATATAATAAAATAAAAATATTTGACAACTTGCCATAAAGAAGAGGTGGCAAATATGAAGTCAGAGCAGTGAAAAGACAGAAGCAATAGACTTGGCTGAACCCCTCAGCTGGGGAGAAAGCTGGGCTCTTTCTCTCTTGCCCAAGAGTTAGGAGAAGTGGAGTTGTGCCTTGTTTTCTGCACTCCCAGCCAAGGATGTTTTCAGCTCACCTTTACCCGATCATTGCCACATTAAATGAGCCATGAAAGAAGCTGAGCTCAGTGCTTACACCCAGGCAGATCTTAGCAACAACTGCGTGTATTGACCTAACTGTGCAGATTAATTTCTCTTTGGATCTTCAGCCTCTCCTTTCTCTGTCTCTTTGGGACAATTCAGAGCTGGCAGAGATTTCCACCAGTGCCTTGCAACACTGATGCCTGCAAACAGAAAGTGAGATCTCCAAATGTACTGGGAATTTGGCAGGGATGAAGAACTTGAGACCAGAGTTTCAAAAGAGTTCACTTTAGAGCAAACCCACCATAGACACTGAATTTTTTCAAAGGTCTGCTTTAGAGAGAAGCTTATGCAAGTAGTTTGCATATAAAGCAACTGCCATGTGAGCTGTAAGATTTGTGTTTAGGGTTCTAGATGGATATATATGAATGTATTGTACACCTCCCCAAAATTCTAACCGCTGATTCCTTTATTAATTGTAAGAAAAATTAATAAGTGTTAGGGTAGATTGTGAGGCAGTTTGTTGATTTAGGGTGATCCTTCCCCCAAGATTAGAGTTTGGCCAGCTAAACACAGGGTGCCCATCACTGCTCTCCTTTCAATAAGAGAACAATACCTGCCTATCCTGCAGGTATGCCACTGTTGAATTGTGTTTGCCTTTACATTTTCTTTAGCCAGGGCAGCCCATGAGAAATGAACACAGGTGAGTTGCTACTTTTATTGAGGTAAAACAAAATGTATGCAATCAAGGAATCTGAAGCTGTTACAAACACAACAGCTTTGTCTCCAGAGAACAATTCTTCCATAAAGATACAAATAATTATTCTCAATTACCTCTCTGAAATAAGCTCATTTTATTTACTGATGGGCTCCCCATCCCTTTGCATCCCTTTCCAGCTGCAAATCTTCTGCAAGACACTGGGACAAGTGTGGCCCTGCCATCCTTCTTTGTGATTCTGACAATGAGTCCATTGTGACCACCATGTGCTTGCCAAACTACTCACACTTGTTTACCAAGGTACACAGTGACTTACTGCATCTCCAGAGAAAATTATCATTCATTACTTCATGCATCAGATTATAGCTAAATTATTGTTCTCATAGTACAAGGCTCATGTTTTATTCAGATTCTAACCAGTGCATTAACTCTGCCACTCAGCCAAGATTACAGCTAAAAATAGAGAGCACATGTCCTACTTCAGAATCTGTTTAACATTACTACCACCAGCATCTCAGATCTCACACGTGCTCAGGTTCCACTGCTCTGACCTTCAAGAGAATTTGGAGAATGACAGTCAGGAATTGCCCTAAGAGTAAAAGAAAGCCCACAGCCCCTGGCCATGTGGTACCAGCTGGCACCTGCAGTTCTGCACGATGCAATGTGCACTCCTTCAGTGGAGGAGCTGTTTTACACTTATTTGGATTGTTTGACTTAGGAGTAATGGAGCACATAAGCAGGAATAACCATACTCCACAAGCAGCCAGGTCAAAATTAGAATATGTATATTCAAAACTTCCGTGGATTTACAGTAAAAAATTGCACTTGAGCTGCATCCATCCTCCACCCTTGATCTGCCAGAAAAAGTCATGAGGTACTGGGAGAATACACAGAAAGAACTGAGGGAATATTAACCTTTCTCGCTCCTGGATACAGTCAGTGGTGTTAAAAGTACTAAAATTTAGCCAGGTATTTGCCTTTCTCCTCACTTCTTTCCTCCTGCTCTCTTCACTCAAATCAACACTGAAGACTTCAGAGCAGAGAGTTCCAGCCCTCTCCTCAGCTGCTCCTTTTCTGATTTACACCATTCCTGATGGACCAGCTCCCCTGTTCTGTGTCTGCCAGCCCATCCAGTACAAAGCCACTTCCACTCATATTCCAGCCTCAGTTCTGAGCCACAGTACCATCAAAATGGGGTTCAAACCAGGGTATGAACAGAGACAGGCAAAGCACATTTTATTATTCTCTTTATTATTGATGTTATTCTCAACCACTTACTTCTGAAAGGAGGAAAAATTGTCTTAACTCTTTGCTTTTTCTACCATCATCCTTCAAATCACAGCTCAGTTTTTGGCACACATGCAATTCCACTTTGACACTGAGTGCACATCAGAGATACAGTACTTTATGATTTAAAATATAGTTCTTTTTATTCCCTATTGAAAGGTTTTTCTCTTAGACTTTCTCTGGTGTAAAGACTTGGACATAAATGACCTGCAAAATGTCCTAAATTGGCTTTATATAAATAAGAATTAAGCCTGAAGCATTTAAAATAAATGCTCATCTAGAAATGGTTCTACATTCATTAATCAACCTCTTCAGCTTCCAGTTTAGACATATTAGAGGTGCTCTTCTGAAGATGAAATTGGCCTGTAATCTGTTTATAATCCTTTTTAAGTTTCTTTTGTGCTCATTTTACTTTTTCATTCTACTTCCTTGGTATTCTGGAAATTAAGGGGCTAGAATTAATGAGGCCTGTCCCACAGTGCTTCAAAAGATTCCAAAGCCAACACCTCCTGCCAAGGGTAAAGATGAAAAGTGAAAACAACTCCATTGTATTTTCACCTTCAGAGCCTTTTCCTGCCTGCCTGGGCTGCTGTAGCTCCCCACTGTACAACAAGGCACTTGCTGCATTTTTATTACAAAACTCAAGCTTTGTTACGTGTAATTCTATACTTTTTAATCCACTGTTTACGTAATAGAGAAATAAAAGAGAGAAGAAGTACATATAAAATTAATGCTGCCCTCTCTAGCAGTTATTGAAATGGGAAACAGTTAATTGAGCTCTTTTTAATATCCTATAAGGCACCTGGACTCCAAGGCTGTGCATCCATTGGTTCTGGAATGTGCCTGCATTTTCCTTCTGCAATATGGAGCACACACATTTCTCCTGGGGTGGGGGAAGGATTTATTCTGGTCATTTCAGCTTTGTATTCTGCACACTTCATGATGAATAAATTAAGAAGGTCACTTCCTGAGCCAGGACTTATGGCCAAGAGCAAATCCATTCTTGCTTGAGAGGGATAAAAAAGGAGGTTATTTTAATTTACTGCAAATGACAAATGCAGAACTTCCAACAGGAAAATCTCTTCAAATTTTCATGATGCCACAGAGGGGCAGCCTTTTTCTCCTCTTTGGCAGTTCCTTTCCTAGAATCTTATTCCATCTCTGGTGGAGGTTTTCTCCAGCTTCCAGAAATGCATAGTTGTAAAGCAAAAGCCTGATTTAAATTAGAGTTTATTGAAAAATAAAACAGATTTCCTAACTCTTAATATCGTCAAAGAGCTGAAGAGAGAATTGAAGGCTACAGCTGACATTTATTTCTGTGTATAAAGCCTCACACACAGGTTCCTGATGATGAATAGATTTTGCAGAAAGGATGTTGAGACAGTGCACATAGTACTTGGCTCATCCAAGAGGTGTTTGAGTGGATGGTGGTTTTTGTTTTGTTCTAATTTTTCTGAGCAAAAAGACTGGCAAAAAAAGAAGAAAATCTTTCAAAAATCAAGGTTACTTCTAGACAGGACAAAGAGTTGTTTAAAAGCAATTACCCAGGTGGAAGTAGGACTCATTACCAATATTGCAACAATTCTTCTGGTATTGCAGGTATGGAACTCCACATTTTGGGTACTCTGAAACCAGGGTAACTTACTTGGTGGGGTGACTGGGACTTCTTAAAGCAGATCAATAGGCTCTCACTGAATTCACTGCAGCTATCCTGACAAATGCATCTCAAGTAGTGCCACAGAAGCAATAAAAATAAGTGCTAACCATGACTTATGGTATCTGGAACCTCCATAGTCCAGAAGCTTTCAGTATCTTTTGCCTGCCCTAGAAAATCCATTCTTCTATTGATTTGTAGATCTATTAATAAAAAAAGTGGGGTTTTTTCATAAATATCTCTTGCATTAAATGTTCCAACACCTAAAGTGTCACAAAGAAATTAGCAAGAAGCAGCTGTTCATGCACCAGTGATAAAGAGGAGAGCTCTCAGCAGCATTTTCCCCTTCTCAGGACAGACAAGCAAACTAACTGATAAATACATTAGAAATTAATTGTATAATTCATCATGTAGGAAGCAGGGCCTTCAAAGCAGGACCTTGCCCAGATAAGGGTAGGGTGTTGAGCAGACCTTTAAATGGCACTAATGAAATGGCTGATTGCCAAGGGACAGGGAGGGCTCCCTTGCAGGGAAACAACAGCCTCAAGACCCATTTTCATCTGCTGCCTCTTTTATTGGCACCACTGCTCTGAAATTCCACTGCACTCATTGTCTGCTCTGAAATGTGCCCAGGAACGAGCACTTCAAACGTCTGAAATAAAAATCTGCTTTGCAGTCCATCTCCTCGGGCACTCAGAGCAAGCCTGGACAGGAGCATCTCCAAGAAGCAGGCAGGGTGTGAGGGGCAGAGCCTGGGGAGGCCAGCCCTCTCCATGGCCACAACATCAGAGATCAAATCCTGCCTGGAGCTCTCACTTTTAGCCCCAGCTAAAACTCCAGATCCTTCTGATTTGCCACTGTCTTTTCTACCATTCATGAGACACAGGGGCATGGCAAAGCAAAGAGGGGTCTCTCATTTCTTAGATGGTAACTGGATGAGAAAAAAAATAGTATTTTTGTGTGTCCTGAAGTGCTGACCTTGACCTCTAAGAATGAATGTGGTATAAGAAATACAGCTAAGTGTAAACAAATATCTGTTCTTCTATCCTCAGCCACGTGAAACACAGCTTTGGAACCAACCAGATCTCACGTGTACAAAAACAAAGGAATAAGGGGGTATGAAATTATATTCACTACTGCAGAACTGCTCACAGGAGTAAGTTCACTGTATGTAAAGTGCTCATAGCATTTGTACTCCCAGTAGTAGTGCATTCATCTTCAAAATATCTGGATATTGATAACTTTGAGGTATCAAGTAGGATTATACCATGGGATTCATTTCAGAGTTTCTCACCTAATTTTCTGCTAAATATCTTTATGGCCAATTGAGTGAAACTGCTGCTTTTCCAGCACTGTCTGACCTGTGTCAAGTGCCTACCTAAGGGAAAGGACAGCACCCTAGAACTGTCTTCTTCTTCCTCAGCTACAAAGGGAATCCTGCTTTGAGAAAATTAGCTGAGACAAATCCTTCTCCAGCTGACTGAGAGCACAGGATTCAGCAGAAGTCAATGGCCTGTGCTCTCACTCATTAATCTTCTTTTTAATAGGTAGCAGGAAAAAAGTATCACTGCGATAGCAAGCAAATATACAGATATTTTATTAGGAAGGTTAATAATTATGTCTGCTTTAAATATTTATCAAAATTAATTAAACAAAATATTTACACGAGAAAGCAGAGATTAGTCCCCAGCAGCACTATTAAATCTTCCATTCACAGGAAGAGAAGGCAGCTCTGCACCTGTGAGCCTGGCTGCCTGTTCCCAGCAGGACAAGAGCCACATTTATGTGTGAGCACTGTTCTCTGAGCAAGCAGGGTGCCCCCAAGATGAAAGCTGCTCTGCAGGTACAAGGTGACATTATTGCAACATTCATCTTCCACTGAAATCTGAGCCCTAATTATCCTGTAAATTACACAGCATCTAGAGGCACAGCCACAGCTAGCATGAGTTATTTGCAGAGTAGGATTGTGACCATATATTACAGAGCATCATCCAAGCTGCAGACCCATGGGATGAGAATGAAGAAATCCTCTATCATCTTGCCATACACTAATCTGTTACCTGAGAGATAGATCTGTGCTCCATTGTCCCAGGAAGTGGACAGGATGTAAATTCTTGGGCACTACTAAGCACATTTCAGAGCAGATTTTTATGTGATTATGAACTAAATGTGAAATTCTCCACTCGGGGAGGAGTTGTACTCTCTTGCATTACAGCCACACTGCAAATCAGCTCTAACAGACTCCAGGTGCTGGGAAAGCCTCCCCAGAGCAGCTCTGTGGCCAGAGCTGGGTGGGAACTGCCCAGTCCTGCCTCTGCTTTGCACAGGAGCAGCAGGACAGGGCAGCTCTGAGCTCTCCTTGTACCCCCCCAGCCCCTCAGGCACCCAAGGGGACCCAGTCCTGGGGAAGGGCTCACTGGTGGAAAGAGATGCTGGAAGCAGCAGCTGTCTTTTCAGGAGATAGAACCTAGTGCCAGACTTTCAGAAAGCCTGAAAGTGGGGTCTGGGAATGAGGAGCAGCCAGTCTGTAGTCAGTAGGATGTGTTTGCTCTGGTCTGAATCATGGGCTGAAAGTCAGTGTCAATGCCAAGGCTTCAGACAAAAGGAGCTTCCCCTTTCCCCACAGCAAGCACCTCTCTCTGATGGAAGCAGAGATCATCCAGCCCAGGAATGAGCTCTGACTTTGAGGATTTTATTTTTCTAGTTGCAAGAACAGCAGGTTCATTTTGCAGTGAGAGTGTAACCCCTTGTGCACAGCCATGCAGTGTCTCCTCTAACTGCCTGTGTCACATAAAGTGTAAATGTTAACACTGTGCTCAATGCCTGATTTTCATAATTCACTACAAGATTCACAATTCCAAGACCAGCAGCCTTTAAAAAATATCCTGCACAAAGTCTATCCCTCTTCAGTTCCCTCTCGGTGTCCCAAAACATATATTACTGATTTTATCACACCATTAAATTAGTACCACAAAGTTTTATAGCTGGTTCCAGTGACATTTTAAAATATTTTTAGTAGTATGGTAAACAACTGAAAGCTGTGCTTATTATATGGCTTTTTACAGTCTTTATCATTGCAGTGATTTGCCATTTAAAGCTTTATAGCAACAATACATGGAGCAGTGTAAGTCCCGTGGTACTCACAATATTCACTCCCACTGGCTCAGCTGGATGTCAGTGTTTAAACTGGAAGGAGAGGATTTGTAAAGAACAGAAAACCCAGGTGCAGAGGGGTCAATTTTATATTGTGCAATTAAATAAAAATTGCTGCAATGTGTTTTCCCACAGTTTATGCACTTCTATAACTTGTGCTCCCTGTTTCTCAAGTTTCAGCACTGCTCCTCTACAGAGCTGTGGATACTTCTGTAAACTTTGGCTTATTTGAGGTTCAAATTCTCTTTGTATCACACATACCTCTTCCAGAACACACTGGTGCACTCAACCTGCAGAGCAGTCCCCAGCTCAGCATCTCTGTGCTGCCCCCACCAACTGCTGAGCACCATTTGCTGACAGCCAGCATCCCTGGCTCTGCTTTCCACAGCACAGAAAGATTTCCAAAAATTAACTCCTTTTTTTGCCAAATATCTATAGTCCTGCTTCTGAACAAGCACTTTTTGAAAGCTGAAATTGTAGGAGAGAGGCAGCTTCCTCTCCCCTCCCTGGAGGCTGTGCCCATGATTGCCCTGCCAGGAGAGGCAGCCTGAAGTGAGTTCTCTTTACTTTTCTCACTTCCAGACAAAAGCAACAGCTTTTGGCATCTTTGAAAAATTCAAAAACCTGTAATTATTGCTCGTCAGATGGTGGCTAGCAGCCCTATGACATTGCATAATCATCTGAATTTAAGATTTTATAATTTGATTTTCCACCCAGAGGTATAGCACCAAATTAAATGTGTTAATAGACACACCAAATGCCTAATAGCAGTTCCATCTGCTTTTATAGATGAATAGATGACACTGACAACCTAATTTTGTAAATGCTTAGAGTAAATGAAATATGAGCTACAAATCATATTTTTAGATTATTGTATCTAGATATATCCTTTTCATTCAGATTAAAAAAGAGGATGCCATATTCCTGCCTGATCATCTTGCAGAGAGATAAAAATTTAGTACTTCAGAAATGCTACATGTAAAAAAATTACAGTTAAAAAATCCAGACTAAACGGCATTAATTTTTATAGTAGGGTTTTTTTGTTTGGAGTTTTCTTGTTTGGAGTTTTTGTCTATGTAACTCTGTAACCAGTGGAATTTGGAACATCCTGGTTTGATGAAATGGGATATTCTTTTTATTTATGGTAAGAATTTCTGAAAAGAAGGATCAGACAATCAGCCTTATTACTTTCTCCTCTGCTTCTGAAAACTACTGCCATAGGCAATTCTGTCAAAATCAGGATTTTTTTTTATTTTCTGAGAAAATAGAGAGCTGTTCCTTTCAGATTGAATGATTTGATTCATGTTAGAAAGCCTCAGAGTTTTATACATCCAGGAGCTTGGGCAAAAATATGTGTGCAGCCAGCCCAGCCCCACCCAATAATGAATAACAAACTCTGCAGACTGAGATCAAGGTGCTTTTCTTCCTTAGATTTGGAGAGGAACTTTTTTTTTTGTTTCAGATTATACAGAAAAGCAAAAGAAAACATCAATTATTCTAAAATGGAATATATAGTCTTTCCTCAGTACTTGTCCACAGTCTCTTTCCATCACAGTTTTAATCTCCAAGCATTAGTTAAATCCTACATTCAAGCAAAGGGGGAAGGACTCATCTAGGAATAGAATTCCAAATTCTTTATATAAGTGGTCAGTACTTCTTCCACATCCTCCCTTCACCCCTTCACTGCTGTAATCAGGTATTCATTGCATCATCTTTATCCTCTACATCTCCTAACTTCCAGCTCACTCCACCTCCCTGGCCAAGGGCACATCCCCACCCTGACAGCCCCAGCTCCTCCTGGTGTGCAGTTGCACCACCTGTAAACACCAAGGTCTCAGAGAAAAAAAATCATGGGAGAGCCATTCCTGATCCACCACATGACAGCTCTCAGCCAACACACTTCAGATAGCTACAGTTCTTCATAGCCAAGTATTTGTGAGTTTTTTCTGCTGTTCTCATTTTAGGGTAGAAGGATAAATTGAGATTTACTATTACTCATCTTTTACAGGGAAAAAATATTTCAAATAGATAAAAGATTAAGTAATTTTATTTCCTTAAGGTGAAAATTTAGGGCCAGCAAAAGTTCATGGCAACTTCTGTGTCTTTCTTGAAAGCAGTGAACAAGTTGAAGTGTTTTATGTTTACTTTCTGAAGAGGAAAAATTCTTTCCCTCAGCATTTAGTCATCTCTAAGAGGAAGTAAAACTATTTACTAAAGAGCAGTGAGGTCGCCATTCTGGAGCCCAACACGGTGTAAACAGGATCATTTATACAGCACTACCATGATAACAGTGAGGTCCCTGCTGGAGGGAGCAGGGGAGATGTGCAGAGGCAGTGGTGGCTGTTGGGTTGGTGCCAGCCTGGGGTGGGCACTGAGCCCTGGGCTGATCCCTGCTCAGCCTCTGGGCCCTGCTGGGAATGGCCCCGTGCAGCCTCAGTTCCTCACTCAGGAATCAATCCTACCCTAGCATGGACATAAAACACAGATGTTCTGTTTTGTTCTGCTGAAACCATCCAGGTTTATCATTTAAAGGCTGAAGAGGCACTGACTTCTCCTACCGCCCTTCTGCTCAGAGATCAAAGCGATGTCACCGCGGCCACGTCCTGCAGACAGGCAGCACAAACTCCTCGGGCAGCTCCAACAGATGACATGGGACTGCCTTTGTGGCCCTTAATGCAAAGGACATTAAACATGCAGCCGCTTTTCGGAGGAAGCAAAACACGATGGACTGGGCTGTGTTCAAAGCAGACATTAATTTGTGGATAAAACCAAGATTCAAATTGCTCAAAAGTGCATTAGGACAAATCTTCACACTGGTGGTACAGAGAGCTGGGCAACTTTTCTGCACAAGAAGTAGCAGCAGAAGGAAAGATAATAAGGCTACCAGATACAAATTCAATCTTCCACATTGTCACCCATCTGTATGTTGCTGTACAATTTCATTTGATTTGAAATTTAGGCAGACAGAAGCTAGCTAGGACAGCTGGCAGTGCAAATAACCTTTTCTTCCCCCCTTTTAAAGGAAATATTATTTTCATCTCTCTGGAGAGACTGACTTCTGTCTGCTGAAAGGTGCATATATTCCTTTTGTATGAAACATTATATATACATATAACTGGGTTACCTTTGGAGTGTTCACTTCTTGTTTCTTTGTACTCAAATTGCCTTGTCTTCACAAAACTGGAGCCACTCTTTCCTTCAAAAGGCACTGCCTATATTTGTGATATAAAACAAATAAAAACAGCCTGGATTTATTGAGACATGTCCATTCTTCACCTTGCCTGGTAAGCTGAGCTGATCCAATGAGATGCTGACCTTTCCAGTCATAACCTGTATCTCTGGGAATTAGGAGCACAACTATTCTGTGGATTCTATCTCCCTGACAAAGTCTACGCTTCAAAAAATATAGGATGCCCAAACTGGCAATAACAAGCTAAGGTAAAGGAAATTTTAAGATATTCAGTCTTAAAAGATTACATTTCTGTAGGACTGAGAGCTGCAGTGCATCGAGCCCAGGAATGTCCTGCTGCTGTCAGTGTTGCAGTGTGATAGGAGAGAGGGCAGTAGGAGGTAATCCCATTGTAAAAGCAAAATAAACAAACCAATCAAACACACAGTACTGAAGACACCCTCCATTCTTACAATAAAACTATCTCCTAACACAGGCAAATTCCCCATGTTGCCCAGGAGGCACCAAGCAGTTCAGATAAAGGGTGGGTTTGTCATTTCCCAAAGCAGCAGCTCCAGAGGCCCTGAAAGGAGCTGCACATAAGAGCAAACATCCCAATGTGCTCCTTGGGGGTGAGCTAAAGCCATCACTGGGAGTGCAGTCTCTGAATTTTCATCCATTTTTGGTCCCCAGCATTTTAAAGCACTGAAAGACACAGATGAAGTGGAGGGCACTCATAAAAGGCAGATAAAAACAAAACATCCACTCCTTCATCTGTGTGGAGAGAGGTGCACAGGAAGATTCCTCTGAGCTCCTTTGCAACATGCAGTCATGCAAGGTTGCCTCTTGGTCTGGCACAAATTGGAGTTTTGGGGCTTCTGGGCTTAATACAAAGACAAGTGGCAAAAACAACATATAAAGAAAAAACCCTGTCTTCTGGTTTCTATGTATCTGCCTCTCATGAAGTCAAATTTCTCTCAAATTGGTTAGACTAAAAAATCCTGCAATGAGTGGATTGCAGGTGGCACCACTGCCTGCTGCCCACTGTCACAGCCTCTCTGCTGCTGCTGCTGTGGCTCCAGCCCGTGCGATGCTCTGGCTGAGAGCAAAACATCACCACAGAGCAGAAATGCTTTCCAAGAGACTCAGCTCCACTGAACTTCCCTGCTCTCATTCTCCCTTCACATTTCAGTGGGTAAAAGTCCCAAAGTACTGAGCAGTTTTGCCTGTGATTACTCCCATCAGTCCTTTCCTGAACAGCCTTTGGGTGGAGAAGCTGCCCAGAATTCTGCTGTGCTTGGTTATTAGTGCATGGATAGACCTGCTCCAGCTCTGCCAACTGTCTTGCAAACTTTGTCTTTCTTTTTCAATCTAAATTTGATTTCTCATGGGATTAAAGGCATCTCACCTTATGTTTTTGTTTATACCTTGCTTTCTTAAGCTTTCCTTGGGATAGGACTTGCAGAGAATGGTTAAAAAAATAGGATGGGGTGGGTGGAAGCATTCTCAGGCTCTGCTAAAAATTAGATTTATGTGAAGAAGTTTGCTACTACATTCTATTACATTACCATGCCAGAGAGAAAATAGCCATATTCCATATGGTTCACTGCTGTGGGTTTGTTTGGGATTTGAGAGACAGCTGCAGCAGTGCTTTGCACAAACCCAGCTGAATATCTACACCTACAGACACTGAGACGTGTGATGTGTGCAGGAATTACAGCTGCTGCTGTAGCTCCACAAGTTAGCAAGGAAACATCCACTGAAATGCTGGCTGGCAACTGCAGCAGGTCAGGGAACAAAAAAGGTTAGATCATAAACTAACAGAACTCCCTGAAAAATAAAAATTGCATTCGTCTTCTCCTGACCTTAAGATGTGAGATGCTTGAGAATGTGAAACTCCAATCTCTTGGAGTAGATAAAGTGTTCTGATGAACAGTTTGTGCTCAGCCTCCTGCCAGATGGGATTACTTTTTTCTCCTCTGTTTAAGCTATATGTGCAACCTCTGCAGCCTCACTGTTTGTAGAGGGATTTTAAAAACTACTTTATTCTAAAGAAGCTGTGTCTGTTTCAGACAGGCTCTTGAAATTCAAATGCAACTACACCTCCAGATCTTCACCTGGTGTAAAGTAACTACCTGAGAATTCACTCTGTTTTTTAGAAATTGAGAATGTCACTTGATCAAGGAAATTATTCCTTCTGAGAAACCAGAACTTTGGAATAATTTCTCTGCTTTTTGTCCCATTCCGTTGCATATAAGTCATCATAGCTTCATCTGGGAGTGTCACAGCACATAATTAAATCTTTAAATTGGGTGGCAAATGCAGTGGCTGTGAAAGTTTGGACCAATGAACACCACCAGACTGCAATGCTACTCAATCTCCATTTTCTTGTAAGGCCTGTACAGAAACCTTGAACAGTGACAGTGTCTGCATGGATTTTATTAATGACACTGTTCTGGGGATCAGCCTCCACACTGTGGGCTCAAAAAGTGACCCCTCCAGTCCTGGAAGAGGACCTTGCTCTTCCATTAGCAATTTAAAGTTTGTGTCTTCTGTAGCACATCGAGCTCTTTACATCAAGCAGCTTCTTGGCAGTCAAATCCTTTCACCAGCAAGGTCTCAACTGGGAAGTTCAATAAACATGGGGAGTTCCAGCTCCAGTGGGTCTGAAGCAGTAATGCAGGAGACTCCTGATGTGCCTGATATATTGCACCCCACTGGTACTGGAGCTGTTCAACTGGAAAGTCATAAAACAACATCAAATAAAGTGCTGGAGCAGAAATGATTCAGTCATTAACACCACAGAGTCTCAACCATTAAATCTCCCCAGCCAAACAGAGCAGAGCCAGCACAGCCAGAACCCTCCCTGTGTGCAGAGCCCTGACTCCCCATGGATTCTGTCTGGGGGCCTTGGTACATGTGCCAGTGATATTTCCATAGATCACAGGGATTTGCCACAAGGTTTACTTAGGATGTGAAATCACATGATTATTTTACCACCAGCACCCCTGGCTGCTTTGCTTTAGGAACCTCTATGCTCCCAGGTGTGGGTTGCAGGAAAGGCACTTTTAGTACCTTTACAGTACAAAGTAAATTCAGATTGCTCTTGACAGCTTGACAAGAAGTGCTCAGTGCTCTGGGACCAGAGCTGTAACACAGCTGGGTTGTGCAAAGCACAGGGCCCTTCCCCAGTGGGACCCCTTCACCAGCACCCCTCAGTCACTGCTGCTGGCAGATGCAGAACGTGCAAGGCAGCAGTGAAGGAATTCATTGCCATGAGGAAATGTCAGCTTACTGAGATGGGAATCAGGGCCCTGAAGAAAAAAAAGCAATTTATCATCACCTTGCAGTCACTTCACTGTTTTGTTCTAATGCAGAGGTTTGCAAAATACTAAATAAATCAGAATGAGAAGTCATTGCTGTGAAGATGATGCAAGGACAATGACGAATTGAGCCCAGGCCTGAGGGGGAGAGACTTAAGGAAAGCTATGAAGCACTGAAGCAATGAGGAAAATTGGAGGAGTAGAGAGTCCATGTAGGAGCCACAGGAATAAAGGAGGTTTTATAGCAGGAGAGACAGACCTCTGAGCCTCTCACAATCCTTCATTTCACACAGCTTTGTTTATTATAGCATCTTTCTTTCCTAAGGCTGGAGCTTTAGACTTTGATTTATATTTCAGAGCTAATTTTTTCTTTCTGACCTTGAAACACAGGAAAAAAAACTGAAAAGATATTTCAAAACAACTGTGGGGAAGCTGTAATGCAGCCTCTGCTTACCTCCTCCAGGGCTGGAGGTATTTCAGGCTCTGAAAGCAGCACAGACAGGAGATGTTCCAGGCCCTGTCACTCTGGCTGGTGTGAGACACTGCTCTGTGCTGGGTGCTTGAGAAAAGCATCAGCACAGCCTCAAAAACCCTACACAGGGTTAGCACAGGAATTCAAAACTGCCTGTGGAGGCACCAAAAAATTACAAGGGAAGTTTTCATATTAAGGCAACCTGATTTTTTTCTCCCCTCAAACCAATCACAAGGCTTGTGCTGATTGCTGAGGGTGGGGCTATTAAAAGAGAGGGTCTGAACTGAGGGGTGCAAGCACATGAGAGACTCCCCAAGCATTTCCTTCCAAATGTTGGATCAAACCTGTGGGCAAAAGGACATGAGGAAGCCTGGAACATCCATCCCCACCCCAAACCCACTTTGCAGTCACCACTGCTTTAGAAACATGGATGTGTTAAATGGGTAACTGTGGGGGAGTCTTGTGCCACCAGTCTGGGTATTTCATACCAGTTTCACATCCATCCCACCAAACTTCAGAGACCTGAAGAGCATCATCAGTGAAGGGACTTAATCAATGTACAGAGACATCTCCAAAAGGCCATCCAGCCCAGGCTGGAACCAATCAGCCTGTGGTCTGTAGGGGAGCACAGGTGAAGTGTGCTCCAAGCTCCAGTGCCTCAGTGAAGTGTCTGAAGCTCAATGGAACAAATGTCACCTAAGAGGCTTTCAAAGACCCTTAATGGTCACTGGAAATAATCACAGATTTCAGTGAGAATGGGTCAGGATTTAACTTCATCCTATTTTGATAATAAAGTCAAATGCAGCCTTAAGCATTTAAGAAGAGAAAAAAGAAGTCACAAGTGAGAATTTTTTCTGAGATTGCTGTGTCTTTCGGTTTATCAAAGTGAAAGCTTGTGATAGTCCCTGTTAGATCCTATAGTGCTGTTTTCAGAATTCTCCCTTCTCCCTCTTAAATACAAATCCAAGATCTGTAGATCAACTTTAAAAAAATGATAGCCTGCCAAAAAAGAAATTAAATGGTAGTTTTAATTTCTGGCAGGAGAATCCATACTCCCCCCCCCAATTTAATGTCAGCGAAAGAGATGAAATCACATTCCCTTTCACAAACAATCAAACATGATTTCTTTTATGCCTTTTGTCAGCAGTGCCAACTTTCCTGAGTTACTGTTAAACACAGTCATTGTAAACAGAGCTCAAACCCGTCTGCTCCCATTATCTCACTGCTCCATAAATTGCCTTGATGGTGAAATAGCAGCAACAAGACTGCAGTGCTCCTGCTAACAATCCCTGCCATGGCTGGAGAGGGTAGGTCATGTACACAAAGCCCAGAGCAGGCTCTGGCCATAGCAAAGTGTTAAGGGATTTCTCAGTGAAATGAAAGCTGTCATTTACAGTGTCACACACGTGGAGCTGCAGTTAATTGTCTGTATTAGTGCAGCACCCAAAAACCTTCCATCCAAACCCAAATTCCATTCTTCAAAGTGCCCAGGAAGTGGGGAACATAAAAAGAGCTCAGTGAGAGAAGAACTGAAGCCTGCTGTGGAACAGGCAGGGCCCATAACCCAGGCAGGCAGGAGATGGGGCAGGGAGCCCCCAGCTCACTGCCTGCCCACCCTCTGCAAACACCACAGCAAAACCTCTGTGGAGGGGAGAAGAGCCTGGGAGCAGAGTTTGGTGATAGAGAGCTACTGCTGAGTGCAGGAACACCTCCAAGGTACCTCTCTGAGCATTTAGCAGCTGCACTTCTAAGGGTTTTAGCAGGGCCCAGGTGAGAGCTGGCAACTCAAGAGTAATAAAAAGGATAGTGGGGAGGAGGAGAAGGGAGCAGCAGCCGTGAGCAGTGCTGCAAATGGGAACAGCTCACTTATCCCTGACCTGGCTGGGAAGAGGGAAGCAGTGAGGGAATACAAAGAGTCAGTGGCATGGTCAGGGGCACAGACTAAAGGAAATCACCTGTGCAGAGGCTTCCCAACAGCTATGGGGAAGGCAGACCACAGCCACCAAGGTGAGAGAAGCAATTGCTGCAGAAATTGAAAGGATGCAACAGCATTTCAAGCCCTGGTTTTATATACGAATATGGGGAGAAAAAGGTATTTTGCAGCAGGAATCAGCAAGATTTAGGCCAAATAAAAGCACCTACATGAAAGTCTTGGTCAGGGATAAGGCTTCAACCCCACAGGCAGCATTTTTTCCATGCTGGTCTGGTAAAGCAGCAAGGTGGGAATCTAGACTAACCTGTCTGCAGCTCCATGGAGCTAGACCTGGCAGCTCCAGAGCTCTGGAAAGGTGTCAGGAAAACTTAGATATTCTCTTGAATATGGATCAGATAGTGGGAAACATCAGCAGAGAGATGGAGGTGGGTTTCTCCTTGCAAATGGTGTTACCAAGACACAAGGTCTGGGCCACAGAGAGGAGGAGGTGGGGAAGGGTCCTGGAGAAACCCCTCCCGGTGGGAGGAGGGTGAGAGGGGTCTGACAGGGCCCCCCAAACAGCAGGAGAGAGTTCTGTGACTTTCCATGGCCTGGATGCATTCAATCCTAGGAATGCAGCTTGGACAACAGAACCTTTGGGACCTATTTCAGATGTAGGGAGGTTTTCAGGATGTATTCTTTATGAACACAGGTATTTCACAGCTTCCTGCAAGTGCAAACAGCTTTCCTGAGAGCACTCCAGACTGCTGTACTCCCTCATGCAGCTTTTAATAACCAGGCAGAAACTGGAGTACAAGGTAGTCATAACCAGTGTTTCTCTCTCCAAAATCCCCGTGCTGCAAAGAAAGAAATTTGTCAGGAGCCGAACTTATATGCATCATTCATTTCCATTTGTACCAATCCTTGCTTCTGCAGGTCAGGAATTGCTTCTTGCAGTGAAAAGCAGGCCAATAATGCCACCCACAGGTGCCAGGGTTTATTGCTGCCATGGATTTCCAGATGGGCTCTGTGGTGCTGCAGTTGACTGGAATGTTGGCTCTGACTCGAGGGTGACACAGGTGCCTCGAGATCCACCTGCACCAAGAGCTGCACTGCCTGTGCTTTTCCAGCACTGCTGGGTCGGAGAAATTACAGGTTGCTGTGCAGATGGCTTCTTTTCATCACAAAGAATTTGTGGGGGGAGAAACAAAACCTACACAGGTTACAAAAGAGAAATTAAAAATAAGAAACCCCTCCCATCTTAGTGCTCAGTGGTATGGAGATCTGGTGAAAGAGTTTCAAGTAATTAAATCCACTTTTTAAACTAAAAACATACAACAAATATGTTCTCACAATGTGCAGCTTATTTTATTTTGCCGTTCCTATCCTCCAATTGTCATGACAAGGACTGTGATGATTTAAGAATTCTTCTTTACAGAATAAGACAAAAGACATCTTAGAGTTCAGTCTTAGGTATAATTGAAGCAGGGAGAGTTCTGCTTACAGGTATTGGATTTATTCTCCTATTTCTCTTGTCCATTTTATTAAGAATCTTAATGTTGAATACAACATTTTCAGTAATTATTTCCTGAACATTAAAATNTTTATTATTTTATTTTATTTTAAGGTAAAGGGGATTAAAGAGTATTTATTAGTTTATTCTCCCTTTCTTACAGAGCCAGACCAGAGTCTCACAGAGAGGCCTGGGATCAGATCACTCTGAGGGGAGGATGCAATGTTTCCTTACATGTGACTTCTCTCAAAAGCAACCAAGGTGGGCCACTCAGGGGAGATAAAACCCTGGCACTCTGCGCAGGCTTCTTACATCTCATGGCTGGAATTCATTTACATCCCCCAGCCAGACTCACAGCAGTGAACTCTGAATTCTGCAGGGTGTGTGATGGCTCTGAACGACAGGAATCCTTCTCATAGTCTGTTGTGTCTCAGCCCCCCACAAAAGGCCAATTCCTCTGAATTCTCTGGGGTTTTCCATCAGTACTGACTGAGGCTGAAGACACTGGTGTATTTACAGAAACTCTTGGAGGAGTCAAAACCACACAGGTAATGAGTAAATACAGGATTTCATACTGCAAGTGTCCTGCTGGAAAGAGGACCAGTCCTGGCAGTGAATTCACTGCATGAAACATGGTTTGGATGAGTGAGATTATCCTGGGTGTCTGCATCTACTGAATAATTTAAGGAAATCAGCAAGGGAAATTTTCTTCATCAAAAAATAAATTTGAGAGCTGATTTGTGTGAAATATGTTTAATATGAGATCTCAGGGATCAGCTCCTGCCCTTCATCTTGTGTTAGGCATCTTATGTTACATTTTTCAAGATACAGCTGTAGATATGGCACCTCCATTCCAAGTCAGCCTTATCTCAGCATAGCATTAATACCATCCTAGTGTACATAGAGCATTAAGTCTTTGTGTATTAATTGCATAATCATTTAGTTTATTTGAACTTATTTATTGTACAGAACATAATCAGCTGAGGCCAGAGTCAAAGTAAATTAGACACACAGAGTGAAAAACATGAAACTGTTCTAGACTAAGCTCTTATTAGACACATTCACTCTTTATTGATGAAGTTCATCAATACTCTTATTTAAAGACCAGGAGCTCTGAAGGAGCCACTGCCATGCTACCACTGCTGGCACCAGAGGTAAGAAATTCCTGAAACCTAAGCCCTCTCCAAAGGCCCCCCGAGTTATCCAGTCTCATTAAAATCAAAGGCATCACCCACTGTCCTTAAATATTTGAAGGGAAAAAAATCCCACCTAAGGTATTTAAGCAAATGCATTTTTTTCCCCTCATTAAAACCAATATTTAAATACTTATAATCTTATCTTAATTACATAAAAGATGACACAGCTACCTGTCACCCCCAGCCCTGTGGGACAAAGGCCATTTAGTGTGATGCAGGGGAGGTGACAGCAGGTCCTGTCACTGGGCAGGGCTGGGCTCCAGCAGCAGCCCCAGACACGTCCCCAGCCCACGGGGCACCCACAGGCAGGAGTTAAACAGATCAGGGAGCTGAATCTGGCTTTCCCACTAAAATTATTTATGGAAGAGCAATAAATGGTAACGATTTTGAGCAGCAACAAGAAAGCAGAGCCCTAATTTTGGTCTGTGCCCATTGCAGGGGCTCTGCTGTAGCAGCAGCCCCAGGGGTTTGGAGCAATTGCACAGCACTATTGACACTGAGCCACCAAGGAGTCCAGCTCAGCCAGCTCCAGCTGTCCCCCAAAACAAACATGTTTGTCTACATTTCTTTTGATGCAATCATTAGAAAAAAAAATCTTATTCAGTTCAAAGATTCACTGACAGCACAAGACCATTGAAGCAGTTTTCCATCAGAAGTGCTGCATGTGTTGTCATGCTGGTGCCACAAAGGATTTCACCAAGCAGGCAATAACACATCCCATGATAAAGAAGACCAAAACACCCTCCAGGCACATTTATGGAAATCATCACTCACAGGCAAGTGTGATAAAAAAGCATCAAGCTAACCTCAGAAGCAGGGAGAGATCTGATGCTCAGTGCAGTCCCTTCCCAGGCAAGGGCTGTCAGGGTGACCTCGAGGACACATCCCCTGCCAGCAGGATGGGGCTGTGCTGCTGTGAGCCCTGCACGTGCTGGGGCTGTGCTGGGCTGCTCTGTCCTGAGCAAGGGTCAGCTCCCACAGGCTGCTCCATTTTTGCCTCCATCCATCATAACAGCACCATTTGCTGTCTGGCCACAGAAAATGCCTCTCCTGGGGAAAACACCAGAGAGTGGGAAAACATCAGTGCTGATCCACTGGGTGTTTGGGTGGTGACAGAGCCTGTCAAGGTGAGTTTGTGACTGGGGAGACTGGAACAGCTGGTGCATCTGTAAATGCAGCCAGACCTCCAGAATCTGGACAGCAATTCTCCAGGGAATGGTGTTCACCCCATGGGAGAGAACAGCACAGGAACAAGAGCTCCCTCCACAGAAAGCCCTTCTGGATGTGGCCCTTGACAAAGGTAAGGGGCTGCTATAAAAGGCCCTACTATTAAATATCCCAGAGCTCACTGAAAGCAGTTTCACATAGAGCTCCCTCCCCTACTCACAGCTTTCCTGTCCTCTGCACCCAAACACCAAGCCCACGTGGCTTGGGAGCTCATTTCTCTTTCATGGGAGAAGAGAGGGGCAATGCAAGACAGAAGTTTGAAAGAGTTAAATGGAGTGGCCATAGGTTAAATCTTTAAAGATTTCCAGAAAATAAATTGCAACAGTGCCTGGAACTGGGCATTCTGTAATTATGTTTTCACAAATATATCCTATAGCCATATTTACAGCTAAAATCCTCATACATCTACAGGAGTCACTGCAGTGCAATGTAGGAACAGCAGCCCCTCAGTGAGCCACGTTTCACTGCAGGCTCTGACACAAATCATGGCAAGCAGTGAGGGCTGTGCAAGGGGGGAAAGCTCCCAACATGGAACCAGAGCTTTCTAGCAATGCTGGCAGAAGAGAGACACTCAGAAAAGCAATCATTAATTCCTTCTAGAAATCTGCATATTGGTACCATTTCATTTGGGTTCAGCAGAAACAGCACAAAGTGAAATAAATATATATTGAAATACACCAGAGGTTTGCTCAGGAGAGGCTGTGAGGCCCTTCCTGTGGTGCTGATGGCACTCACACATGCCCAGACTCTGATTCACAGGAAGAGCAGAGCAGGAGCAGAGGAAGGACCAGCACCAGTGCAAGCACAGCACACAGGAGAGAGGGCTGCCAGCCTTCCAGCCAGCCTGGAGTCCCCACTTGCTCCCTCTCCATGTCAAGAAGAGTTTAAAAAAAATTCTTCTTTGTCTTCCATGCATTAGAGCTAAATCCACTTCAGTTAAGCTGCCATTTTCCATGTTTTCTTCACTGGAGCCTTGCTCTGACACAGCTCCTCCTTTCACACACTCCCCATGCAGTTTCTGGGCTGGTTCTTCAGGTGGGAGTGAAGCTGAACCTGGCCACAGCTTAAAGACAGGCAGTTCAAAGTGACCACTACATTTGGTCACATATTGTCCAGTCAGATGAACTCAGCTCACAGACACAGGAACACTCTGTGACCCAGCACAGCCTTCAAAGCACAGCCTGGCCAAAATCAGCCTCCAGCAGAGACCCAGCAGGACACCCCAGCAAAGATTGTCATGCAAAGATTTACAGTGAGGCTTTTTAGAAGCACAACAGGGATCCTATCCCAGACCTACACCAGCTCCACGGGGAATCAGGCACTTTGCACCAGCCAGGAAAACCTGCAGAACTCCATGGCTGATACACTTTGCTGCATTGAAAGAGAATTGCAAATGCTATTTGCTCCACCAGAATATCAAAAAGGAAACACAGCCAGAGCTCCAGGGAGAAACAGATCCATACCTTGGCAGCTGTCCAGCAGGGCTGCAGCTTGGATTCATTCACAGGGAGGCAACCATGGGAAAGTTGAAGCGCAAATTCTTTTTCCAATTATTCATAAACCATTAAAGTGATATTCAAGGGGGGAAAAAAATCGAGACGTTTTCTCCTGCGAGCACAGCTCCCCCTGGCACGGCTGGCACCTCACAAGGCACAAAGCAGGAATATTGAGTCTGCCACCTCTGCCAAGCCCACACAGCAGCTCCCAGCAGCACCAAGAGAGTAATTAGCAGCACAGGATGACAACATGAAGGCAGCAGGTCAGGAACAAACACTCCAGAACAGATCTAGAGGCTGCTTTGCTTCCCCCAGCCCTCCCAGCCAGGCTGTGGGAGTGCTCACCCTGAGCACATGGACAGAGCTCAGCTTCCATCCACCACCCCTCCCTAAACACACCTACAGAACCTCAAACAGCAGCACTTCACCTGCTGGCTCTCAGGGAGAACTCCTTCTGAGCCCACTGACTGACTGCCCTGACTGCCCTGACTGCCCTGACTGCCCTGACTGCCCTGACTGCCTTCCTTGTGAGCCCCACAGGAGCTCAGTCCTGCTCATCTGGCCCCTCTCTGTCCTGCCAGGGTCTGTCCCCCACCAAACCTGGGACACACAGCACCACAGCCAGGTGCTGCTTGATAAATTCATGGCTCTAGAGGGTAATTTTGATCTCCTTGATCATAAGGTGAGGTGGCCTGAGCTGATGATCAAACCTGAAGTGCTCTTAATGAAGTGAAGGAAATATTTGTGTATTGCTGCTCTAGTTTAGGGGTTGGCAATAATGATGTAGGGTAACAAGAAGAGAAAAAAAATCTTCAGGGAGCTACAAATGGTGATGGACTCAATGAAAACCTAAAAATCTGGGGAATAGATTTATCCACAACAGGAATCAGAAGGGAGTAAATAGCCTGTGTTATCAATCATCCTTGATGTCTGTATACTACTGCAAGAATTGATAACCACAATTCTGATTACACCAGGGAAATGGAGGGTGGTGATTCAGATGGGAAAGGTGAAGTGCTTAGATGTGTCTTTGAGCCCTGTTAACAGAAAGGCTGAAGAAATATCAGCATCATCAGTGATTTCTTTGGAGCAGGAAGGTGAGCCTCTCTGGATAGGGTGGGTTTGTGTAGGGCCTGGACTTCTTAGTGCTCAGCCATTTGAAAAAAAAAATTAGTACAAAAAGCCCTCAGCTTTGGGGCATTTGGGGTCTTTATGGAATTTGCACACAGAGAGGTTTGTTTCAGTGTTTCCTCCTGTTTGGGAACATTTGCACTCCAGACCTGCAGATGTTCAGTGCCACCTTTGTCACTTCTGCCTTGTCTTGCTATTCATGGAATAGTGTCAAATCTTATCAAATGTGCTTTTCCTTTTATGAGCTTGAACTTGTCATTTTGATGACAAATATCTGTCCACCCTTGTATAAACCCACAATTAAAGATTTCTGAGATGCTTAGATAAAGCAGTCATTATTTTTATCATGAGCCCTCCTTCCCCAAACAAGCGTGGCTAATCTTTTCAAAGCAAGCATGCCTAATCTTTCCAGGCTCTCTTCAAGGCTCTGCATTATCATGACCCAATTATTCCCAAAAAAGATAGCTGGGAAATTTCTATCAGGTTGATTTGCTCACAGAAAATGCAGTTACCACAAATACAGGGACGCCTTCGTATCACTCAGAATGGTTTTCTGTGGAGGAAATTCAGATCAAATATTTCCTGGTCTATCAGCTTGATGAGATCTTGTTTGTTGCTCCATTCTTTCCTAATTGGATCAGCAGAGAGCTGCATTAACCCGAGGTGTGCTGGTGATGGCTGGGAATTGCAGGTCATGCATTTAATTTCAACAGGCCAGAAGACTCTTTTAGTTTTCATTTTCTGACTTCCACTTTGAATGCCTCAGATAAACAAAAGTAAATTTTATTTAATTTCTCGAAGTCAACTGAAGAGAAAAAAGGTAAGTGATCTGTGCCATTCATTTCTGCAGCTCTGCACCATTCTGAGTGCTCCAAGCAGAGGGTGGGATCCCATCTCTCTGGTCTGTCCCAGGAAAACAAGGTCTTACCCACTGGCAGGACAGGATTCACAAGACCTCAGCAGAGCTTTAACTAATTCTAGCTGCTTGGAGGTGTCTGAAAGGTTTTCAAATTGCAGTGAGTATATTTGGGATTATTTCTCAGTTTCTCAGTGTTCTGGCTTTAAATCAGGCATATTGCAAAATATTGAATAAAAGCCACAAACAAATGGACACTCTTCAGAAGTCCTGTCACCCTTACCAGGTTGCTGTGACATTAATGAAACTGCTTTCTGGAGAGACTGGGAAGTTGGACATAAACCTATCCCACCTCAAAGCAACATCAGGGTATGTTAAAGGTAATTTTTCCCATTTTCAAGGCAGCAGCAGAGTGTTCTGCCAGAGACCCAGCTCCACAACTCAGCCCCAGGGACTGCAGTGGTCACTCTCTGTCCCTGAAAAAGGAATGTACATTTTATCCTGAGCACTGAATGACCATTCTCTTTGCTGAAATGTTATTTCTTTTTACAACAGCTTCAAGGGAGGATGAAAAAGGAGAAGGAGCCCAGTGCTGCCACTTTGGAAAGCTTTTATTGTAATCAACCTTACCATGCTTTTTGTTGTACAATACAAAGAACGTTTAATCTCTCCTGGCTGGCACATTCCCTCCAGGGCTTTGCTGCTTACAATGGGAGCTTTCACTTTGACCATGGCAAAAATAGTGTCAAACCCACTGCAAGGCACTGCTTTTACTCTGGAAACTTTTGGGAAATTCTAAAGAATCAACGACTTCATGACATGAGGGAAAAAAATAGGGGTTACAGCTGGAGAGAGTTCCTATATTTCCTATAAGTTTTGCTTGCCATGAATACCACCAGCTCTAAAATGTGTTTGACTTTGGTGTTGCAAATATGTGCATGGTTTGTTTTAACTGTTTGATTAATTTAGAGAAAAAAGAAATAAACAAACCAAAATTATGAGATAAGATTTCCAGAGCACTCGTTCTTCATAAATTTCCCAAAAATCTCTGAAGGTGTAGTCTCAAGGCACTCCAGGGAGAAAGGGAGGAGGCAGCAGAGGTCTTGGAGTGGAGCCACCAGGCCAGCACTGAGCTGTTTGTAGAACTGAAATGTCAGCTTTTCCTTCCTTTTTTCATGTTGGTTTAAAGGAAAGTGAAAGAGTTTGCACATAACAAACTTTTGCCTGGATATTTTCTAAAGCTCAGGCCAAATTCAACCTCTGAGTTTTGGAAAAGGTTGTTAGAAAGTTGCAATTCAAGAAATTCCTCCGTACTTCCAAATTTGTGCCAGGCTTTTAGGCTGGTGGATGGAAACCTCCCAAAAGGATTTGGTTTTGTTCACAGAGCTAAACAAGTGATTTCCATCTGGATGGCTTCTTTGCAGCTGGGAGAGCAAACAACAAGAAGTGTAGGTGTGGGTTGAAGCCAGCTCAGAGTGAAGGCACAGGCAGTGAGCAATGTGCATGTCCTGCCCCAGGAGCCACAGACACCTTTTCTGTCCAGAGGGGTCCCTTGAAACACCACAAACTCACTCATCTGCTTACAGAATCTTCTCTGCTCACAGCAGCTGTGTTTTCCACACTGAAGGACATTTCAGATCAGCATCCAGACTGAATCTCCAAAACCAGCCAAAGCCAAACAAAGTTAAGCTTATATTTTCTCTCTCTGCCAGAGTGGCATAAAAAGAGTATTTGAGGTAGAACAGTAAATTTGTTGAGATGTGTGTGAAGCTCCTGGTGTGGTGAATGGAGAGGGTCCCAACAGGTGCTAAGACTGTCACCTTCTTCACCTTCCCAACACTATCCTGCAGGTCAGGGAGAGACTGTGCCACTTGTCTGCCTTGTCAGACAGTCCTGCACTGAGAACAGCAAAAAACCAGAATGAACACAGCATTAGACAGCCCAGGGGCTGAAAGGTTCTGGCATAAACTGGTCAGGAAACATTTCTGCATGTGTCACACACAGGGTGTCACAACCAAGCAACTTTCTAGCAGCATACAAATGGAGAAATAGGTCACAAAATAGGTCAAAAAATTAAATCCCTTATGCTGGCTAGTTTCTCATTCAGTATTTTTATCAACCCTGATTGGGATCCTTATGGAATAAAGAAGACAGAATAAGAAGATGTAGGAGAAATTGTGTTGGATAAGCTCCTGTTGCTCTGGTAGGTGCTAGACAGTAAATAATCCATCTTGGAGAAGCTCTGAGAGGCTGGAGAGTTTTCCCATCTGCTAGAGATGTTTCTTAGTCTTGACTTGGATATAAATGCAGAAGGCAGGTCACACTTAAGCTGCTGCTCTGTAACCTTCTAGATGATAGGTAATAACTCATAAATGTGTCCCACAGATGCTCCAGGGATCCATCTGCACATGCCTGCCTGAGAGCTGATGGTTCTGGTTGAGTTCAGAAGAGACCAGAGCTGTGTGAGGAGTGCTAGATTTAAGGGATGCTCTGCAATTCAATTTTGCAGGCTCTGAATGGAAAATAATAGAGCAATGATAATCCAGCTAGTAATAAAATCACATTTATTTCTGGAAACCAAAGAATTGTACAGCTATGGAAAAGCGGGTAGCTTGCCAAGTGGGAGCAGCCAGCCCACCCTCCAGCCCCAGGAGGCCACCATGGGGCTGAGACTTGCTTGGCCATCCTATAAAAAATTCCAGCACCCCTTAATGACATATCCCTGGGCTTCAGAACATTCTTGAGTGGAAAGTGCATTTTTATGGCCATCCATCCTCGGTCTGCTTTGCTGCAGCAGCCCTGTTTGCCCATCCCCTGGCACTGGTGAGCAGCCTGGCTGCTGCTGAAACTCTCCTGGTCCCTCAGCAGAGGGGCTGGGCTGGCACAGCCTGCAGGGACTGGGGCAGGCTGAGATGCAGAGGGTGTGTGGAGGTGGCAGCACAGAGCATACGTTCCTCTGTTCTGACTGACTGGAGGCAACCAGAGAAATAAACGAGCTCCCAAATCACCCAGGAGAAGTTAAGGCACTACACCTCTTTCCCTGGAATTAGCAGGGAGGCTTGCAATTAATTCAACACAAAGAGACTTCTGCACTGACCAGCATTT
The DNA here is from genome assembly GCA_013400955.1 of Drymodes brunneopygia. Taxonomy (NCBI): domain Eukaryota; kingdom Metazoa; phylum Chordata; class Aves; order Passeriformes; family Petroicidae; genus Drymodes; species Drymodes brunneopygia. The sequence continues at coordinate 1,387,993 of VZTZ01041988.1, read as the reverse complement.
CTGTGCTGCTGGAGAGAGCTGCTTGGCAGCTTTCTGGAGAAGGGAAACTCTGTGGCTGAGACAAAGCACATAGGTGGGCAGGCAGTTGTGATAAAACCACAGGGAATGGGGAAAATGAGAACCATCTCATGCAGGACTTAGAAATGGAATAAACAGGTTATTTTTACAAGATGGAAATGAATATATAACTTCAGAGATGAGGAAAAATATAGCAAGCAACAGCATTTGCAGTTCAGCATATTCCATTGCTATGAAAAATAAAGCACAAAAAAAAGGCAATGAAAGGAGAAGCATTTTGAGAAGCAGACAGGACTGTGGTACCTGCAGTTATGTACTCTGCCTTCTGCATTCCCCACAGTAATGAGAGATGTGACCCTGTGATCTGCTGCAGAACTGCTGGGCTTTTTCTACTGCCATTCACATGCAGAATGGGAGCTGCTCTTGCTCTCACGTGGACACTTAGACAATTTTTCTTGCTTTGCAGTTTCAGCCAATCCACACTAACAGTCTCTTGGACTGGCAATTTCTTTGCCCCTCAGGATGGAAAAATTGAATTGATTCCTGTGAGAAGGAAAGGAGCAGGTATTCACTATCATAAGGTGAATTTGTGAAGTTCTGGTTGGTTCAGCTCTTCCCTTTCATCTTTCATCTCACTCCAAGTTGTTGATTCTCTTACATCTTATCCCATTGGATGGAAGAGCACATCACTCAACATTATTAACCATGGCCAAGATGATTCTTAATATTGAAAATTAGCAGCAAAAAGTGAATGATCACTTGAGAAAGCATTGCTCTACTTGAGCTTTATGACCTGCAACAGACAGTTTTGCAATGAACAACAGCTCTTTGTCACTTGGAATAGTTCTGACACTGCTGCTGTTGTCCTTTTCCACCACAGTGAAATCAGTGGTATTAAGCTTGAAGCACCTGAAGAGCTCAGGTCAGGGGACCAGACCTTCTGCACTGGTAGAGCACAGTAACTACACCCATTTAACACCCCCAGTTGTTGATCTGAGCCCAGAGTCAGGCTTGTAGGAACAACTTCCCTGCAATGTGGAAGGAGCTACTGCTGCATAGTGGGTGGCCTGAGTGCTGGAGATGATACTTGGTGCTGGCCCTAATTTAGGGCTCTCAATTAGAAACTTAGAGAACCATTTGGTTTTCCCAGCCCCTTGTCAAGAACCATTTCTTTTGTTTTTCAGCATGTGGAAGAAGTTCAGATGAGCACACAGCACTCTGAGAAGACCCTGGCCTTTCTGCACAGTGCACTGCTCTAAGGTCAGAAGCAGAGCAGCAAGCCTGCTCTGGCTGGGTCTGCTCTGAGCCCTCAGTGCTGAGCCTCTGGAGTTCTTCTCTCCTGATAAGCAGAGGCTGCATGGTTGCACCCTATCCCAGCCATACTCAAGTACTGGCAATTGAAAATTACTATCCCAAAAATAAGACATTGTTAAGTCTCACATGCACTTTCTTTTCAGATTCCTACCATCAATTATTCCATTTGTCTGCAATGGCTTCAGATTCTTTTATCTTCCTCTCAGTGGATTTCTCTGCTGCTTTGCATTTAAATTCACCTTGCCTTCCTAAATGCACAGACAAACTGTAAGCAATAAATGAGCCAGGCAAAAACAAACATGCTGTTGTTGTTTTCTTGGCTTTCTCTGCAATCCTGAGCAAAGGATGTTTCTATATCCCTGTGAGAAAGCCATCCAATGATGAATAACTATTTGAAAACAAATGGATAGAATTGTACCAGCCACCTACTTCTCAGCCTTAGAAAGAGTAGGAAAATCCACCCATCCATAAATATTTTTTAGGATGATAATTCTGAAAATAAAGTGGGCTGGAACATTCCCTATCAGGCCAGGCTGCAGCACTCAGCTTATATCAATTACTGTCTATTTGACATGCTTCATGCTCTCTTCATGAACAGGATGAAAGGTTTTATGGGATAATAACCCAATTCCAGTGAGCAAATGTATTTGTGGGACCAAAGGCCTTTGTCCTTGCAGAAGGAGCCTCGAGGCTGCAGCCATTGGCAATGGTCTGGGATGGATAAATCACAGGAGCAAAACTTCTGTCCCACAGAGCCCTGTCCCATCCATGAATCACTGAGGACAAAGGATCCTCACTGCAGGGAAGCTGAGAGAGCAGAGATCATCCTGGGGATGGTGCTGCTACAGGAGGGAAATAGAACAGCCATTGGCTTCTGTTGGATATTGAAGATGCTGTAATTGGAATTATTGCCATGTTAAATGGTCCCTCGTGGTTTCCTCATCTCAGTCAAGGTTTGATTGAAAACCTGTGACCTGAAACTGTGGTCATTACCTTACCAGAACTTATTGGTTTTCTCACTCTTCAGACAGTAGGCAGATGGTAATTGCTGCCTAAAACATTCCTCAGCTGAACAGCAGTGACAAACACTTCTCACCTCAGAAAATCCCAAAGCACATTACAAACTACCTGGACAAAGAGGACAGATGTGCTTTCCTTGGATCTGGCAGGAGCCATGCAATAGCCACTCTCATCAGGGAAGAGCTGTGCTTGGCTAATGGAAAATTATCATAGCTGGCTTTCCACCCCAGCTGTCCCACGCTGTTAATCTTACTGTACCTGCACTCAGATTATCAGTAGGGATCCTCTTCTCCTTCTGCATTAACTAATTGTGTGGAAAATCTCCCATGCCAACACAACCAGAGCAGGCTGTGACTAAAAATGGAGGAGGGTGTGCAGGAAGGGGTTGCTAACAAGAGGCAAACACTGTTTAGTGCTCTCCAAGTTCTCCATTCCTCCACTGGGGCCAGCTGAGTGAGCATCCAGTGCTCACAAAGCCTGACTTTGCTGGGTGCAAAGGGCACAACCTCCCCTGGCTGTGGTTTCTGGCTCTGTGGGACAGGACTCCATGTCAGGCTCTTGCTGCCAGGCTCTATTTCAGTTCACACAATCCATGCACCATAAAAAGACAAAAAGCATTCACTCTGATCAAATATTATCACACTGTGGCATCAACATATCTCATTGTGCTGTCCTAATCTGTATTCTGTATAAAAATATGGTTTTCAAACCCCCACTGTGTTGGCTTTACTGGTGGCACTGTGAGATAGAGCCTGAGAGGAATCACAGGTAGGATTTAAGAGGGGTCTGTACTCATAGCAGATCAAATCAAATTAGTAGAAAAGAAATTATTTGTTTTAAGCTCAGAGCATGGACTGAATTTAGAGCTCTAAATCAGTGTTTATGTTGTTGAACAATGGGTTCTTACAGGAGAGCATTTACTACAAAAACAAAGCTTTTTATCCAAATCAGTGAGTGTCAGAGTTTGAATTATGGCTGTAAGAGAAAGTCCTTTGTTTCTGTCACCTCCTTAGTCAATGCTAATTTGACCAAGGTTTGAATGAGTTAGTATTGCCCCCAAAAGTTCTATGATGTACACAGAGCCACCTTCCCCCCAGCACGTGGAGCCTTTGGAACTCCTTGTAGACATCCTCAGAGAGTCTGGATGAAAAATCTGCCTTCAGATGATGGAAGACAGGTTAGTAACTTGCAGGATATTTATTTCAAGAAGCAAAGTCATGGCTACAACAAACCAGCTGAAGAGAGGAGAGAGGCACAGTGGAGACACACTGAAAGTTTCTACTGAGCTGCTCCAAGGTGAGAGGTGAGACTGGAGGGCAGCATTCATACCCAGCACAGCAAAGGAGCAGCAGCAGGAGACAGGAACAGCCTGTAGAGTTCACCAGCAGAAGATTTGGGAGATGTGAGGTCACTCTGTGCAGGGGTGATGTGAATTGCAGAGCCACCTCAGGTGGGGTGAATATCAGCTCACTGCAGCACCTCCTCCATAAAGCATATTTACTAAAATACATATTTTTTCAATTTTCTGGTCTGCTGTTACTTTGTGCAGACCCCACGGACTCACTGGAAGTTTCTACTTGAAAAGTCTCCTGTAGCATCTCTCAGAATTGGGATATGCTAAACTGGCATAGCAAAGGAAATAATCATTTGGGAGCAATTTATTTCCTGCAGTTACAGACTCATAAATGCTCATTTCCATACCACCTACAGATATGTGTGCATCTCTTTGTTCTCACATTGAGAAAAAACCCATTTGTATTCTTTCAATACAAGCAATCCTTGGCTTGAATTTTTAGTTGGTCAAATAATGCTAAAGAAGGAAATATTGGAGTTTCTGCCTGTGCCATGGGACCGTTCAGGCAGGCAAACTCTATTATGGCCATGGTGTTATCAAAGGAAAGCTAAACCTCCTCATTAAATCTGGGTTGTTGTTATTTGCAAGAAGGGAGACTCTACTGCAGGCAAAATGCTGGAGAATGTGGGAACAAGTGGTGGCAGCCTGCAGAGGGAGGCTGTGTGGAGCCAGCCCAGGGAAGGGGACAGCCACCACTCCAGAGTGGCACTGCTCCACATCCAGACATGGGGACAGCCACACTGTCCCTCTGCTGGGTGCCAGCTCCCACCAGGATTGCCTCTGGGTTGTTGTATTTAGCCACCAACACCAATATTTGGCACGTGTACCCAATCTGGCATCCCTCTGCCTCACCTTTTGCCTCCTGCCTGTGACTGACCTCTGTTTGGACATCCAAAATTCACTCTGGAAGCCTTCATTTGATAAGGACACATGCCAAGGGTCACCTTTCCAGAAAGATGTCCAAAATCTGAACCAGTAAGTTAAAACTAAAGCAATTAAGAGCACACTCCAATGGAAATGCCATTGAACCCGATTTTGTGTATTCCTTTTAAATTATTCCTTGCATCCTTGGGCAAAGTACTTTAGCCTGAGTGCAGCAGAATATCCAACCACCTAAGTAACACATGGCAGCCCTACAAGATTTGAGGTGCAATGCTGAAACAGAGCCCCCACAGCACTCTGCACTAGACTTTTACTGCTCTGTCACCTGTTAAAATGGATATAAAATTAGCCCTGCTTTCCTATTGTCTCACCTGTTTGAGGAGAAGGGGAAAAGCAGAAAAGAGGGAGAGAGGATGAGCTACAAAATCCTGTGACATAAGGATAATTCTGCTTATTTAAAAAAGAAAAACATCTTAGAATATTATCTTGTGAGGGATACAGTTTGAAAACAGTCTAAGAGGTTTTCAGCAATTATGGTTAATGTATGTAGAAATAATCTAAATGGTTAGTAAAATGTTGACTGGAAGATAAACATGTTTATGTTATATGAAACTAGATATTAAAATTGCTTTTTTGACACTTCAGATGCAGGAAGCTGTCTAGTCCCTTTACTGACACTCTTAAGAAATGTTAATAGGGCTTTTTCCTGCTATATTTTATATGGAAGAGGTGGTGTAAACAAAACTGCAGATTGGTTTCTTTGCTCTGCTGGGGTACCCAGCTATCCTTCAACCCACCAGACAGACTTTTGTTTACATCTTCCACATACAGAACATTTAACTCATGCCAGGACCAGGATCCAAAGCTCTGTGTGTCCAGTGGACAAAGAGCACATTCCCCTGACACCTCCTGCCCCTGCTCTGGGCCAGCTGAGGGTCATTAATCCAATTATCAGTGATAGGCGAGTGAATGATTTAGGAGTCTAGGAAATTATGCTGAAAGATTTTTAGAAAATATTTGATGGCAATACCAGAGGCTTGGTTTGGATTATTTTCCTTCTGTTGTTGTTGTTCCTGTTTGGTTGCTTCTTTTCTGAGAGCAGACTGGATTCACTACAAAAAAGGAAGACAAGTTAGAAGTACAAAATCTATAAAAAACTAGTGTTCCAAGGAGCAAGCACATGCACCTAAGAAATCTTTGTTGATTGTTGCTAATATCTATGATAATTAAGCTAAAAATACCCACAAAGCAATAGAATTTGCAGAGATGAGTCTATTGTCTTAAGCAAATAATGAAGCCAGGAACAGTTAAATAGATCCCATGACTCTCATTTCAATAATAAAGCAGCAACAACTGTTAATCTATAGCACTCAGTTTAAATTACAAACCCAGCGCTGAATGGGCAATTTCATTAGAGAGAACACAGCTAAGAGAGAAATGCTGGCAGGGAAAAAAGCCATCCCCGTTGAAATCCAACCTTCCTGAGAATTTCTTGTTGCTCTGTACCCAGACTCATCACCAGGGAACAGCTCTCACAAGTACCAGGTGCAGCTGCTGAAGCTTTTGGTGTCCAAGCAATTCCCTTTTATTTCCCCCCAAGGTTTCCAGGGGGCTGAGCCAGCTGCCTGAGGCTCCGTGGGCAGGGTGGGCACTGCTCCAGGATGGACACAGGGAGCACCAGGAAGGGCAGGGAGAGGGAGGGGAGCAGTTTGCCCCCACATCTGCCTGGAATCACCCCACAGCTCAGTCAGAGAGGCTCCAGGACACAAGACGTGTGTGTGTCCCCAAGGATGGGAGCAGCTCAATGAGCAGATGGGAAACTGGCTTTTTCCTCTTTTTATTCTCGTCCCCAAAATCAACACATGGTCTGCAAGCCAATCAAACTCACCCACGGATCCTAGCACTGCCTAGAAGAGATAGTTCTCTTTTTAAATTCGATCTTTTCAAACACTTACACAGATCCTTGGATATTGCAGGGGCTGTGGAACTGAAACCAATGAACAGCCACAGTAGGTGAGGGGAGGAAAGGCTTCCACCATCCCTCCTGGCAGCTGTACTGAGCTTATGGGAGGAAGAACTTTCTGTTCTCACTGAAGGGAGCTGGCAGGACTATAAATATCCCCATGGAACATATTTACTGAAGGATGGAGTGCCATGCTAACTACCACTTCTTCATGGTAGGACCAAATTTCACAGGTATTAGCAACTTCCTGAAATAAAGCCAGAGAATCAGAGGACAGCTGAGGTGAGAAGGGACTATGAAAGCTTCCAGTTCAGTCTCCTGTTTAAAGCTGGGACAGCTTCTATGCTAAGGGAGCATGTTGAGAGCCTTGCCAGCTCTGTTCTGATAAATCTCAAGGATGGAGAGCCCTGAGCCTCTCCTGTGCTGCATGACCCTTATTCTGAGGATTTTTCCCAAATACAAACAGAAGGAATTTCCCTTGCTGCAATACATGACCATTGCCTTGTCATTTTGCAGCACGCTGTGGCAGGGTCTGAATCCATCATCCATCCTGTCCCTTTCCATTAATGGCACCAGTGATCAGATGCCCCCTTAGCTTATCTCCTGCAGGATAAATAACCCCAGCCCTCCTAGCCTCTCCTGATATCCCATGTACCCTCCTGAACACCACTCTGACTTTCTGCTGGACTTGCTCCCTCCCCCCTGGTGACCTCTCTGTGGCCCTGGGACACACCAACCCCACAGTTTTCCAGCTGTGAGACAGATGGAACCTCACAAGTGCAGAGTGGAGGGAAGTGGAGGTACCTGTGGCCACACTGTCCCTGAGCAGCCCAACACACAGGCAGGTGTCACACCTCAAATACCCCTGCAGTGCCCCAGGTCCCTCAGGTCCTTTCTGCAGAGCTCCCTGAGGTGTCAGTGCCCAGCCCATGGGGCTGATGTGTCCCCAGGGCAGGACTGCCTGTGTTTTACCCCACTGAATGCCATGAGGTTCTCATTACCCTGCTCCTCAAGCTTTCCAAGGTTTTTGCCTAGCATTGAAAATGGATCTAGAAGGTTTGGTAACATATTCTGTTGATGGCACAGAGGAGTGACTGTCTCCTAAGGTTCCTGTGCATTTAGCCAGTCTCCCCAGGGCCGAGGGGCTTTACACCAGCATCACATCCTTTACAACACTAATAAAGGATAAGGAAACCCCAAATTCCAACTGATATCAGGAGGAGGACTGCAATGACCTTGAGAATCCTCCCATGCAGCAGCAGGATCAGGATGTCAGCATTAGTGCTGGAATGGGGCTGTTTCAACAGGACTTTGCTGAAAAGGGAGGAAGATTTAGTTGCTGCTCAGGCGGAGGTGGGGGGTGGTGGTGTTGAAATCTATAACCAGTATCCCTGTTTAAAATTCTCTTTGCAAAATTTATGACACACATTGAAGCCTCATTTTTCCCCTAGTAAGGATATTTCTTTCAGCTATTCATTTTGCATTTCATGAGACCTTCTGCAGATGCAGTGAGCTATATCACTCTATTCTGCTCATAGAGCATCCTGAGATCTAGATGCTTCAAAACCTGGGTGTATTGTACTGACTGTATAGAATATCTCAATGGTATTCTACATCTGCATCCTTGATAATTCATTTGTATTCAAGTGAAAATATTCATTGAGGCTGTTGCAAATGCTGATATAAGCCCTGGAGTGGATGTTCACAAAACTCAACCTCCTGTGCCCAGATTCTTCATAGAGTTCATCCTATACATGGGATCTTCTTTATCACAGGAGTTGTGTAAAACATTGCCTCTCCCTAATGAAATTTCTATTTCCCCCCTCTCTTGCTGCAATTACAAATGCATTGTACAAGTACACCATGGCTGTGCTGCTTTAATTTTGTTATAACTCCCAGGGAATAATTAGTTCTGTATCTTCTAACAATGCACAAACATATGCATTCAGAAATTAAATATTTACTTGCCAAGGAGCCATCACAAGTTGTTGTGGTGCTTGTCTTCATGATGTGTGGGAAATTAAATGGACTTTGTACCATAATTCTGCTGGTATAATAAAGGATTATGCACAACAAGGGAAAAGTGACCCCATTCAGCTGGAAAAACCACCCCCCTCTCATGAAACTTTACTTCATATTGAAACAAGCTCAGGTCTTATCAAATATAACAAGTTAGGACCTCTTTACTGTGCTGAGACACCCTGTCTGCTCAGGAGGTACCACCTAACCTAGTTTAGATTTGAAGAAAACCTTGGGTGGTACCAAATGTCCAGTGTTAGGTGAAACATGTGCAGCCAGAATAACTCTCATTCCCTTCCCATCTGCTAACACAGAATTGATGAAGTGGGAGTGCTCCAAATAAAAAATAAAACCAATTTTTTTAAAAAGCCCCAGAATCAACGCATCAAAAGATGAAGGTAGACAGGCTGCCCAAATGTCTGCACCCAAGTGCAGCTGGTTTGTCCTCTCCAGCCTGGTGAGGATAGATCAGAAAGCATCAAAGATGCTGATTTAGGTCTTGCTTTAACAGATCATAATTGTGCCCAACGCATTGACTACAGCTGAAAACAGCATTGGGACTGTTTTTGTAACAGAGATGCATTAGGTAAACACATTTCCTTAGCATTTACTGGACCCAAAACCTAAAAGTCTCCTAATTTCTCTTTCTTGGACACAGCAGGTGTAAGCAGAACCCTCTGCCCTGTAGCTGGAGCACACAGTTTACACTCATACACAGCACCTTCTGTTATCCTCCACGTTTGTTTGCTGGCACTGGCGAATCTGATTTTCCCCCCCATCTTCTTTGAAAACACCATAATGCTGGAGGTTTTGATTTCTGACCCTTGCCTTCAGGCTATTAAACACTTGTTCCAGTCCTTTTAGATCAGGAATCCCAACTTCTAACTGGCTTTAGGAGGTTAAAACACACAGAGAAGACCTTTAGCTTTTTAGTGCTAAACCACCAGCAGTCTCTCTCTGCAGATCTGCTAACCTCCTGTCACTACATGAAAGGGTTTAACAGTTTCTAGGACACAGAATACACTCAAGCACAGAATTCTGAACTGCTTTTCACCATGGATTTCATGTACAATTTGAGGCTTGCAAGGCATTACCCAAACGAGACACGACAGTTCTGCTTTTCCAACAAAAGCAGCAATAACCACAAACCCATGAGCTGGTGACCACACTCAGGCCCCAGCAAACCCTGCATTGTCACATAAATCAGGTGCACACAAGTGCCAGGGCTGGTCACACAAATCAGGTGCACACAAGTGCCAGGGCTGCCTGCTTTCTGCCCACACCTGGGTTCTGCATGGGCACAGGCACAGCTCCCTGTGGGCACAAGCCACCACCCAAGAGCTCTGTGTCCCTCCACTTCCCTGCACAGTTCTGCAGCCTCCCCAAACCTCTTCCAATGCAGCCTCACACCTTCCAGCAATGTTGTTATGCCAAGCAGGGAGCAGAGCTAAGCCCAGCCAGTGCCCCATGGTGCCTGCAGGCACCCAGCCCTCACTGGTGTGCACTGGGCAGCAGCACAGCCTGGGCCAGGTTACTGCCCAGGGCATCTTGCCAGGATGTGGAAAAACTCCCTAAGACACCTTTAACCCTGTTTAGGATAGAAGTTTATGCCCAACTTTTAGACAAACAGTGTGTTTGTAGGCATGTTGTCAATCCTGAAACACAGAGAATCCCACCTTGATAATCCATGGCCAGTTAATGAGTTAAGACTGCACAGTGGCTCTGTGCACAGGGAGCTTTCCCAGGAGCAGCAAACAGCCACATTGGCAGATTTTTTAACTTGAGAAGACACCTGGGAACACTTTTCCAGCACTAGATCAACTGCCTCAATCTTCCATAGCTGTCTCCTGTTCTCCTTACCTCTCTCTGCCCTGGAATCAGTAATGCTTAAAGGAGAGCACATAAAACTTCTCTTTGTTCTGATGTTCTAATACAGAACATATTACACACATTACTAGAAGCTAGGCTCTCCTCAGAGGCACTCCAGCAGTGATTTTCTGGAAAAACAGGCAAGTTTTGAAAGTGAGACTTGAGACGAGTGGCTGAAAAGCTGTTATTTCACCAAAGAACTGCCTATGCTCAGACAACTCATAAAAACAAACCTGACAGAGTTTGTGCTCATGTCATTTTGGCCCTGGACAGATACAAACCTGCAAACACAGGGCAGTGTGGAGCAGCCATTCTCCCTCTTCCAGAATGAATAGAAAAAACTGGGTTTGGCTGATGTGCTGAATACTGAGCAGTAGATACTCTCAAACAGCTCTCCTGGCCAGCACCCTTCTGCAGGGAGTTTAAATCTGCCTCTTGGTCCTGCAGAGGAGATCTGTCATGAAGGAATGGAGCTGCTCACTCACCTTCTCATATGTCATCTCCAGCAGCACTCTGACTGTCCAGAACATTTCTATTATCCACCTGTCAGTGCTAAAATGGAGAAAAGGAAAAATATGGTGTGTTCTGTAGACTACATTTTACTGAAAGAGTAAGGAATGGTTTCAGCAGTGTGTTGAGCAGTGTGGTACATTTTCTACATCAGGATAATTATTTTTTATCTCAAGGCTTTAATTTAGGAAAAAAGCTATCACTGGAACTGAAAGTCTTAATTTATAGAATATTTGTAATTAGATATTTATGTTCAATATATAGTATCTTTTGATTTGCTAGTAAGCAAATGCTGCTATAACCAACACACTGATGATGATTGGTCTATCTTTTCAACAGCAGTGTCATCCTCATCTTAGAGGCACTACAACCACACTGAAATTCCTTCTCAGTAGATGGACACATGTTTGCACATCCTCATCACCTCCATGTGCTGCCTCAAGACTGCAGACCTCACTCCAGGGTGGGCTGTGCTCCAAACATCCCCCTTGGATGTATCAACATCCCCCTTGGGCAGCAGCACCCCCTGGGCTGGTGCACATGCCCTACACATGCACACCTGAGTTTTCTGAGGTCTGCACAGCTCCTGAACTGGCCTGGAAAGGTGTTCAAATTCATTAGAATTATCATTAGCAGGCAGCTGCTTGCAATGCACTGTAGGGAGCCAGAGCCTGGGCTGCCACCCAGCAGGGCTGAAAGCCTCCTCCAGACAGTCCTACCCCAGAAACACCTTCACATCTCAGGATCTGGCCATTGGGAACCCCTAATAACCATGGAATTTCCAGATCTGCAGAGGGATTTAAGCAGCTTGCCAGGGAGCAGACTCTACTGAAACATTGCATCTCAATGCTGACATCCCCTGGGGGAAGAATAAGTAGGAGTTAGGATTTAACCTTTTGGGATGACAGTATGTGGCATATGCTTGAGATAATCAGTGGAATTGCTGAGTGAAAAGCTGTTTTATCTTAAAATAAATAGGGTTCACCCAGGAAGGTATTCAAACTCAGCTTCATACAGTATGAACAATTGTTCACATCCTGTAGCACACAGCCCTGAGTGGTTACTACAACAAAAAGGCATTAAGTGCCTCTAATTATTATTATTGCTATCCAAACATTTTGCTATCAGTGAGCCTGTAATAAATAACCACGACATCTCATGGGTACAGATATCAAATTTACTGTCACTGGCTGAGCTGTTCTGATTAAGGGCCAGAGTTTTTCCAGTAAATACACAGATCCCTCCCTAAGGACTAAAGAATAAATGAGAACTGAAAATCTAAGGGAGAGAAAGGAAGGGCTTCATTCTTTTCTCAGAATGTCATGTTTCTGTAAATATAAAAGATAGATGTAACAGAGCCCTTACCCCACTCCCAGGGACTCCTCTCTTGTGTCATCCATCAGCACAGGCTGGAGGCAGCTGAGTGCTGCAGTGTTCATGGCACATCCCTACACAGCAGAGAGAGTGTCCTGTCCTGGAGACCTGCAGCAACATGGGCAAACCTCCTGATCTTTTCCAGGCTGCTTTAAAACACCTGTAAAATAAGCTGAGATACTGAAAGCTACCCTGATGCTTAAACTTACAGCTGAGCTTTCCAAATTAGATTTTATGACCCTTCAGAGACAGACACTTAACACAGTTGGTTTATGTTTACTCAGCTTCCCCCATTTTTATTTTGGTTCATCAGCAATTTCTGGTCAAGTTTCCAGCCCAAGTCTGTAAAGGTTTAATTGTTGGTAGTGAACAGGACTAGAAGCAGTCAAGGAAGGGCCACCCTCTCAGATAAGGTTTTGCAAATTCTAGACACTCAAGATGCAAGTAGGTAAAATAGATCAGTTTTTATCTGACAGTTTTTGTTTTTCAAGTTTTGGAGACAATAAATGCTTTTCCAGCTTCACCTGAGGATTTCAGCATTGCCTTGGCCTCTGTTTCTTCATGAGAAATGTGATGAAACAGAAAAAGTATTCCCATTCTCTTCTGACATCTCCTGCTGGGACTTAAACACCCTGCTCTGCCTCAGAGCCTGCCTTGAGCCACCTTCACTTGGATTCCAGTCATGTAAGTGATCTCCTCTATCGATTTTAGGTGTTCCATTTCCATATTCCAGTGCTTCTCTCGCTGCTGCCCTCACTCCTGGTCAAAGTCTCCCTTCTTGCTGTGAGCTGGCATCTCTTTTCCCTCCACTGCCTCCATGGATCTCCTGCACTGGCCACTGCAGCCTCATGGTGAGTTGTACTGATTTCACCCGGGCATGGTGCAGTGTTTTGGGAGCTTACATAACCAGAACAAGAAGGAGCCCTGTCATCCACATCCAGAGCTTCACAAAATTCCCTCAGCTCTGGGAAGGTACAAGCTTCAGTAGGAGCTTTCTCTGTGCCTAGGGCACTCACAAAATGCACCTGGACCCTCCAGTCCCAGTGAGACCTGGCTAAATGGCACCTTCTCCTCAGCCCAGGCAGGAGGGATCTCACTGCCCACCTCTCGCTGTGGATCTCACAGGAGCCACGTCTGTGAGCCACCATCCCTCTGTCAAACTGGGGAAATGGCCTGACAGTGCCAGGAGCTTTCAGCAGGGATGGACAGACACACAGAGTCCAGACAAGCAAAGTTCAGATCTGTACTTTGAACCTGGACTCATGGAAATCCACCCTGCCTGGAGAATAGAGAGAGGTCTCGGGGGTCTCACCTCTTCTCTGGGTCTCAGCAGTCCTGAGATGGTTTGCAAAGGTGGTTGTTCACTGTGTGCTCCTCAAAATAAACTTGTTATGGCTTCCTTGTCAAACCATGGTACTCCACCCTGGCAGATAGAGCTGCTCCCGATGATCTCTCCACAGGGCCATTGTTTGCTGCTGGAGCAATCAGAGGAGCAGCAGGAGGGGGTCAAACAGCCTGCTCCCAGCACACACAGCTCAGAGAACCTGGCAGGGGAGAAGGAGGTGGCAGAGGGAGAGGTAATGGAGAGCACAGAGAAAAAAGAAGGGGAAAGGGAAGCCGAACAGGCTTTTTTCTTCTCAAGGTGCACAGTTTCCCAGGAAGGATAGAAATGTTATCCCTGCTGCCCCCTGATAAACACAGCACAGGACTGACACCAGGATTCCAGACTCCTTTCCTGCTGAAGACAGCAGTGGAAAAGTGGCTGCTTCCTGAAGGGCCATAGGAACTTGTGGGGTTGTTCCTCCTAATAGCTGAATAGGACTCTCACAGATCAGAAAAGAAGTATTTCAAGTCCCATCTCACTGATTTTCCAGGAAGCTCTCTGAAGCATCCAGCAGTACCCAGACACTCATTCCTTGGAGCCAAAGAACAAAGAGAACACACAAAGTCCAGGGGAAGGAAGGCTTGGCAGAAAGTGAAGTAGCTTCTTTTCTTGCTGGATTTCTCTATCCTGTAATTTACCTACAGCAGAGCTGTGCAGATTTGCAATAATGGCTGGGAGACCCATTGTGAGCTACTGAACCTTATGAATTACAAAGTAATTGGAGAAACACAAGGAAAACAATGTTTTGCTCCATAAAGCATTCCTGGTTCCTTTACTGGGATGGCTACAGGTCTAGTTATCTAAAAGAACACTTTGCAGTGTGCTGCCATACTTATGAGGGGATGCTTAGCAAAGAAACAAACAAATGCTGAAGTCCTAATAAAGAGAGATTTCACTGTGAGCGAGCAGATTAAAACTAATACAGCGGTAAAAATGATGCCTAAGAAGAAATACCCAGAACCAAATGAGCTGTACTGGATCTTACAAGAGTGCAAGTTAATGCAATTACATTTGGGGCTGTTGTGCAAACCCTCACTCAGTCCTCTCTGTTTTAGGGAAGGCCCCTGTCCATGTGCAGGTAGCACCAGGCAGAGCTCCAAGCCCTGTGGTGTGAGCAAGGAGCCTCCTCTGCAGCCTCTGCTCTCCTCCTGCAGTCCTTGGAGCACTCTGGGACAGACTGTGCTTCTGACAGCTGGGTGCTGCTGGGGATGTGTGGGAAAAATCATGCAGAGAAGACAAAATCCTCTGCCATAACGCTGGCAGAGCTCAAAATGAGTAGAGATCTGGGAAAGGACAGCAACAGGTAGAGCTCACCCCACAGGCTCTGGCTGGAGCACTGAGGGGCTGCACCTTCAGGCACATCCTGAGCCCCCAGCAAGCCTCAGAACCATTGCAAAATGAGGAGAATGTTGCCCTCTGCTTTGTCATTTCTCTCAACTTCCAGCTGTAATACTGATACTCACCCCTCACATACTCTGTAATAAATGAGGAACACGTACAAGATGATAAAGATGTTTGCTTTTCCTCCCTTTTCTTTCTTCTTCCTCTGGATTTGTTACACATGTGCTAGTTACTGATGAATGAGTTTAATCCTTGCTCTTTTTCTAAGGCTTGTTGATTATTTACTGGTGGTGTTATTTGATGATCTCTATCTACAAAAGGGAATTTTCTAATATTTAATATCTGCATTAATGGGATTTTGGGCATGTATAAATCACTGACCCTGATACCCATTGTTGAATACATATTTCTGAGATGGATAACTGCCCACAGCCCTTTTCAAAATCCACCATGGCGCTTTTTAACGCTCTTATTTTTTTTAAACCCTCTATGAGGAACCTCCCTTCTCTCCTCCCATGAAAAACCCTTTGAATGCTTTCAGCATTTGAAGAAACCAAATCCTTCTAATGTTTTTGCTGCTGATTTGCTTAGGGTTGTAGTTCAGCTGCCTGAATTTTAAATCCTGATGTTATTTGCATTTTTATAATGTTAGTCAGAATGACAGGCTGGCCTTACCCCCACAGATGCCTGTCTCCAAAAGGGCTTTGAAATTGTTAAAAGTTCCCCTAAGTCTCTATCATTGAATATGTGTCTATTTTTCCTCTTAGATTTCCCTTTTTAAGAAGATTATAAACATAAGAGGTTCAATATTTGCAGTGTTAGGATACACCTTCCCCCACCTTTTTTAATCAGCATTATGAGTATTTGGCCCCAAGCCTGGCCCACATAAATAACAGACACCCTCAGTGCTGCTGTCCAAATCTGGCAGGCTGGCCTTTATAATAACACTGCAGTGAGCACATTTTACATTTCCAGAGATGCATTTGTCCTGAGGGAACCCACTCCAGCACGGGACACACCGACTGCCACTGGGCACGAGGAGCTCCAGGGCCCAAGCTGATGGGCACAGAGCCTGCCCAGCTCAGAGACAGCAAGATTTCAGGCATGGAAAGCAGCCCACAACCCAAAGATGCTCGTGAGCCTCTGATTCAGCCTGAGCAGAATCAAGTCCTCAAGGTTTCCCTGGGTAGCTCCCACTGAGCTCAGCTCTGTGAATCACAGAGGGGATGAAGAAAAAGAGGTGAAAGCCAGAGTTGGGCACACGAGGAAAACAATGGCAGCTCCTTGAGCTGATGTGGGAAAGGAAGAGATAGTCTTTGAGATAAGTCTTAAGAATGGCTGGAAGGAGAGAAGAGAAATCAGCTTGGCAGATAGACACTGCTGTCCTAGAAGTTACATTGTCCCCTGGGAAACACTTGTGCACCCAGAAGTTTGCCTATTCTTTCTAAATGTGGCAATTAGAGATATTCCCTCTTCCCACACATCTTACTCCAAATAGAAATTAGCTGAAATTGAGTGACAGGGGATTTGGTTTTCTTACAACATCAGGTTTGCTATCTGACTCATGAAATGGCAATAAACCTTGGATTAAAAGTTTGGGAAGGACCAGTTTCTGCCAGATGGAGAAAATTCTGGCTCAGGAGTCTGTGATGCTTCTGCAAAAAGCCCTTTTAATATTTAGCAAATAATTAATGTTTAAGTAAATTTTGAGTGAGGATGGCCTTGGGAATAACAAGAGATCTCTTCTCAGTTTTATTTAAGTTTGCTGTCTTCCCAGAAAGTGCCCTGAACACCCAGACTCCTCATTTTCACAGAGAAGACATTGCCCTTCACGCAGAGGCACAAAGGATGCTGTGAGGGTAAGGAAACATCATTGCCAGGCAGCCACAGGCAGAGTTGACTCAAGACGCCCACACAGAGAGCAAATGAAGGGTTCCTGTGTTTGTGTTGATGGTGCATCCGAGGGACAGCACGGGGAGAAGCTGTGATGAGGGCAGGCTGGGCTGGCTCTGCACCGTGGGGCAGTGCTGCTACAATAAACACCTCCTCAGGAAGCCCCTGCAGCTCTGTGGGTTTGCACTAAGCTCCAGTGGAATCAGCCTTCCTTAAAACAGGAATATCAAACCATGCAAGCAAACCACGAGGGGCACTTTCTCCTTCAGCACTGACATTTTGATCCATGGGACTGTGAGCACCATCCCATCCAACAGGTTTAATGTGTGTGCTTTGGATGCTCCAGGTGCTCCCAGAGCTCCTCCCAAACCTCTTGATGTCTCCTGGTGAGGCAGGCTTGGTCCTACCACAGCAGTGCAAAATGCACCATCACACACAGCAGGTTCTTAGAATTTATCCAAGCTGTAGAAGAGAAATAGTATAAGTAGTGCTGCCTGCTGCGTGCCTTTTGGGTGGAAATACAAATCAGCATCAAGTATATAAAAATCTGATTTTGTCTGACTGGAAAACGTAGCATTCAGAGTAGAAGATTAGAAGAAAAAAACATGGCAAAGCAGGGTATATTTTGAAAAATTTCCCAAGTGTTAAAAACTGTTTGAGGGTTGTTATTTCCACACAAACCACAATGTTTTTCTGCCCTGAGAGAGCAGCGTGGATGAGACAGCTACACCCTTTTCAGTACAACATCACAGGTGGGAATGCACTGATTTTTCACCAAAGTAACACTGGTAGCACTCATCTTCACTACCCAATGAATATAAAAAGAAAAGAAACATTATTAAAGGTTTCAGTTTCCACTGCAAACATTACCAGCCTTGAAAGTGTTTTGGATGTTTGTACATGGAGCTTTGTTCATATGAATAGGCAGCAGAACTGTGGTAGTCTGTACCTGTATAGAAACACACAGACAGAAAGCTTTGCAAGGTCTGAGTCTATTCTTCCCAGCTCTTATCAATTCATGCTATCAGAAGGCAAAAGTATTTCTGACCCAACAGCAAGAAAATGTTTCTTAACTTTGACTGAACCAAGCACTCACACTTTTGGTGAGAAACAAGTGACACTGGTAACAGAATCACTTGTAATTTTTTCAACTCTGGTGTTTTTTCATGAAGCTTCGGCTAAAACTTCATCTTTTATGCTGAACTACCACAGAAGATGCTGAAATTACAATAACTCCTGTTTGTTAAGGTCACAACTGCTTTCAAGGTGCACAGCTGAACAAAATGAAAGCTGCCTTCCTTTACCACCCAAGATGCTGCTGCATTTCAAAGGGGTGATAGCCAAATGCATCCAGATGATAAGAACAAACTGTTCAAGGAATGATTCTCAGCAATGACTAATATTCCATAATAACAGCCATGAAATGAAAGCAGCGTTAAGTTTTATTAAATGATTTTCCACTGCCTCCACACTGAAGCATTAGCCTGTGCAGCAGAGAGCTCAACTAAATTAACAGAAGAGAAAGAAGTGTCAGGAGCTATTACAAAATGTATTCCCAGTAATGAAATTCAAAGTCCATGGGAGCAGTTGTTTTATAGATGTGGAAGGGGGGAAAGAAAGGCAATCCTTGTCAGTAGCCCATGAGAAGTGGAACTATCAAACTCCTCCACTTCACCCTCCTCTGCAGAGTCCCTTGACCACACATGTACTTACTGTGCTGGGAGTGAGCACAGCACAGACTGGGGGCTGAAAGGCCAAGAGGATCTGGGCTGCATCCCACTGCCATCAAACCAGAATCCTTCCAGTCCTCATTCCCACAGAGGTGGAAGTGCTTATTGCTTATTCTGCAGGTGTTGCCTCAGCAGAGGCAGACCTTGCAGTTGAAAAGTGCTTCCCCAGCACACTGAACAGAAGAAAAAATTGCCACAGCCAAATGGATTTATTGCAGATGGGAAGGGACCCCTGGTGTCCCCGTGGTACTGGGATGCTGCCACAGTCAGCTCCAATAACAGAATGTGCCACCAGCATGTGTTGTGGCCCTTGGTTCTCAGCTCAGTTGACTCAGAGACTCCAGCTCCCCTTTCCAAACAAGAAGGGAAGTGTTCCCAAAGCACTTGCTCTAGGTGAAACACCTTATGGTTTGGCCTGTTCAGATACCGTCACCTGGAGACAAATATTTGGCCATCCTGCCCCATCCCTGGCAGTGCCCAAGGCCAGGCTGGACGGGGCTTGGAGCACCCTGGGGTAGTGGAAGGTGTCCCTGCCCATGGCAGGGGCTGGAATGAGATGAGCTTTAGGGTTCCTTCCAACCCAAACCATGCCCTGATGCTCTGTCCCTGCTGGACATGGCCCTGTAGTGGGGTGAGTGTGACACCCATGAGGAGCCCAGCAGAGTGACAAGGACTGAAGTATTGCAAACAGTTGAGAGCTCTCCCAGTTCATAAATAAATAGAAGGAAAAAGCATGGTGCAAACCCAACTCCTTTTGTTCCTTCCTGTTAGGCCAGTGCTGGTACCTCCTGAAGTGCTGTAACTCCCCCTGTTTAGTCATCTCAGGGCTAACTATACATCTACTCCTAAGTTTCTTCAATCCATTCTTTTTATAAGTAACTGAAAGAGTTCAGTCTAGAAAGACATTCAAAGGAAGACACCTTGTTCATGAGCTATAATTATCAGCTAGAGAGGAGATATTTGAGACTAGAAAATTTCAGGGGAAAAAAAGAAAAAGAAAATTAAAATCAAGGTGCCATGCCTGAAAAATGGTCAGCGACATTCACACCAAAAATCAAATCTAACCTTCATGTAACTGAACACTGGGTAGACCACTCATGATATTGTGCATTTATCAGCAACTGGACATCTAAATTAGAAAGCACAATGTTCAACCACAGGTTCTCAGACTCCATGTAGGAAACACTGGAGGAACTTGTGGTCTATTAATGAGAAGGTCACACAAACTCTTCATCTTAGCATCTTTAAACTGATAACAGCATTCCCTGCCCAATGCTGCCATCCTTACTGAAGCCTCAGCAATTGGTCAGATGAAAAAACAATCCTTGCATGATAAAAAGTGAATTTGCTACCCAAAAAGATCAATTACAAAGGCTGGTAGGTCAGAGACACTACAAAAGATACACAACTTCAAATAATAGGAAATGCCAATTACTTTGCTAAAATATGAAATGCCAATTATATTTTTTAGCTGTTCAGCTTAGTCATTAATACCTGCTCTGGGATCCCTTTATGCCACAGCAAATAAAGGAAAGATGAGAAGTGAGCTCCAGTCACTGTGGCTGTAGGAAATGACAGTCTTTGAATCACCAGCTTTCTTTCTTACTCTCTGCCTCCATGGATCTGAACTCTCAAGTCTCACTCTGATTAAACTCCGTGTGTAAACTCCATCAGAAGTATCAGTTTACTTATATTTTCTTGGTGAAAAAGGGGGGAAACAAACCAAGCTGTGTGTATACATAACAGCAAAAGCCTAATTCATGTGAGGCTTCTACTGTGGCAGAGCTGATGAGACAGAGAACTCACAGGTCTGATCATATCTGCCCAGCTCACACAGCCCCAGGTGACTCCCTGAGCTCCCCAGAGAAGGGATGGATCATTCTGCAGCCTCATCCCTCTCTCTTGCATGCTTGCATGGTCTGAGCTTTCATCTGAGCCATGACTCTGCTTCATGTATTTATGGGGCAAATTGTGTCTGCAGTGCTGCCCACAGAGCCTGCACAGTCGCTGGTGACAGAGAGAAAGCACTGACCAGCCCTGGTCCCAGCAAAGAACACAGCACCTGCCCAAGAGTGTTTCTCTAACAGGCCTAGGTGCTAAAAACGTTTGTAAACCTCCTTCATAACTATTAATTACTTGGAAATACAAAATCCTAATCAGCTTACAGAGCCAACGTGCCTTGGCCCATTTCCACAATTGTTGTTTTGCTGCCAGTTCCTGTGCCTGGGCTGTCACTGCAGATTTCCTTCCCCATCCAAGTGTGGATGTGCAGTGACAGGCGTGTTTGTGCTGGAGCATTGCTTTATGCAGGCCAGAAGGTCTCCATGTCCCCTCCACTTCTCCAAGGGCACCTTCCAGCTATAACTGTCTGTGCTATAAATACCCAACCTGGGCTCTCTCTCCAGCCCAGGCACTGCCTGTCAGGGTACAGTAAGAGCACACAAAGGTGTGGAATGCACTCGGACTAGAACAGACCCACCAGCTGGCACAATTGCCACAGACCACTTGAAAAATTGTTTCATAGTATTAAAATTTTACATTTCGCTCCCTGCAACTTCAAAGCAGCACAGCTTTTTTTCCAACATTGTGTAGCTGGTACCACCCTGTTCCAAACACCACCACCTGACCTGACCTGACCTGATCACAGGTAAGTGTGCAGTCCTGCTGGGTGATAACACTGGACTAGACCCCTCCTGATACTCACTACCTCCTTTAAGCTCCATATCCAAAACATGAACAAGAAATACAAACTATGAAAAAATTCAAGATCAGAGTCTATTAATGAAGATCTGCAATGTTGGTTATGGTCAGCACTAAGAAATCTACAGCTTGGAGATTAATTGTGGCCTTGGGTTAAACCTGGCCCTACTTTAATTCTTGAGAGACACAAGAAATAAACTGTGAAAGAAGTGACAGACAAAATGGCTTGGCTCTAGGTGGAGGACAACTCCAAGATTTAGGTTAACTCCACAAAAATAATGGGACTCTGGCTTTTTCTTTTCTCTGGCAGCCCTTCAGTCTGTTTTTCTCGTCCTCTGGTTGTGTTGCTATTTTCAGTAGTTCCTTGGAGGGTTACAGAGGTCTCTAACTAAGGTACATTAGGCTTTTTCAAGCACCTAGGTGAGCCAAAACATTGCCAAAATGATGTACTCTGATTTGCCTTTCCTGTTATTTCCCAAGCTGCTACTTTCCTTCTTTGAGCACATGGAAGGATTGCAGTGCCTAAATGTAACATTTAAGGCAGAGGCACAAAATTCTTCCTATCCCCCTCCATGCCTGGAAACAGTGAAGGTTAAATATGGATCAGGATCTCTCAGCATGATTTCATTCTTCTTTCCACCAAGCCCATTCTTTCTTTCACAGGAAAGATGCATTGACAACATTATAACCACACAGACAGATTTATGAGACTCAACAGGGAGGTATTTCCTCCCTTTGCCTTGGTGTCCTTACTCTTCCCAGGGGATTAACTCACATGCCCATGCAGACTGCATGGTCACTTCACCCACACACTCAGCTCAGCAGCCACCAGATTGCCCCCCAGCTCTGGCTTCAGGTTTGCTGTCTCTTCATCTTATGACTCTCCCTCTTTTCTTGGCTTCTTTGTGCCTTATGAGAACAATATGCAAATTCCTTCACATCTGTGTCCCAATTCTATCTAAATTCATCAGCAGGCTTTATTCTGTTAGTTTGTTTTTCCCTCTTGGAGGATGGCCTCACCATGGCCCTCATGCATGAAACAGATCTCATCTCCAGCCCCAGAAAGTCTTTACAAACAGCAACACATCCTGTCTCCTGCACAGCTCAAACATCAGGAGCTTTCTCAGGGAGCCTTTAGAGTGGAGCTGCCCAACTCACCCCACTCCTCCTGTGCTCTTGAGCCCTCACACTGCTCTGCACTGTGGCTGTGCACATGCTGAGCCACTTGTGTGTGAGGGTGGTGTTTGGTGGCATGTCTGTAAGCTGATTTATAGGTAGCTCTTACAGGCTGAAAACATCCCCACTGAGAAAGGGGGAAATGAAAGGCTGACACAGAAAAAGCAGTTCCCAAAGTGGTCTGGAGAACCTGTGGGTTACACAAATGTGCTGACCTGATCCTTTGGTGCCTAAACAGCCATGGACTCAAACCTCTCTGTAAACCAGTAACAGCAGATGTTGATTGTCATAAAAACCTTGAAAACACTACCTAAAACCAATGTAAATCTTGTGAACTGAAGAAGTGATGGAATATTTTGAAACATCTGGATATCTTGTACTTCTACAGAGGGAAACCCTGCCACCTTCTAACTCTTCTATCCTGTGGCTAGTAGAGTGTAGCTCATACCCCATCTACTCTCAACAGGCAAATGTTTGCAGCACCTTTTTGTTGGCTTCCACAAGAAGAGATGGCAATCTGAGCCTGTCTACATCCTTCAGCTGCTCTGAGCTGCTACATGTTCCCACACTGCACCTATAAGAAGAGTTCCCCAAAAAGTAAACTCAGCACATCTGAGAGATTAAAAGACCCTCATATCTAAATGCTACAACCCGTGGCTGGAAGATGTTCCATGGATTCAAATATCTGAACTCCACTCCTGGCTTTACTGCAGATCCTCATAACCTTGAGTGAGTTGTTTTGCTTTTCTTTTTCTGCTCTCCTGGTTTGCTTTTCAGGTGAGAGATCCCTTGGGAATGGCTGTGTCTCACACAATGTGCTGAGACAGCAGAGCCCTGAGATGTAGGTTTGCAGACTTGACTGGGCATTACACCTGATTAACAAATCAAACAGCTGCAAGGAAATGTTTCCTATCAGGACCTACTTATCAATTCAAATTTTATTACACATGCTTTTTGCATAAGAATTGTCTTTTTCACTTGAAAGCAGACATAAGAAAAAATGTCCTGAAGCTCAGGAGATTTGGATTGATTTGTCATTAACATCCACAGGGACATATTGCAAGGTCTGGTTCCTGTGCTGCCTGTCATCTTGTGGCTGCTGCACATTTCCAACAGATGGGCTGGACTCCCCTGAGACTCACAGCTACCTATCAGGCCCTGATAGAGCTGTGGAAATTGTTCTTGATCCTCTAGCATACCTCTAGCTCTTGTTTTCTAAAGCCTTCTGAGAGAACATCATCCCTGCATGTCCCCTTCCTGCAGCGATGTGACAGTGCAGAGCAGCAGGCCATGTCCCACCTCCTGTTCACAGAGACCTTGTTCCAAGGTCAGTGTTCTGTCTGATTGTTCCCATCAATGCCTCTTTGTTTACTGCCTAGGAAAAGTGGCTGTGGCAAACCCATGGTATTTCACTAAAATCCAGGGAGCATTAGTCAGAAAAGGGCACAGTCGTTAACCAAAATTATTGGAAGACTGTTCATCTCTCCCAAATGGACTGTAACATTTTCTTACTGTGACTTACAGTGGCTCCTGGAACAGGTTCATATGTACACATTTTAAGGCATATCCTCTTCTAGTTCACTGCAGGTGACTTCTAAAGCTCCTAAGAGAGAAAGAAATTAGATTTCAAGGACACTTTTTGAAGATACCCTGAGTGATCTAGAAGGCCTCCTGTGGATTACCACCCTGGCAGCAGAAACTGCAGGTTCATGGCATCATGCTCTCTGTGAAGACAAATTAGTTGTCAAACCTGACCAGAAACAAGCAAAATAGCAATTCAATAGAGGAATCAATGCATGGGAACAACCAACATATAAGAATGAAACTCTTGTTCAAACAAGATCATTCATTTCACAGACAGGGCAAAGTGCTTGTGCTTTGAAGAACTTTCCATTGTCTATCAGCTCCAGCAGCCCAGGTGCTGACCAGCTTCCAACACTGCTCCAGCAGGGACTTTGAAGGTGACTGCTCTTTCTTCCTTTTTCTTTCCATGAGGATCCCAGTGACCTTTAGAATTTCAGCATAAAAATTAGGTCTTTTTCCAAGATGTAGCCTATAACAGCTTTTGTCTACTCATAAGGAGCACTTACACATAACTAAAATAGTTAGCACATCACTGGGACTTAATAAACTCATCAGCATTAACCACACGCACACACAAATTCTAGAGCTCACCTGCAGAAGCAGGTGGTGATCTCACTGAGTTGGTCCTTTACAGATATTCATATATATCCCCAAAACCTGTGCTGTGCTTCAACAAGGGGGGAGCAATAACCACTTTTGGTTATGTGCTTTGGTTGTTTCTATGATTGCATTATCTCTGAGGTGTGTGGAACATGAGCAGGTACATTAAGCAATTACCTGTATGTGGGCCAGTAGAGCAGAGCTTTGATGAAACCCTGAATTCATGATGTGGAATCACACCTCTGCAAAAGACTCTTTGATCATACACAAGCAAAGGAATAACCACTTCATGTTCTTTCCTGCAGCTGGTAATTGAGGAAAACCCATGCTTGCATCCTCAGGGACCTTCTTAACTAAAAATAGAAGAGCTGCAGCAGCAGCATCACTGCACGGTGTGTGTAATCTGCTTAAGCACTGCATGGGGCTTGTCTCTGATTCCAAAAAAACACTCTTGACACAACCTACAGATACTTTAAAGACCAGTGCCAGTGTTCTTGAAGGGATTATAAACCATTGCTGCCTGCAGCCCAGCATTTACCCCAGCCACACGGGAAATCTTTTTTAACTGTCTGAAGGAGATTAGGAAAGAATTAGGAACATCTCAGCTGATACATCCAGAGCTCCTGGAAACTGGAGTCAAGTGAATCCAGGACAGCAAGGAGAGCCCCCAGCAGGGCTCTGAGCACTCACTGCTGTGCTCTCAGGGCACCCACCCTCCAGCAGCTCCCTTCAGAGTGACCCAACATCACAGCACTGCAGCTCCTTATCCTCCCCCCTGCCTTTCCTGGACATGCTGAAGTGGCTTCTGAGTCCAGTTTGGTTCTGTCTCAGCCCCCCAGGATCCCCCACCTGTCTGGGGCCCATCTCCCTGAGCCAGTCTCAGCCATGCCCATGGCACACACTGATCCATCAGCTCAGCAAGCAGGCAAACACCCAGGCCTGGCTCCCCACAGCCCTTATCAGGAGACAAAAATGTGCACAAATGACTGGGAGATACTTCACCTCCCACTCTGGGGTCCCCATGCTCCTCCCAAATCCCCTCAGAGCACACCTTCTGCCATCCAATATCAAAAGCAGTTGTTTTGTGTCCTGCTGATGGCAGCCAAAGGCATCCTGGGAGACCTTTCCTTTGTCTAACTGAAAACTGGAAGGTTGGATTTTCCCAGCAACTTGGAACCAGACAGAAACCATTACCTGAGTACCACTGCAATTACACCTGCATGAAATGAGAGCTGGAGGAGCTGAGAGTGAAGTGGTTCTATTGCAGGGAACAGCCTTCAGCAGCTTTTCCACACAGGGATGTTCTGCACAGAAAATTCCCCAGTGGACACAGAGGCTGGAAACTCTATTTCTGCCTTATTGCACAGAAGAGATCAATATCATCAGTCTGAACTATTAAAATAAGCAAAGCCCTGAATTATTCAATCAACATGAAGCAATCAAAGTGAGAGTTCTCTGTGAAAAAGTGCTGAGGCACAGCTTGAGTTCATAGCAAGGATGTGATGGAGTGAAGGTATGTGACCTGTTTGGGGGAAAAACAAAGCATGGAGTGACTTCCCAGAGTGTGTAAAGGACATTTTCCTCAGGTTCCAGAGCAAAATACGATAGATAGGATTGTTTAGTTCAGCCTTTAACAAAACTTCTGGATAAATGAAGCCTTAGTACCTACATTCTCAGGAAACAAAGGCTTTGCTACAGTCTAGATCTTAAAAAATTATTCTACTTCAGATTCTTAAAATTCCAGTTGGATTTCAGACACTTGAAAAGTTGAGTAAAATTTTATGGATGCGCTTTCAGGTTGAGAACAAAGGCTCAGTTACAAAGAGAAATGCTGCACCAAAATTGACTTGATGTCTTTTCTTGTAAAGCTGCTTTTAATGTAATAAACAGGAACATCATTAATGCATTTTACACCATTGAGAGCCATAGGGATAAACTGTACTGGGGTGATACAAAATCCCAGATTTCTGCAAAGGCAAAGCAATAAATATCATCACTTATTCTACAGAAATACACAAGAATTCTAAATGTGAGAGCAACGAATATCTGTAAACAGCTTTCTTACTATTTTCTGCTTTTTAAGGTAAAACAATGATAAGAGATGGTTCTTGACTTGCAGCATTCCCAAAATGTGCAATCACATTTCTCCAAAGAAGGTGGATGGGGATTGAAAAGGACACCAGGAGATGCAGATGGGGAAAGTCTTCCCACTGTGCTTCTTTACAGTTTTCTTGAGCTGCTCATGCCTGAGACCAGCAGCAGACCTGGCAGCTGCCCAAACACTCACCTGAGCCCAGGTACAGCCTCAGCAAGGTGTTCCAGCAAAGGAAACCCTGAGTTTTAACTGTTCCCCAGCCCAATTCCCCCTCCCAGTGCCACAGCCAGCAATAATTCCCCAGTCACAGAGCTCTCCTTCGTTACACACCCGGCTGCCTCCAGGGGGGAGGAGCAGATCATTCACCTGCATGCCCAGACTTCAATAAAGGGATAGAAATTTCCATTTTAGCCCTAAAGAGACAACTTCTTCCTTGAGCTACTGAATGCTTCAGTGGCTTCACTTGAAATCCTGAGCATTCAGCAGCATTCCTCTTCCCAGGGTCATGCAAAGTTTATCTTTCCAAATCACTCAGTGCATCTGTAATCAAACTGTATCTTGGCTGTAGTCCTTAGGTTTACATCTTGCTGTCTGTCACTTCCTTCACAGGTTTAGAGGAGGTCAGGGCCCCCTGTCCTTCACATCTTCTCTCACTGAAAACATTTCTAGTTAAAGCCAAAAGACAACTGATGGAGCTTCTCATGCATGACTAGAAGATTTAAGATAATTTCCATAGCTGAATGTTTTTCCTGACATTTTTTTTTCAGCTGCCAAGTGGTTACTCATGCAAATTAGCTGTCTCATAAGTAAGAGCACTTCAAGGGATGCACTCAGTACCCCTCCAGGTCATTATATTAAAAGTTGTTGTGATATCTCTGATTTAATTCAGTTCTTACTATGAAAGCTACTAGGTTAATCAAAATATGAGGGAGCCCCCCATCTATTTTTAATGAATAAATTACAAGTTATTGTGCAATCAGTAAGATTTCATCAAGGTTTAAACGAAGTGCTCATCCCATGATCCATGAACACAATTTTCAGCTGAGGATCATGCAACAATGCCAGAAGATGAAGAATGTAATTCCAGGTACAAATGTGACTGTTCCTGCAGCACTGTAACAAGGTCGCCTTGAGCTCACACAAAAGCTTTCAAACAGGAAGGTTGCACTCTTTCAGAAAGTATTTTAAAGTGTGTTTAAAATTCAGCCCATCTTTCAGTCCCATTAAAAGGAATGTTTTTTGAAAATATCCATAAATCTAAATACGTACATCAATTGTTCTCTGACTGGATGATTTAATGAAACATTTCTTTTTCTGAGCAGGGGTCTGAGCAGCTCAGGAAAGCAGCAGCACAGGCAGCAGCACCCAGAGCCCCCCACTGTGCAGACCTGACCTTTGGCCATATCCAGGTCCAGCCCAAATCTTTGCTTAATCCTGGAAATGCCTCCTCAGAAGCTTGTTTTGTTTACATCAGTCTCCTCATCAACCTGAGGAGAGCTGCTGCTTTCTGTAAAGTGAATGACATGTCTGTAGGCTGGAGACTGATGTTTATATTCCCTTCAGTGACTCACAGGAAAAATTAAACATTCTGCCTTACAATGCCTTCATCTCTTTGACTCACAATGTCAAGACAGGGCTCTGCCTCAACCATTCACTGCAGGTACTCCTCAGGTTCAAGGATGGCTCTGGAGAGGTCTGCAGTGACTGCATTTCTTTAAAGAGAACTCCTAGTTAAGGAGAAGCTCACAATTCCTCCCACTGGAAGTCTGAGACAATGTTCTTCACACAGGGCAGCAGGACAACAAGCACAATGGGCAGCAGGATGACCAGATCTGCTGAGTAACTGGATCTTGTTGTGAGTCCATTTTAGATAATCAAAATACTTGTTCAGTAGGAGAATTGGAGCCCTGACACCCATAATGTGACAAAGCCCCCTCATGGTGCATCCTTCCAGCACTGGCTGCTTGGACTGAACAGCTCCCTGAGCTCAGCAGAGCAACTTCTCCAGCACAGAATGTGATACTCTGAGACTCAGCCTTAAATAAAAGAAACTTGCATAGAACTCCCATTCACTACAAAAGGTGTTTGCACATACTAAGTACATTTGTAGGTTGTGCTGAAGAAAAGCTGAACTCTTGCATTTTCAAAAAGAAATAAAAAAAATTTAGTTTGAAAAACTCCAATTGCTTTGAAAAGCAAATCAGGTTTGGGGTCCTGATACTGGAGGATATTTAAAAATTAAAGCCAACAGATAAATATTGCAATTGATTTCAGTCATGGACTAAAATCTCTCTGATGTCTAAAGGGAACTTAAAACTCACCAACTCTTTTGGAATAAACACTGATACTCTTCCCCCAGGTTCAAAGAAATTGGAGAATGATACCAATTCTGTATTCAAATCAGCCCATGAGGATTAGGCAAAGGTAGCTATTATCTCTGCAAAGCATGTGCATAACAATGAACATTCAAAGAGAAAATCTTCCATTTCAGTAAAATTTTATGAGAACATGAAAAACAGTAAAACCTTTATCTCAGACACCTTATGCAACATCCTCCTCCTAGCAGCACTTTTCTCTCTGATGGGTTTTACAATATTCTTGTTCAAGAAACCATTCTTTCCAAAATGCTAAATTTGCAGGGGTACATCCTCATTTCAGTGTGTTTTAAAAAGCAATAATTCTGTTTGAGAGATGTAAATTCTTTTTGGTACTCAAAGTGTAGATAAGATAGGATACAGAATGTTTTATTGGCTCGGTTTTAAAAGTCTTGAAAATCAACAGTTCCCATTGATTATAGCTTGGTTTGGGAAAATGTGATTTTTATTTAAGGCAATAGTTAATTCTCCAGCTACTTTGCAGTGTAATATTGGGATTTGGCTCTGACAGTGACTGTGGGTTTTTATTATTAGGAGGTTATTTGGACAATATGGATTATTCCTAAACTAAATCCAAACAAGTGCCAAGAACAAGAACTCCAGCTAATTTGTAAATATAAACAAACCCACACTGCCACATCTCCCAGGAGCTCCCAAGACTCTATCATGCATTGCTTCCATGTCTCAGCACTGGGAAAAGAATTCTGTCACCTGCAAAGATAACCTTGAAAGTGCCCTATATTAGAGCAATAAGTGTGTTTAAACCCAGAAAACATATTTTGTTTCTAAATCTGGAATTTTTAAAGTCAGTTCCATAATTCCAGTGTCTCACCAAGAACAGGTCAAAAGTTTTAAAGCAAAAGTTTCTTTCCAAACAGAACAGTTTAAAAAAAGACTGGACATGGCACTCAGTGCCATGGTTTAGTTGATGATGTGGTGTTAGGTCATAGGTTGGACTTGATAATCTCAAAAGGTCTTTTCCAACCTGGTTCATCCTGTGACTCTGTGATTCTGTAACATTAAGGGTTCTTGTATCACACTTGACATTTTCCATATTCCAATTCTGAAAAAAAGCATAGCATCAATTCCGAAAAAAGTAT
Organism: Drymodes brunneopygia; assembly: GCA_013400955.1. Taxonomy (NCBI): domain Eukaryota; kingdom Metazoa; phylum Chordata; class Aves; order Passeriformes; family Petroicidae; genus Drymodes; species Drymodes brunneopygia. The sequence goes on along the minus strand of VZTZ01041988.1, from coordinate 1,357,692 downwards.
TACTGAAATTTAATCAAATTCCCTTTAATTTCAAACAAAGTGGGAATTTTCCAAATCCAGAACTTTCCAAAAGTTTCCCTGTGGCACAAATCAGGTTTTCACTTCTTATCTCATCCCCCAGCACCACCAGTGTGCAAACAGGTCCCCAGCATCCCTGCAGGCCAGAGCAGCAGTGAGTCCCCTCGTGCTCACCTGCACCTACCAGCTCCTCTGCTGCTGACAGAATGGACAGCCCTGCAAACCCTCTGTGAAAAATGGCATTAAATTATGGACACATGAGAAAAGCTTTGGGTATTTTTACTGTTAAAACTTAACTTGTTCCTTCTTTTACATTGATTTTTCCATTTTCCCCAGGTAAAGTGATAAATCTTGCCTGCTCGACAGCCTGTAGAGCAAATAATTACCCATTTGATCTTCTCTGCTGTGGACCTGCTTGTTAGAGTACCTTTGGAGATTGTTTATTTCTCCAGAAATATAAACATACTTTTCTGTACAACTTTCTGCTGGGAGGTCAAATTCCTGCCATGTCTTCATTTCCTGGATTCTCTATCACAAACCCCAAGAATGCAGATTATCATTGGCCACATCCTGGTGTCAGCAATTAGAGCCATGGGATGGGTCTGAGGGGGTTGGATTCCCCTAAAGCAGATTTCCCTATCAGCTATTGGACTCAGGATTCAAATTTTTAATCCTCTCCTGGAAGCTGCCTTTTTTGGGTTTTGCTTTCCTAAAACATAAGAGAATATTCCTAAATTGTCCTTCCCTTTCCTCCAGCAGGGGATTGCTGCTTTTTTTGAGGAGTTTGGTCTTAAGTTCAAAGGTAAATTGTCATGGAAATGGTACCTGCAGGAGCTTGCTCCGAGCTGGACACTCCTGCTGCCAGCTCTAAGGATTCCCCACAGGATTTACTGAAGGATGATAAATGTTGCTCTCTCAAGGCAGGATGCAAAGGCTACACAGAAGTTCTGCAAGGAAACTGTGGAAATTGATTTCCCCTTTACAAAAAAGGTTAATTACAGAGCCTTGGGAACATGTTTGTTATTTACTACAAGCAATAAAGAGCCCACCTTTGACTTGGAGAGCAGTTTAGCTCAGAGATTAAGCTTCCTGCTATTCCAGTTTTGCAGCTGAATAAACTTGGATGTGGAGAGGGGACAGGGCCATCCCACCTGCTGCCAGTGACCTGCTTGAGGAAGGTGATGTCCCCAGCACCCATCCTGCCTGCTGTTCCTGATTAATGGACACAAGGGGATGCAGCCAGCCCAAGGGGTGAAGGCGGCTGAGGCACAGCCCACTGTGACCTGGGAATCAGTGGCAATGAGCACAACTTGTCCCTGGATGAGCCACTTGGGCATGAAGGATCGTTCCTGGTGCCAAACACAGCCTTGGCTTGTGCCAGAGCTTGTGGGGCTGGCTTGGTGTCACTGCAGCATTCCCAAAGGCAGCCAGAGCCCTCTGACATGCACCCTGCACACTTCAGGGACCAGTTTAGGGCCAGCTGAGCAGGCTGGCAGGAGGTGTTTGAATCATTCAAGCCAACTGGTTCAACCAAACACTGCTCTTCTCTTTCTCCCTCCCTTGTGCTCACATCGCTTCACAGCTGAGTTTCACAGGAGAAGGTTTGTTTGGCCTTGTTTTTTCTCACAACAATCTTTACGAGCTGTTGAATAAAACACTTTCCTTTGTGATTGTGCTGACACCCATGGACAGGAGCCCTGAGGGCAGATAGGCTGCGGGGGACCTGAGCCTGAGCTGGTCCTTCATGCTCTGGGGAGGGAAGGGTGGAAGTCCTGCCTCCACTCGTGCAGTGCTGTGGGCAGCTGATGTTTCCATCCTTGGAAAGGTCAAATGCCTCCTAACAGGAGCATTAGGAAGTCAGCAGAGCTCTGCAGAGCCCAGCCCAGCCATAACCCTGAGCTGACAGAACTCTGCTGTCCTGAGGAACCACGGCACAGCTCTGCTCCTTCTTGCCCTGCCTCTGCAAGGGTGAAACCCCACACCAACAAAACCAATTCATTCCTTTGATGAAAGCAATAACCAGAAGAGAAAACCAGGAGGAAAAGCAAACCTGGCCTTATGACATCTGTGACACACTGACAAGAATACAAAATGGCAAGAGGCTTATTTTTAAAGGCCATCACCCTGCTGCTGTTGGACCACACTTGTGGCAGCAGTGACCCACAGCAGCTCCTGGATCAGCTGCCTCTTCCATGGCAGAGAGTTGCCTCCACAGTGTGCCCTCAGAACAAAAACCTGGGCTACCACCTAAAATCACTGCAACATGCCTCTGTTTTATGTTCTCTCTCAGGGAAACTGAAGTCTGTGGGTAAAAAGAAAATTATCCAGCATTTATTTTATATCTGTGTGCTTAAATTTAGCCATGACAGAGGAACTCTGGATCTGTCCAGGAGAGAAACAGAAGGCAGAACCAAGATGCCAATAAACAGCCAGAGTGTAAATGGGACTCACACACTCACAGAAACATGGAAAGAGTCAAAAAAGCTTTTGCAAGAGTAGCTTCATAGTCTTACATTGCAAATGAACAGTTATAAGGAAACTGGCATTTTCTTAGGCTCTCCAGGTTAAGAGTATATTTTTAAGACTTCAGATTAATGAGACCTAGTGCACTCACTTAAGGAAGGAAAAATTCTTCTTTAATTACTCTAAAGAAAAACCCCCATAATTAATAGCCACCAAAAATAATAAATCAGCAAGTGTAATCTCATTTTCATTACCCTTATTAGCTCAAGAGATTGGTAGATCAAACCCAATTTCATTCTTCCAGAAATAAATACACTATTATTTTTTGCCCCCTTCCCAAGACTGTGCAGTCACTGTGCTTGGGCTGCCTGCCTGTTTGTCCACTCTGATCAGTTTGGAGCCTGCTGCCCAAGTTCAACTTGAATTAATGACAACATAGTAGTCTCAGAGATGTCAGACCTGTTTTGTGACCAATTTCTGGCCAGGAAGGACTCAAACAAATGCCCTCACTTTGGCAGGCAGCAGCAACGTGGTGTGAGACCTCCTTACCTGAATTCACAGGAATGGGTGGGCACAGGGAGAGAGAGGGAATACAGAACCACAGATGAGGTCATAGAGGCACTGCATGGGAAGGCCACAGAGTCACCAAATAGCCAGTAAATATATCTGTGATTTCAATTAGAATCACTTACTATCATACCATATTTATTTATCCTCAGAAAATCAGATTATTTTAATACTAAAAATATTCTGTCACCTATATGCCAAAAATATATGTTAGAAAATTTCCTGACACTGTCCCAAAATTCCTACAAAGTGGGAGAATAATCCTTTGCAAGCTGATGAGCAGGTTGTGTTCTATGGAGGAAATTCCTAACCTGTTGCTTACAACCTATTTCGTGCTATTACTAAAGTATTTGCTGAATGGGTATGATGCAATCTCTCCTTGTCTTTGCAAAACTCTCCTAAGGCCAGAAATAGATTATGACTTCAAAGTAACATGCACCACATTGGAAGTCAGTAAAATAATCACTGACCAAGACCCAATTAACAAGTAGTGAGGTGTCACACTTCTATTTTTAGAATGGATTGTTTTCTCCTGGCCATGGGCAATGACTGCTTTCTTTATGTATCAGTTCTGTAACATGACCAACCATTTACTAAATGAGATGTTTGATACCCAGCCTTGTGACAGTGTCCATGGCAAACATTGCAAAGTTATTGACCAGCATCACCCAGGGCTTGGGCTGGAACACCAAGCTGTGCCTTAGGTAAACACCAAACCCCTCCCAGGTACCTTTTTAGCTGAAGTGAACTGGCAACAGGGGATGATGAAATGGATCACACTCCCAGGAGCCAGCTGCTCCTGCAGCCCCATCCATGTTCTCCTTGGTCAGAGCACTTGTGGTTGAGAGTGCTGGACTCGTACCAGGAGAGAAAAGTGTTTGATCAGCAGGAAGGAGTGAGCAGAACCCAGAGAACATCTCGAACCCCTGCACTTAGGGCAAAGACAGCACACACCTTGAGAGCTGCCTAAGCTCCAAAGAAAAAAATGAGGAACAGGCCAGGAGCAATGGAGCAGCCAAAAAAAATCAACATCACAGTTTTTCAACTCTCACTGTTTAGCAGTTGAACAGAACTGGTAGTGAAAGGGTATAAAAGGCCCCAAACACCAGGAGAACTTAACAATCCCAGCATCAAGGTGATTCCCACTCTGCCTGGCAGGAATGATCTGGAGAGGGACCATGCTGGGGACAGTGGCTGGCTGGATTTCCTCTGCCTTGGCCCACCACCAGGGAATGGAAAGCCACTGTGAACATGGAGTGAGGAACTGCAAGGAGAAAGAAGAAAATCAGTATTTACAAACTCACAGGGAATTTTTTCATGAAGACCTGTTACATTTCTACTCAAAGCCTGCTGCACTATGCAATGGCCTTTCATGTTTGCCTTTTTTTTCCTTCATTAACTCAGATGCTGACCATTATCACATCCTGCTTTCTGTAGTAATTATAGCAGACAAGAGAGATGAGCCTGAAACATCAATGGATGCAAGTAACACTTGACTGTACAGTGTTCCAAATCAATTCTCTGTAGTGTGGGCTTATCTTGAGCAAAACAAAAGAAATCTGTGAGAAACTAAGTGCAGCAGAGAGTGGAATGCAGGTTGGGGAGCACTGCAGATGAGGACAGTGGTAGTTTTTTGAGGAGGATTTGACACATTAGGGTGCAGATACCTGAACTCTTGCTGGATGCACTGGACAGTGTAAACTCAGAGTGTGGTGCTCAGCCCAGACCCAGCATGATCAATCCCACAGCAGCTTAAATACATGCTAAAGGAATTACCTGGCTAACACAACATTTCACGTGGTGTCAGCTCACCTGCAAAAATTCACCCACATAGTAAAGTGTGGGCAATAAATTCCAAGATGCCAGCATAACATCCTGAATGACAGCACAGCACTGAGCAGCCCTGGCTCTGTCAGTGTCACACGCTGTGACAAATTCAGACTCACCTCTTTTTGCCTTAAGGAGCATTTGACAACTAAACAGCAATCTGCTGAGATGCTTTAAACCATCCTAGCCAGGATTAAGATGGGGATGTGACTGGGAAGTCCTCCTTACTCCAGGTTTTGGGATTTCTCATAGATCTTTACCAGCTTTGTTATCAGGGATGTGCACACATGTGGCAAAGCTGGGGACCAGAATCTCACCAGTGTGGCACCTTGCTGAGGGAAGAGTTCATGGCTCTTGGTTCTCCTCTTCAGCACCTACAGCTTGCAGATATTCTAGTCTAATAATTTCTCTAGTGATTCAGCAGCAAACAAGCATTTTCTGCACTCTTTAGTTCAGCAGGATATATACTTTTCAAAAAGTAAAAACTTGTCTTTCCTTGACACAAGGGGGTTATACAATCACTTAAGAGTGAGTAGATACACTCTAAAATTATATCTTTTTTACAACTGCTATGCTGGTTCCTCTAGACTGATGTACAATGCCTTTACTAGCTGATAGCAAGATCTTGTCTAAATGGAGAAAATGCATAAGCATTTGCCAGAAAAAATGTTTTGTGATTTCCCTTAAAAGTCTCATTTATCAATATTTTAGTCCATGTTTAGTCTGAAGCCACTTATTCCATATAATCTTCATTAACTGTTGCCACTAACATTTCATTAACTTTTACTACTAAGATTATTGCTCACCAAAGTCTAAAGCAAAAGATGAACCTGGGAATGGAAAACACTTGTACATTTTTATCCCTCATGCACCATGCATGCACCTGGTTTCTGTTTCTCTGCCTCCCTGAGGGATTCACTGCTCCAAAGAACCCCAGCACCTGGCAAAAATACCTAATTCCTTACCTTTCTTACTTGCCTGTAACTCTGAGAATAAAAGCATGAGACTTTTGCAGGACAGCCAAACTGCAAACCCCTCTGCAGCACTTCAGCTCCCCATGGGAGAGATTTTGATTGCATCCTCGCCAGCAAAACCTTGGAACAACTTCAGTGTAGCAGAGCTGTTATAAATTCATGAGAGCACAGCAGAGCTCAGAGTGGGGCCTGTCTCAAATGGCAGTTTCACACAACATCCATGTATTGCTCCTTAATGGGCCATCTCTTAGAGACTGAGAACAAGAGCACACTGCCAGCGCCCGCTCCGAGGCAGAGGGATTCCTTCTGCCTGCTGCCATTCCCCAGAAATGCAGGAATTCCACCTACCAGAGACTGCTCCACGTGGCAAAGTGGGAAGGTAACAGGGAGGGTACAAATTAAACTCAACAGCACTGGAAGTGCTTCAGCATCTACTTACAGCAAGTCCTACAAGGATACTTGTAAATGGTTTGCAGTTATTTCAGTAGGAATGATCTAATAGTCAAATTGGTTTTGCACAGATCATTGTTATAATGGGTAGCATGAAAAGAAGGAAGAATTATGCTCCTCTTGAGCCTCCTGTATTAAAGTTAATTTCATCAGAATAATCATTGCCTGGGAGTATCCAGCCCTGTAAAGACCTTTCTTTTCATGCATTAGTGAATTATGTTTTAATTCCTCATTATCAGTGATGGAAATACCGTGCAGAGAACCCATCACACATAGATAATTTGGGACCATACACCCATCTTTGCCAGCTGCCTCCTCCAAGGAGCTGCCATGCTCCACACTGTCCTCACACTCCTGAGCAGCACCTCAATTACCAATTCTGTGTACCATTACCTGGACTGAATTTATTCTTGATCCTTGACTCCTTCATACAGAAAAATGCTATAATAAAGTGCCAGCCAGAGGGCTGGCTTTCCATAGATCATTCAGAATGTTTCTCTATTCCAAATTTGAAGCCCTTAAAGGCACTCCTACTCCACTGCTCATTGAATCCTGTGGATGTTTCTTATCTCATCTGCTTCTCCTTGTCTCATTCTGTTAGAGACCCTCCCTGTTGGATAAAGTCACCAGGTCTTTGAATTAGGAGAAACAATTCTTTCACTTGATTAACTGCATGTCTTAATGCTATCAGCTCCATTAGGGGACAGGAGCATGAGACAGGCTATCAAGGGATCAAAGTCAATCACAGCCTCACAAATTCCTGCAGCAGCACCATGAGGTTTGAATAATCTATTGCACATTCCCAGGGAGTTTGCCTCCAATAATAAAAATATTTCTTGCACCTTTCAAAGGTATTGTGCTGCACAGGAGATTGACAGTAAAAACAAAATTCCTACAGCATCACTTTTTATGTTATTTGCAGAGGTTGAGGTGGGTAAGGTGCAAATTTGGGGCAATTCAGATATGAGCACATGCTATTAGGGAAAAGATATGTGTAGTTAACTGCAAATATTAAAATGAAATAAATTAACTTTGGCTCTATCCAGGTGCAACTTGTCAGGAGAGCACGAATTGCAGAGTGAACTCTCAGCTGCCTGAAGCCTGAGAGAGCCCTGCCCAGGTTTTCATTAACTAATAACTCACTAAGTTCTGCTTGGTAAGTGTGAGGTCTGAGCCAGTGCTAACCTGCTCAGTGCTTGTGGAGTGTTTGAAAGAGAGCTGCCCACTGCACCAGGTGGGTGTTTTCAAGTCCCAGGGAGCCATCCAGTTCTGCCAGTGGAGGCACCACAGCTCATGTTGGACATGGCACACAAACCCCGAGCTTTCCTGGAGCCCAAGGACAGCCAGTGCAGCTCCAGTGCAGCTCCAGTGCCCCCAGTCCCATCTGCCTTAGCCATGAGTTCCTGTGCCTCCAGCCCATGATCTGCTGGGCTGCAGGGAGGGTTGGAAGTTTTGCTGGGGAGGAGACAAAGTGCAGTGTGCTGGCCAAGTCAGATAAGGCTTTTGCTCTTAAACCAAGCAGTTTGGTTCAATCACTGATGCACACAAGCTATTTTTGTCTGATGGGATTCATCAGACAATTCTGGTGCATCAGTATCCACGTCAAAACTGTCACATGTGGTAGATGTCTCAGGGAAAGGAACTGGGACTGATAAAGTCTAATAAAGACAACCAGGACTTCAGAGAAACTCTGGAAATTTGGAGCCCAGACCAAGCACCCAGCTTGGTAAGTTCCTGTGTGAAATTAAAACCACCTTGGTCCCAGAAGCTTCCCAGAATAAACATCACTACAGCTACCAAGAACATAGAATGCACTGCAAAATAATTAAACTCATCATGTGCCAAGGGATACCTGACTGATTGCTGCAATGCTGATTAGTTTCTCCCCCTGCTCTGGAGAGCATTAGCATGAGAGCAGAAGGCAGTTTCCATAGGCACTGAAATATCAAGGTTATCTCTTTGGCAGTGTGGCTGAGGTTCTTGGCCCAGGAAAGGCTGGTTTCAGCTCACTATCACAACCTCTTCCCCTCCTGTTGCCCATACTTCTGTGAGGCTGAGGCATGACCTCCCCAACAAGAAACCAGTCCAGTCTTGGGCACTTCCAAGCAAGCACTATTCTTCCTGCCTGCTGAGGACACTGCTCTCACACAGCTAGATGGTTCAGTAACTTACTCCACTCTCTGCAGCAGCTGCATGCCAGAGATTAGGACTTTCAGCACTTCTTTTTAACTGAAAGAATTTACATCTTCAATTTCCAGTCAATTCTCAGCACTGCTGCAGTTCAGCCATCTGAGAGGAGCACACCAAACCTCATGTTTAGGAAATTCATGTGTGTGTATATATATATATATATGTTCCCAAGTAAGATATATTAATTATCTGAAGCCCAGCCTTCAGGCCTTTTTCAAAGCTGCTCAGCTCCAGCCTTCACACGCTGCAGGAGGAAGCAATAGGTCTCATACCCAAGCAGATTAACTCTCCAGAGCTTTTCTAATTAGAGACACCAGCTCCTTGCCAAGGAAATGTGCTTGCTGCAGCTTATTTTAGCTCTGCAGTTCTGACAAACCAGTCACTTTTCTTCTTATGATCTTGTGTAATTGGAAAACAAACTTTTTCTGAATAAGGAATGCTCAGAGACACCACTGTTCATGAAGCAGTGTATTTTCATGATAAAAACAGATCTACAAAATGATAGCTTAACAGTAGCAGAGAATTTGCCCCTGTAAATCCCAGAAGCAGTGAATGGTCGGGCTTGGCAGGAATCCCCACTCCAGCCCCTGCTCACACTGGAGCCAACCTCAACATCAGGTCAGGTTGCTCAGGGCTGTGCCCAGGGAAGCTCTGACTGTCTCCAAGGACAGAGGTTGCCCTGCCTCTCTGGGTCCCCTGGCAATGCCTGACCACCCTCACAGAGAAAACAATTTTCCTTTCTAATCACAATTTCACTTGCTGAGAACAGCTCATCATTGCCCTTTGCTACACAGCTCACAGCTACACAGCTGGAAGAGAGTCCAGCTCTAGTCTCTGTAATTTCTTACTACATGACATTGTCTTTATTATTTGCATTCATCTTTGGTGCTCTCCACATTTTAAGCTTTTAAAAACCAGGCCTTATTTAATTGTGAGAGTTACTGGGTAGAAAGGGGAAGAGATGCTTTTCTACACAAGTAGCTCCAGGGTGTGGGGGTCCCTTCTGCAGGGAAACAAGGTGAACTAGGACCACAGGCCTAGCAAAAACCCCTGCTAGGCAAAGGAATGTACATGTTCTTACTTACCTTTCCTTTCTACTTTACTCTGAGGAGGGGTTGATAGAGCTCCCCAGGAGCAGAAGCACAGCTCCTGTCACCACAGAGCACCATGCCTGAGTCTCAGCAGCAATACAGTGCCTCATCCGAACAGTGAGGAGCATTAACATGCTTTCCTGATTCCTTTTGAGCTTTTTCCTTGTGCTGGGACAGAATTCACAGAAGTTTCTAGTCCTTTGTTCTTCCCCATAACAAAGGGGGGAAGAAAAACCAGGTCAAAATAAATATTTTTCTTCCTCTTCCGTCAGCTGTGAGCAGCTCCAGGCTCCCTGATGTGCAGCATGAGCAAACAGCCCCTTCATTGGAGGGCTGAGGAGCCAGCAGATGGAGGTCAGGGGTGTACTGGCTTCTCAAAGGAGCAGCCCAAGAGCAGGGCAAAGCCAACACTTGGGTGTTGAGGAGAATCCCAGCACAGAGACGAGATTTCTATTTACCCTGATGGTTTCACTCCATGGGTTGCTCGTGTGCCTCAAACCTCTGAGCTGAAATCAAGAACAGGACCTGCACTGCCCACCCTTCCTCACAGCTGACGTGTGTCACATCACAGAAACCAGGAAAAGATGGGAGCAAACCAAAGGTCACTGTAATACAGAGGCTTTAATAGAGTTTTCTGTGCTTTTTCCCTTGGACAACACTGAGGGCTCAGCCCTTTGTCTTAACACACCACTACAGCTTTTGGCAGGTATGTAATAGAAAAAATACCACAGAGACATTTTATTGTGTTTCCTTTTCTGTTTTTCTCCTTCCCCTCACTGTCTTGGGGAAAAGTAGGTAGAGGAGTTTCAGCCATTGCCAACTGCTGTATTAAAACAATAGAATTTTGGGAAGCCCCAAAGCATTATTTGTAGCCACAATAAGTAGAGTTTATAACTAAGCCTTTCACATGAGCAGATCACAGCAGGGCACTGAAGAACTGATTGTAGCACGTTAGCATCCCACCTAAATATCAAACATTAATTTAAAGTGTTAAATTACCACAGCCCACACACAGCACCCTTCAAACTGCAGAGGGAGAAAGAGCTGAGGAGAGCTGAATAACAACCCAGGTGTGCACCTCAGTCTCTGCTTCCTGCAGAGTGAGCCTGCAGGGAATGCTGTCCCATCCCATGGAGTAAATGTCAAGCCTCAGGTGAGATGAACCCAAAGCCCCCTCCCAACAGCCACTACTGCCACCAACAGCTCCCCAAGAGCCAAACATCGAGGCTCTTCGTCACCCTGTATTATTTAAAAATTCAGCTGTTGGTTCTAGCAGTCTGTCACATTGCAGCATATTGCTCTTCTCTCTTTAAAATAGATAGTGTTGGGTGTATAAAATAACAGACACCCCCTTTTCTCCTCTATTCAAGCTTAAACTCCACAGAGGAAGTCCTTCTTCCCCAGACCTTTGCACGCTGCTCCTACATGCAAGGTACAGGCTGAGACACTAACCCTGAATGAGCTCCCTGTGGCACAAATTCAGCAGCAGCACCAAACCACACAACAGCTCTTGTAATTTGCTTTCTACTAATTTACATTATGCATTAATCTAACATTATACATCAATCAATAGGTGAGAAGATTTCACTGCTCACTGGTTTTGCAGAACCAATTAAAGGAGTGATAAAGAAGATTAATTTATTACAGAATCTGCTAGGAGGCTAAATGCTTGCAGGAGGAAAGGAAGTATTGACTTAGATTTAACAGAGGAATAATTTCCATTCATATATGTGCACATATATATAGAATAAGATGTAGGAATATATGAATCAAACAGCTTGGGCACAGACTGGAGATGAAGGGTGGAGAAAAGCAGCATGGACCTTCTTTCTCTGGCAGCCCTCTGCACTGGTGGAAAAGCATTACTGTTATTCTCTGGATAAAGAGACAGAGAAGCCTTTAAGTGTTAAAAGGTAGTAAAAAACCCACTAATGAGCCTCAGTGAGCTGTGCTGCCATTAATCCCACAGGCTCAGCAGGGAGCGTGGGAGGGCACTGGACAGAGTGAGTGGCCCTGGGTCGGTGGGTGGGCGGCAGCAGACGGGCCAGCACAGCATCACACATGACACAACCCCAGCATGAGCAAGCAGCAGAACCCCGTCCAGCAGCTGCACAGTTGATTTTACCACCTCCAACAGCCAAGGGGGCTGTGCAGTGTGCTGGGACATAGACATGCCCCAACAGCACCTGCATCACTTCTGCTCATGATGCCAACCTCCAGGACTCACCTCTGCATCCACCAAGCCGTGGTGGGCTTGCCCCTTAATTCATCTTCCTAAAAAAAGAGCAGTTTTCCATTGGGATTGAGCTGCAGCCTCAGAAAGCCCTGACACACACGCAGCACCAGTGCCACTCATCACTGGGAGTTTGACCACACCAGCACAAGGAGGGACATCCCCACCAGAGCAAAGGAGATTCCCACACAAAAGCAGTGGCTGGGGGACCATGATGGGCAGTGCCCTGCCCGTGGCTGTGTGTCCCTGTGTGCCAGGCTGTGGGGTGCTGGCAGATTGGGTACAGAGCTCGTGGCACAGCCAGGACAGAGCGAGAGCCACCGCAGCGTGAAAGGATTGGCACCCGCCCAAGGGGCTCTGCTTAATGGACTGATTTTAGATACATATATTTGGACAAGGAGCAATCGATATTGCACAGAACAGCACAGCACATGCATTGTCTGCAGCCAATTATGCTGCTCTCTCTGCTGTACAATATTCATTTTAATGTTACCCTGAGAGGAGGGAGCACAGCAGGTCAGCCAAGGAAAGTGGCAGTGCTGCTTTACAACCCAGCCCTCATTTCTTTGAAAACTCATGTCAATCCAGAGCAAATCCTGTCAACCAGGCCCTTACAGAGCACGGTTTGAGGAAATCCATTTACCCTGTTCACTGTCGCTGCTGTTTTGTCTTGCCGGTGCCACCCGTGCCCCTTGGGCTCTGCCACTCTCTCTGCTCCACACCCAGCACAGCATCTGCCTTCCCACCAGCTCCCATGCAGCAGCTCCCCAGGGAAAAGCAGGGCAGAGTCCCAGGAACTCAGCTCACCATCCTCTTCCTGACCAAGCTCAGGTTGTTTAGGGCAACATAAGTGCCCAAAATGAGCCTGGATACGTGGGGGTCTTAGCCTGTGCCTCAGTATCTGACTATTGATTCACCCAGCACAGGGCAGCACCATAAGGAAAGTCGTATTATGGCACCAAGGATACTGCTCTGAGCCAAAGAGCCTGTCCTCAACACAGCGCTGCAGTCTGTTGGGTCACAGCATCCTTCATCTCTTTGCACATCAAGTCATAATCTGTGAAATGCTGCAACAATCCCTTTCTCCCAACCTTCATCTAACATCTTCTCAAGGCTGCATCTCCCCTCACAGTGACTTCAGTGCTTGGAGCTGAGTCTCATACCACCTGCCTCTGTTTTAAAGCCTCAAAATGACAAAAGGGAAAAAAAACAACCCCAGCACCTAAAAAAGCAATTATTTTAATTACTCATTCTGGGTGTGAAAAGACCCTCAATTGTTTGAAGCCCTTGATTCAAAGGCATGGCTGTTATAGGCAGCTGACCAGCACAACACACACTGATGCCATGCTCTGTGCAGTACCTGGAGGTGCTTCTCTCCCCCAAATTATAGGAAATGCACATTTTCAAAAGCTTTTGAGTGTTCTCAGGCAGGACCCATTACAGGAGGCAGCAGAATCAGTATTATTTATATAGATCCCATTATTACAAACCAGAACTCCACACCGTCACTGTAATAAAGCATTACCCAGGAGGCCACTGAAAAACCTGAACAAAATCCTGTAAAACAGGATGAAATAAGACCAAAAAAGGAGGCAGGCTTTCTGGTGGCTTGATGTTATCCCTTTAAACAGAGCAGCCTTGACATATGCTTGCATCGCAGGGTTCTGGCACGTCAGCAGAGTGCTCCACGACAGCCACAGGGCTTGAAAATCCACCTTTCCCTTCTCACCTGTATTTTCAGGTGTAATTCTCCCCGTTTTGTTTTTCTACTGATGTGAATATGCCTCTTCTGTTGGGGGATTTGGCAGTAAGAAATCCCAGGGGGTAGCCCTGGCAGGTACTGCCTGACTTGAAGGCAATACTGAACAATCTTCATGCAGAAGATCCCTAACAGGGAGAGGCAAATTCCTCCCGAAAGACTGGGCTACTGCTCTGCAGAACCCCACAAGCTTTGATGTGCTCTCTCTTTTCAAGCAATCAGCTACAGAAATGACAGCAGCAGCACGTGCTGCAGAAACAAAGCCAGATATTGCCTGGCTTTGGACCCTGCCCAAAGGATGAGCAGTTTCTACCTGTGCAGCAGCCAGGGTTTGTGCTGTGGCTCCAATGCAGCAGTGCTGCTGACCTGGGCACGGCTTTGCCTCTGCCAGGGCACGGCTGCAGGCTTGGCTGGGGGTGGGTTTGCACCTATGGGCAAGGTGGCTTTTTATTTTTAGGCACAGGCTTCTTAAATGTGGTGCCCCAGGAGGTGGGAAGCCCTCCCCTTGGCTCCCACTGAGCCTTGCAGCACCGCTGCAACAGGCGAGGCACACCCAGGGGACAGCAAAGCCAATATTATTCGTGCTCTTGCTGACGGAGCTGCAGAGAGAAGCTTGTTAGTATTGATATAGAAACCCAAAACCAGGACACTCCAGCCCCTCCTATTTGTAGAAGCAATAATTCTCTGTAGGGGCTTAAGGAATGCAGAACAAACCACGTGCAAAATAACCTCATTTCAGATCTGGATCCAATCCAGGACAGTTGTGGACAATTATCAACATTTTGTGATCTGCAGTAGAACTTTCAGGCAGCATGTCCATCATGCCCATGTGAGACCCTGAGGAGCAGTGGGCTGGTACAGGGAAAGGCTGAGCTGGGGCTCTGCAGCACTGACACAGCCCCAGCCCATGACTGCCCTGGCAGTGCCAGCCCAGCCCTGGGAAGGGCAGCTGAGAAGGGTCTGCCAGCACTGCCCTCCTGCCCGTGAGACAGGCTGGGGACAGAGCCAGCTGGGACAGGCACAGGCTGGCCAGGCCAGCCAAATTTAACTCATCCAGAAGCACCCACTGAGCTGGGACCAGCTAAAGCTGCTAGCTGTCCCCGATAGGGTTGCTGTATTTTAACTCTCAGTGTGTTTCACAGCACTGCTGGGATCTGCACCTCTGGCCAGAGCCCCTTCCCTTATGACAAACCCTCATTAAGCAAACCTCTAAACAAGCAGGTTTGTATTACTTCCCAGCAAGCATGTGAAGACAAGGTGCCAAGGAGATCCCTGAGCAGTTCTAGCCAACTATTAATACATTCAAAAAATATAGCAAGATCCATCTGATAAAGCTGGTCCATGGACAAAGCTCAGTGTAAGCCAATACCTATAAAGGAATGGGGTATGGGGGAACTAAATATCAGCTAATCTGCATGTCATCAACCATGGAAAATAAAATGTCAAGTAAACCAGGTGTTTGGGTTGCATCAGTACTTTGACAGAGACCTAAGCTTGAAGCAAACTTCCAGGTGCAGCAGCCTTTCAGTCTAAAGTACTTTAGAAAAGAAAAAAAGGCACTCAAATGATTTTAAAATTAGTTAACCAATAGGTACCACATGATAAACAGACAAGTAGCCAAATGGTTCCTGTCCTTGATCCAACCCTATTCAGTACATTACTCAATTATGTGGGAAATGCACAAAGCCATTGCTGATGCAGTGTGTGCACGGCAGTGCTGGGTGCCAGGAACAGCATTAATGATGGGAACAGATCTGGAGATCTGGCAATATCCGTTAATTTGAGCAAAGTGCTCTCAATAGCTGCAAATGGCACGGTGCCTGTCTAAGGGCTGAGTACATGGGTCATGCTAATCATACAGATAACAGCAATTAAGGAAAGGAAATGAGGAGGTTTGTACAGAACCAGCCGTACATGAACTCCTCATGTGATGCTGTTACTAAGAGGGGAAAAGCAATCCAGGGCTACATAAATAGGAGATTAACAAGCAAGCACAGGGAAAGGGTGTTATTTCAGCATCCAGTTTCCAAGATACCATTGCTAAATGCTGTGAGAAGCTCTGGTGACCATATTGTAAGGATAGGCCTGAAAATATATGAAGGATTCAGACAAGACTCTGAAGTCATACTGGCTCTGGAAAAGTTGCCTGATAGTAAGAGGCTTCTGTGGCTCAGGCTATGCAGCTTTCCCAAGAGGTGGCAGGGATAATTCAGCCCCAGTCTGCAATTACCTCTGAGAGGAAGAAAATCTGATAGCAGGTGGCTCCTGGCCCAGCCAAAATGGACACACTGTAGAAGCAGTAAATGCAGCAAACACTTTAAAGCAGAACCCTGGGCTGTGATCATCTCCACTCCATTTGGTGAGAAGCACAAGTGACATGTGGACAAAATGCCAGGCTGAAGTCAGGAGCCCAGAGCAGAAGGTGCAGGTGGAGTTTGGATGTGCAAAGCAACACCTCCTAGCTTGGACACACAAGTGAGGAGGGGGGGGGTCCCTGCAGGTGACAAACCCCTCCCAGTTGTGCTTAATGGTTCTCCCCAGCTGTCCCATCTCTGACCCATGTGTGACACATCCCTTATCAAATGAGGTTAACCCCAAAAATGAGGTTGATGGCAGAGGGAAAAATTCCAAGTGAATAAGAGAAAAGGATGCTCCGTGGAGAATACCTGAGGGGCCACCAGCTCAAACTGCCTGCCAGGGCCATTTGCAGTACAGGACACTGAGATTTTTGGGGTTGATTCCTCATATTGACAAGTAAACCACCTGAGGATGGTTTGGGGCTGTTTTCTATACCTTTCCACTGAGACCATTGCAGGATTCAAAGGATTTTTAAAATGACAGACCATACCCAGGACACTGCCTCCAACTGCCTCAGCAGAGCTCACAGCAGCCTCACAGCCTCTCCCCAGGTCCACGTGGTTTGCCCAGCACTCACAAAGCCTCAGCAAAGTCACCAGCAGGGAGGAGCAGAACAACCCCCTCCCCACTGGCCACCTCATCTGCACAGAACTGCAGATCCTGATGCCATTCTGAAGGCAGAAATACTCATTTCTGCTCACTTGAGAGTGCACTGGGGTCAGGTTATCATGCACAAGGGGAGCACAGGAGGGCTTGTCAAGCCTTTATGCCCAATTATACATAAATTATACATAAATTATTATACATACCTTCTGCAGTCACACGTCTGTTGTGCTTTCCAAACCACCACAAGCACTTCCACCCAAACCTGTGCATGGATTAGCTGGGGGGACTCTGCACACAGTTAAAAGGAGGGGGAAAAAACGTGACAAAGCTCCAGAGTGATTAGGCAACGTCTCACATGTCAGAACAGCAGATTTAATTCAGGTCTGGAATTTGTTAGAATGCTTTGACTAAAAAGAAATAAAGGCTGGCATCATGACAGAATATATTGTAATGGAATCTGCAGCATCAGATCTTTTCCAGGCAAAAACTACTTGTTACAATAAATGATCCAAAAAAATCAGTATTCATATAAGGATCTGTGTGCATCCACAAAATAGGAGTTGCAAATACATTAGGTTTAAAATAATCTCAGAAAAAACTCATTTTCAGTTAAGTTCCCCCATATCCTGCCCTCTCAAATGACTGCAAAGAGCATCCATACCGCCTCAGAAATCCCATTATCTCCCTGTTCTGGTCATAAATTCAGCAGTGTTTCTTTGATAAATTACATTCCTTTCTATCATATTATTTTAATAAAAAGTACACATCAGAGCTCTTAATTAAAGCCCACACCTGTAAATTGGATTATATATATATATATATATATATATATATA
>VZTZ01041988.1:1326402-1340245 GCA_013400955.1 Drymodes brunneopygia | reverse complement strand
CTCATGAGTTAAGAAAACAGCACGGTGCAGTCCAGCATGGAAAAAACCCCACACCCCACAACAAGATATAAATAATTCACTGTTGCAGAGAAAGGCTGTGGTATTACAGGGTAAAGTTGATGGGAGAGTGATATAGATATATAGAAATATAAAAACACACACACATATATATATATATATATATATAAATGGAATATACACATGTGTAGAATATAAATACAGTACATGCACGTAGAGATGGGATCAGGATGTTCCATTACCAAAACAGCACTATCATTTCTACAGCTCTAAAAGAGCCTATTGTGATCTGTGATTTATGTGTTTGTGGGAGCTGTGCTTGTCACCCAGAGCTCCATGCCTCCTTCATTCCTCTGGTTAAAATAGATTAGGTTTTTTAGTTTGTCTATGTGATAAGCTATTCTGGAAGAGTTATTCTTGTGTGGATGCCCTCAGTCTGAAATGAAATGCTTTATCATTTTGATTTAGCCTTATCCATATGCTCAAAATTCCCTTATTCCACACGAGGAAACCAAAGAATAAACTGAGCAGCAAGACTGCTTCCAGTCCAAATGTCTTAACATTGGTGTTGGGCTGAAGAAGCTCCTCAGTAACAAAGTGCCCTCACACATTGGCTGTACGTGTGCACCCTTCGAGGGAGGGACTGCTCCAGCCCAGACGAGAGAGGTGCAAGGGAAGAGAGAAGACTCTTAGTACAAACACCATCACAGGATACAAGAGACACCATCAGTGTTCTTGTGTTCGTCACATCTGTGAGGCAAATGCTGCACCTTCACCTCTGTTGCAGATCAGCAGCTGAAGCAATGTGTGGGAGCACAGAGAATTCAGGTATTAGAGGGATTTGGGTGCTCATCAAAAGCCCTCAGTAGTTCCAGTGCCTTGCCCAGGTGCAGGAAATGAGCCTGAGGCAGTGCAGGGAATTAACCCCAAAGTGGCTGAGTCCAGCTTTGGAACTGGCCTTTGCTATGCTCCCACCTAACAAAATTGGCTTCTTTAGGAAAAGTGTCACTACAAGACTTCCATTATATATGACTTTACTTAAAATTAGCTTATACCAAGTATGTTGGAAACAAGAAATGAAGGAAAAGCACAGAAAGACCAGCATGCAAAGACCAGTTTGGATTTATTTTGCAATAGGTGATGAGAGGGCGAGCCCTCAGCCTGCAGAGCTGTGGGGCTGCAGCTCCCACACTGAGCACATCCTGGGGCCAGCCCGAGGTGTGGGCTGGCATGATGCCTTTTTCCTGATCTTAGGAAATAAAAGCTCAGACACGGTTAGAGGGTTGGGGGTCGTTTACCTCAGTATTTAATAGGATCCCATTCGATGGCTTCTGCTGTCCATGTGGAACGCGTCGCAAAAGCCCTGTCCCCCAATCGTGTACACAACTAAAGACCTTACTCATTAGCATATCTAACAAGAGGGCCCAATAAGGGGCTAGGGTGGGGTAACTTCTAGTTTCAGAATCTATCCTGCTAGGGGACCTTGAGTGCTTACGACAATAGAATGTTTGGTCTCCTATCTCTACGTAGTTTCTAGGGTGTTTGGTCTCCTGGCCTACTGGACACCAAGAAACCAGGCTAAAGTATCACACCTAAAGCATCACAAGTATGCATGCTAATACTTGTGAATATAGTGAACTGTGTAAAAGGTATTTAAGAGAAAAGGCAAAAAATCCTTCAGTCATCAGGCACAGGGATCCCTGGCACACTGCTCCTGCTGCAGTCCCCTGCCCACACCAGCGGCCAGGGCAGACTTTGGCCCTGACCCCACAAAGCTGCCTTGCCCTGCCAGCAAGGCCCAGCTTCACCTCTTCTCCATTCCCAGTGGGTTTGGCCACGCTCGGTGCCAGGCTGGGGCAGCAGCAGAGTGGGAAGCAAAGCGGCCCCGGGGCACAGTGGCACAAGTGGCCGGGGCTTTGCATGCGGTGTCCCAGGGCTGGATGCAGCTCGGAGGCTGCAGGAGCGGTCCCACAGCCTCAGCTGGCCCCATGAGTCACGGCCGTAGGTAGGTCAGGCTGAGCGCTGCCGGCAGCACCACGCCGAGCAGCCCCTGCAGCATCCCCGCGGGAGACAGGCAGCCCATTCACCTCTCCCTTCCCAGCCGGCAGAAATGAAAAACCCAGCCAGCAGCTTTACAGCCTCTTTATTTAAAAGATAAAATGGAAATAAACTTTAGAATGACGTTAACTAAAACTTTCTAAAATAAAACTTCCATTAAAAGGGGAGGCTGAAAGCAGATATTTCTGAAGCTGCCGCATCCTCCACAGCGCTCGCACTTATCGCATCCCGAACCCCCGCCCCCGGAGGAGCCGCTGCCTCCCACTGCTCCCGCCTCGCCTGCCCTGCTCCAGTTAAAATAAAAGGCAAGGAACCCTGCCTGCAAACACAGGCTTGCCCGGAGCCCAAGCTCCCAACGATGAAGTCGCGCTGTCAGGTTAATTAGCACATAAATTAAGAAACGCTTTGCTCGCAGTTGTACCAGGCACAGCCAGGGCCCTCCCTGACGCGGCACAGAAGGAAAGCTGTGGGGATGGAGATGAATGAAGCACCGGGGAGCCTGGACACAACTTTTTGTCATATCTATGGCCCGTGGTGCAGAGTCTCTCAACAACCAAAGCAAATTAAAAAAATTCACCCTGCTTCTATCATAGCAGCTATTTCTTCCTTGATTACATTTCAAGTTTTCTGCTTAAAAAGTTAGGACATGTTTTCTAAATATTTCCAAAATGGGCATCTAAACTATGCTTCAACCACACTCTTTCTGGAGCCAGACCATAGCTGGGAACCAGCCTGAAGCTCCACCACCAGGTCAACCCTCTCCATCTCAACCCCTGCCACCACATCAGAAGAAATTTGTTTATCTACAACCATCTTGGATCCCTCATTGCTCCCCTCACATCAAGGCATGATCTTTGGACAATGACAATGTCATAAATTCTTTTTTTTTTATTATTAATTCTATTATTTCTATGAAGAACCATGAATTATATATATACATCACTAAAAAGAAACCTTGAAAGCAAGGAGGTCAAAATGTCAGTGTTCACAACAGTGAGCTGAATTCCACTCAACTGCCCAAAATTTTCTCAAGGTTCCTTCTTACCTGAGGATGACACAGGCACAGAAAAGACTTGAAGAAACTTATTCTTCTGAATGGAGAAAAATGAAAAAAAATCTTACCGGTAATACTGAGCCAGCCTGCCAGAGAAAAATGGAAGACAAAAAAATATGATTAATGATGCCTTAATCTTTTAATGCAATAATTTCTGCCTTCAAGGGACTTCTGGTAAATAGCACAAAAAGTCTCACCAGGAAATTCCCAGACGCATTAATCTTGCTGCTGGGCCCTGGCAGGTTCCCTGTGCAGCAGATCACAGTCGGAGGCTCCTCAGTGCAGTCGGAGGGTGTTGCTGGGCCAGCAGACAGACATGAACACCTATTTCAGCTCTAAAAGCAGCACAGATTCAAAGTCTGCTCCAGCTCATACCACAGGGAACCGCATCTGGAGCTCTGCCACCCCCTTACACACTGTCAGGATCCTGAAATTCCTGTTGTCCCCAGGTCAGCAGCTCCTCTGTGGAGCCTGAGGCTGTTTCTGGTGCTCCACCATGGCATGCTCAGGTCATCAGGACAGCACAGTTCCTTCAAGTGACTCACATCCTGTGAGACCAAGCCTGTGGTCCAACCAGTCACACCTCCTGGTCAGCATGATGAGTGACAACCCACCAGGAGTGTATCCATCACTCTCCTGCCTTCATCCCTGGGGGGCAAGGAGGCCTGGGGGTAGCACACACAACAGAATTTAAAGGTGTCCAAAGCAGCTTTGAAGAAAGAGTGTGAACCCTTCACAAACTGTGCTTTTCAGAGCATCTGTTAATTTTAGGAGGAGCATCGAGTGATGCAGCTGAGGGTTTGAGCTGCAGGTCAAAGTGTTACACGAAAGGCAATGCTCTGTGGGAGACACCGTGGCCAGGGAAGGGAAGGACAGGGATGGAGAGAGGATGGATACACGCACTTAGATAGGTAGGTTTTCTTTCAACATATCTTTGGTCAATAAACACCAGCAGATTATGTAATTTAATTTATTTAAATCTCCTAATTTGCACACATCTCATCCTCTTCTACCTTGTCTCAGATAGCCAGCCTTGAGGGCATGGATTTGAAGGGAGGGGCAGCAGTTTTACAAAGCCCAGAGCTCCTTAGCCCCAAACACGCAACAACTACCAGGTGAACACTAAACAACAAACAAGGCACGTGAGTTTGGCACACTGAACTCATGCACATTAGCAAGAATCAGCTGTACTGAGCTGCCCACACCAGAGGGGCAGAGATTAAAGCGTAGAATTTTCGGAAGTGCTTCCAGGCATGCAGGTAACCACACCAGAGATGAGTAACAGCAGTGGACAGGAAGCTGTGGCACCTGATTCAGGAGCACCTGAGCCATGCTCAAACCATCACCCCAGGCAGCACACGTGGGTTTCCAGGTCAGAACCACACCCTGGTGACAATGAGCACAGGGACAAACCCTGCTCTGAGAACTGCCACAGCTGCCTCTGGAAAACATCAAAGCAATGTGTGCTGGGGGTTTGTACTGGCACAAGACCACGGCCAAGTGTCCCAGCATGGGGAAAGCAGGGTCCCTGCAGCAGCCTGGAATGCTCTCCAAATCCCATTGAAGCCAATAAACTCCACAATTTTACAGTAGTCTTTATAGGGAGTTTCATACACATGTTGCATATGTACCCTGGGCATCCCCAGATATCTGCAAATATTGAGGACCTCGACTGTCTCACATTCTGAAATCTACATCACGAACTCAGACCATTGGAAAGATGGCACCGGTGGCATTCTGCTTCTGTTGAGAATGTTGGCATTTTAATGCAGTTTAAAAATGCATGTTGCTGTTCCCACCTCCTCCATCACTCCTCATACTTCCTCACTGCACTTCCTCCAGTCATTTCAGCACATCCCCATACATTCATTCATCATCCTCCCCAAGATGCCTTTATTGGATCCTGCTTTGTATTTGGTGCCCCCAGACATTTTTCTTCATGCCCAAGAATAACCAGAAAAATAAACCTGTAGAAGACCATAAATTTGCCTTTAAAAGTAAGAACATACTAACCCTGAGACAGCTCAGCAGTATGTCAGTATCTAACTAATGAACATTCTTATTTTCTAATCCCTTTGCTTTATTTGCAAGCCTTTGAAGGCCAGGCTGTGTGACCCGGGGTACAGAACAAGTTCAGATGGGTCAAATATCCAGTACCAGAAAACTCAGAAGTACCTACAAGGACAAGAAATATGCAGGTGAGTGGTGGAACTGGTTATGGAGAATATTCAGCATGCATTATCAGGTGAACATTAAGGCACATGCTTCAGGAGAAAAGACTATTCTAAGTTCCCAGAGCTCATAAACTCTAAAAAGTTCCATTGATGTAATTTCTTTCCCCTCTCTCTCCTCCCTTTCCTTTTCTGCCCATTCACGTTACCAGAGTTTGACAAAATTACAACTAAAGTTGCGGGCTCCCGGCTGTGACTGCTGAAAGTTCCCCTGTGTGCTCATTTGCACAAGGCTTTAGCAGACTGCAGAGTGCCATCTAGACGGAGGAAGGAGGATGTGCTGCGAGTCAGCCAGCTGGAGGTAATAAATCCTTCAGGGATGCATCACAGAATGCCTACAAGATGCTTTGCAGAACAGCTCTTTGCAGACTGCAGATGTTTTGTGGCAGTTTTTTTAAACTACTAAAATCCTCCCGTGGCTGAATGAGCAATGGTCTCAAATGGCTTGTGGGATGAGATGAGAGCCCTTTTAGTTTAGCATTTGAATATTTATGCATTCTCATAGAGAAACATTTTAGCTCCCTAATTTTTCCAGGCTATTTAAAGTTCAGATGGCCACTGAATCAGGATAATTTTTAATGCTGGGCTTCCAGACAGATCCTCATTAAAGGACACATGGACCTGAATGAGGCATTGCACACAAATTAATGAATGTTTTACACATGTGCAAATATTTGCCCATGGAGAGGTATTGGAGAGCACAGACTCCATGAGCTGTGGATTTTTAGTGACAGGGTAAAAACCTTGCCTATATCATAAGTGGAAAAATATTAACCTGAGATGGCTATAGAGATGTGGTGGGCAGCAGCTGCTGCAGCACAAGAGGCCTGCTCCAAGGGACAGTGTTCCCACAACCTGCAGTAAGGAACCAAACCTCATTAACACCAAATTTCTGCTCTCCTGTGTCAAGAAAGCAGCCAGGTACTTACAGCCTGAGCATTCTCATTTCTGTAATAATATGAAAAGTGCAGGAAAGTCTAAGTAAGTCAGTCCTAAGCTGATACATTTCCTTTACACCCAGCTGTGCATGACCACTGCCAATCCCAACCACCCCACAGAACACCAGCAGCTCAATAGCCCTTCACAAACAATGCTGAAATGCAGTGACCTCCTAAACATCTTTGTGCAATACTGAATGTGCCTTTGCTGCCCAGGACAGCCTTTCAGGTTTAGATGAGCCTGAGGAGACGCTGGTGCTTGTGAAGGTCATCAGGGAGGATGAAGTCCCTACTGACCTGCTTGGACAGGAAAGCAGGTCCTGCCCCATCACCTTTGTTAAATCCAGCATGGAAATCACTCCACTGCACCTTGCTGCCTGCCCTTGCCCAAGCTCACAAGATAACCTCAGGAAAAACTCACTAGAAGGCTGAGCTGGGGACACAGCAAGCAGGATAAATGTGTTCACTTTTCTCCCATCAAAACCTGACCTGACAAATTCACTGTTTAAGCAGCACTGAAACAGATCTGTGGAATGGTTTGGGTTAGAGGGAACCTTAAAGATCATCTCATTCCAATCCCCCTGCCATGGACAGGGACACCTTCCACTCTCCCAGGTTGCTCTAAGTCTCTTCCAACCTGACCTTGAACACTTCCAGGGATGAGGCAGCCACAGCTTCTCTGGGCAACCTGTGCCAGGGCCCCAGCACCCTCACAGCAACAACAGCCAAAGAATGCCTCATATCAAGAGTCCATATTTAAAAGACAGCAGCACAAAGCTGCCCTCAGAAGCATGATCATTTCTTTGGGAGTTATAAAACCAGGCACTAGCACAGCAATGTAATAAATAATAGAATCTGGTGAATAATGCAAATAAAACATTTTCTCTCCCTATTTTTCATGTTTCTAAATATATTTCCTTCCTTTGCTGTCAGGCCCATTCTGCTTTGCCTTTCACAAACGTTCATGCAGAGCAGAAACAAATCGCAAAGGACTTGGGAGAGAAGCAAAGGGGCTGCTGTCACCCCTGCCTTGTTCCCCCTTCCTCTGCCACACTCTGTCAGGACCAGGAAGCTGGGGGCTGGATTCAGATTCTGCAGGAAGGCTCTCCCAGCCTGTAATTATGCTGATAGCTCCATGAAAGCTTTACTTTGGGTCTAATTAAGACTCATTAGAGCTGAAAACAAACAGAACTTGGTTCTTTCCAGTATGATGGACCCTTTAGCTGCGCAAAGCAAAAAGGTGAAAACAAAAAAAGGATGGAAATTCAAGAAGGAGAAAAAATAAGGAGGTCTGTGTCCAGCATTTTGAGTCAGGGCATGGAGCCCTTCATGAGCATCAGCACTGGAGATGGTGGCCAGAGGGACAGAGCCTGACTCAGAGCTCCTCACCCCCTGGTTAGCGGCCACTTGCACATTGCTCCCCAACACACTGTGGTTAATGCTGTGAAGCAGAAGGGAAATTCGGCCTTTCAGAGCGTCTGATGGCTGAGATGGGGCAGGAGGAGAGGCAGCACACACAAGCTCTTGGGGTGAAGGGCTGCACTTCCACAACTGCGGGAGAGACTGCACAACCTGAGCTGGCCTCAGTCAACATGAATGTCACCTTAGTTTGTGAACTGAATACCTAATGTAGGTGCAGAAAAAGGACACTAAAGCAGAGTTTTTCAAAAAGACACTGACAGGAGCTGCACCAGACACCAGCACATGAAGTTCAAAGGAAAGGAGCAGGTTCCCACACGAGGCAGGTGGATTTCCCTTTCTCCAAAGAGACACAGACAATAAATGCAGTTCATTCACTATTTTCATAGACTCTTTTCTCACACTAAGAACAGGAGATGATGAGAGTGTGTGTGCTGAGCTGCAGTAAAAATCAGTCCTTCGGCAGCGGCCGGGTGCTGAGCCCATCACAGCTGCTGGAGTGCCAGTGCCCTCTCCTGTTCAGTGCGCACCAGCGTCCCTGCTCGTTCCACAGCGCGACTGCACTCCTCCAGAGCTGGGGAAACACTCCCAGCCTGGCATCCTGCTAACAGCCCATTCCAAATGGTATTTATAAGGTTAAGGGAAATGTGAAAATGCTGCAGAACTTCTCTGGACACCGTGCCCTATTTGCTGCAGTCCAGAAGAGTTATCACTTGCATCGGGCCATTTAGGAAGAAATAATCCTCAAACTATCCCATGTCATTATGTACAGCAGGTTTGCATCTTCTTTGCAGAGCACATCTTCAATGACATTTACTCTGTGTGACTGTAACTTGAACTCCAGCCACTGCCAAATGTATTTGCAAAGTCACAGAGGAGGAAACTGAAGCCAAAGGGAGTAATCAGGGGTCTGACATTGGGGTTTATCCTCCCACTCTACCTGGACAGTTTTCCAGACTTTTTACACTATCATGTAATTGCAGATTTATCCTCATTTTACCACAGTATTGAAAGCAGTGGTGCTGCTATGAAGTGTTTCCTAACAGCTCTCCTCTCAGCCCAAGGATTTCTGAAGGGGAATTGTGATGAAGTTTTCTGGTCTGATATTATTAACCATCCTAAAGCTGCTGAAGGAAATAAAAGAATGAGTAGCAAACCTTTACACTACTGGGAAATGGGAATATTCCCAGGGACATGGTCCCTCAGATGCTTTTAGAATTGTTATTGGTGTGTCAACAGAGGGAACATTTTCCCCTCCTGAATCACCATCTGCCTGGAGCCATGCTGTAATGTGGGAATTCCAGCCTCCAGGCTACTACAATGAACGAAGGTCTCCAACTCCCATCCTTGAGAGAACTCACGCTTCATGACACATGATAACACAACCCTTAATGGCTTAAAACTAAGACAAAAAGAACCCAAGGCTGCTCAAAAGAAACTCAGCCGAGCAAGGTTTGTGGTAAGTGGGCAACCTGTGGAGCAGTGAAGGCCCCCCTGGTCAAACAGGATTTCCTGGCTCCTGGCCTGTCCTTGTAACCCCAGCAATTACCTTTTCTCCTGCCTCCCCTCAGTGCCACGGGGCTCACACAAACTCATTTCCCCAGGGGCCAGGGCCACCCGACAGCTCAGGAAGGAGAGGGGTGACACACAAACTGCTGAGACTGTCTCAGCCCCACCCAGAGCACATTAACCAGACTGACAGAGACAACCCTGATCAGCTGAACACGTGGAGAGCAAAAAGCACCCAAGTGAAGCAGGGTAGGAACATGTTGAGCACATCTCAGCTTTAGGAAGTTTACAAGCACCCTTGTGCAGGAAGGAGGAGCTCCTTGAGACCCTGCTGGGCAGAGCAAGTCTTTGGTGGCACCACTGTCACCAGCACCAAGAGAAATTGCCCTACAGGGAGCCAGGGCTGGAAAGCGCCTCCTGGCAAAGTCAGGCTCTTCTCCTGGGGATGCTAGGCCATCTGAAAGCTAAACTGCTCCAACTGGAGCAATACCAGTTTGACCAATTGAAACCCAGGGCTCAGGTGAGCTGGCAGAAATAGCTCCCTCTATAATGTGACCCTCAAGTCCCTCTCACTGTGTCTCAGTTATTCTCAGCAGCACCAGCATCAACCAGCAATGGATGACAAGAGCAGGGCCTCTGTGAACATAGATGGGCAACCTGACATGATGTGTTTCATTTCTTATACTTCCTCTGTGTTTTTCTCCAAGTAAAATTAACAAGATCAGACAAAATTTCATACTAAAATATTACCTAGGATGTTGGTGGCACTGTATTTATACAGTATCCCTCACCTTAAAAGATGTACTAACCTGTACAGTAGCTTAAATTAATTCTGCTTTGTGTTCTGGCAACCAGAAACAACAAATGCAGCTGCTCTGTTATCAGCTGCCAAGTCACCTGCCACTACCCTTCCATAAACCTATTTGCTGGCAGCTGCTGCTGGGAGCAGAGACCTGGTGTGGTGTTCACAGGGGTCACAGAAGAGCAAGGCCACACTGCAGCCACAGGGTACCAGGGTAACACCACAGAGCCCTGCTCCAGCCAAGCAGCAAAGCTCAGAGCACACAGCACCTGTGCAAGGACCTTGGTGGTCACACCCAGGGGTTACCCACAGCTCCCTACACGCAGATTTGGACATCTCTAACTTCCTTTTTCTGCAGCTTAGATCTGTGAAAGAAAACTAATCTGTCCCAGTTTGGATGCTCACATAAAACCCATCAGTACACCAGGGTTTTCCAATGATGATTTTGGGTTTTGTCAGTTTTTTACATAACATATGCTCACACTGCAATAATTAGGACCAGATCTGGAACTTGCTGAAAGCCAGCTGGGAAATGGGGATTTATCCAAGAACAAGTTTTGGGACTCTTACAAAACAAGGGAGATGTTACACCAAAGTAAACTGAAGCTTAGAAGATACAAAAGGTGTTTCCACAGCACAAACTTTATTGGTTGGAGTCTAAAAATTGTGGCTGTTACTCCAACTCCCAGTTTATAGGAGCCCTACTATACCAGTTTGAGGAAAAGCCCATCAAGGGACTTCCCCATCCACCATCTGTGGAAGCCAGACGGACATGCAGGCAGGAGGCAATGCCTCATATTTCTGAGCACATCAGTCCCAAAGTAAAATATGAAGGGAAAGCCATACCTGTATTGAAATGCACCTTCATCAGGCCACTGATTGCCAATTTCAGGCCAATTTCATCAGTGAAGTCACCTCCCTTATGTCAAAGCCATCAGGTTTGGAGTCTTCTGGCCTGAAGCAGCAGCAGCTGAGCTGAAGCTTCCTGGAGCTGGTTCATGTGCTGTGGATGTGGGCATCCCCTCCTCCTGCAGGGCACCAGCCAGGGTTAACCCCAGGGAGGATGGAGCCATCCTTTGGGAGGTGACACACTGTGACACTCCAGGTGGGCACATCCTCTGCAGCTGAGGCTCCTGCTGCAGCTCCACATCAGCCAGTGCAGACCAAATCCACCCCACAACTGTGCTCCAAGCTCTGCATAGCTGCCAAGGGAAGCTGCTGAAGGTTTCCTTTCTGTAGGACACAAACATTAATTACTCAATGACTTTAAAGCCATTTATGGCATGAAAGGTGTCTCCTGAAATTTCTCGCTACAGCTGATGCCTGTACCTAGCAAGTTGCTTTTCTCTCTGCTGATATTCAGTAGTTTTCTTCCATCTTCTCTGTAAGGAGATTCGAGGTCCATGTGCTCAGGGTGAATTTAGGCAATAATTGCCCCTGTGAAATGGCACCCACACAGCAGAGGGACTTGCTGAGATACAGTGTCACCACTGCAGTGACAACACCATTCCTCACAGTCCCCATCCAGAAAGCCTCCTCAGTGAAGCACTCACTTCTCGTTTGGTGGCTCAAAAGCATCACTTCAAGGAATGATATAACTCTATAAATAAAGATACAATGTATAATACTTGTGATAACCAATTTCTTTCATAAGAAATTGCCAGCAGCCTCTGAAATCTCTAAATACCCAAAAGTAGAAAGCATTTAATTGCACTCTGAGTCACTGATGGATTTCGGTCCATCTGTACTTAAACTGAGTAGTTATCTCCAACAGCTACATCCATATTAACAAATAAGAAAAAAAGTTCAAGTCCCAAGCACACTGAAATCAATACAGCTTTAAATGTACTCATTTGAGATGAATCTAAAACCCTCACACATCAAAAAGTGCCAGCTCGACATTTTTCTAGGGACTGAATCACCT
This sequence comes from Drymodes brunneopygia, assembly GCA_013400955.1. Taxonomy (NCBI): domain Eukaryota; kingdom Metazoa; phylum Chordata; class Aves; order Passeriformes; family Petroicidae; genus Drymodes; species Drymodes brunneopygia. The sequence continues at coordinate 1,328,292 of VZTZ01041988.1, read as the reverse complement.
TCCCACCAGCCCCAGAGGACTATAAAGACTGTTTCAGAGAGGGGGAAAATGTCCAAGAAGCCTTTAAAAAATGGGAAAAAAACTCAGGGTGGCAACAATGAGTAATTCCTGCCATGTACTTCCAAAGGGAAGGGAAAAAAGGGACCACCCTAAAGAAAATTCAGGGAACTGCCCACTGAAGGGCTCCTCGGTGTGCAGTTTTCTGCTTTCTTTCAAAGGGAAGAATATTTTATTTCAACTTCACATAATTCTAAAACATGAAAAAAATTCAAAAAACCGAAACAGTGTAGCAAGTTAGTTAAGTAAATACTGGCATTTACTAATATTTATTGATCATAAGCAAATAGTGAGTCCCAAAGCCTTGGTGTAAAACCAAGTAGCTCTAAATCTGCCCCACTGCATGCAGCACTACAAGCCACGGACATGTTCACTCCAGTATTATTTTGCATGTTTTAAGTCATGTCTTCACTGCTGAGCACACCCTAAGGTTTGATCAACCCTAGGCTATCAAAAGAGTAAAAGGTTGTAGTAGCTGTGTAAAAAATTGATTTGTTAGAAATGGAGGAGGGAAAGTTACCTGCATGCACTAATAACTTCATAAGGCTTCCCAGAAGAACATGTCAAACATTTGAAACTATATATCTTTTAATATCTGATCCATAGTTCATTCTACAGCACATGAAAAATACGTCAGAATCTGTGCCCTAAGTTGCTGAAATTCATCAGAATCAATAGGAAACCTGGCACAAGGCATAGCTCCCATCAGGATGAAAACATCTAACTCCTGCTGGCCCTTTGGTGGACTTTGTCTCACAGCTGTACACTATGGACTGTACAGATAATTTCAACACAAGACTTATTTAAAACAATGAAAAAATTAGAGGATGTGAGGAAGGGAAGAATGACAGAAAAGGGGAGGTATTACTGAGTGAAGGCAGAGCAGGGAGGTGCCACAGGGGGGCACAAGGGGGAAACGATTTGCCAGGATAAGATGCAGATCCACAGCCTTGGTTCTACTTACATAAATGGTTAAAAATAAAAGACAGTTTAAAAAATGTACTTGCCTGTTTGTGGCAGGTGTGTCTCCTATTCTGAAGTCGACATGCTTCTCAAAGGCCATTCCTTCAGTCAGGAGGGTCACACTAATGCTGCTGTGCTATTGATCTGGATTACTCAGTGCCTGCTTCATCCACACCAAAGGGTGGCACACAGCCCTGGCAGCCTGGCTCAAGGACAGAATGGAGGGACTTCATGCTGTACGTAAATTTATTTAACCAGGAATTTGAGCTCAGAGCTTTACCTCATCAAGGTAAGCTCAGATAACCACGTGGTGTCAGTGCACTCAGCCAGGATCCAGTTAGCTGCAGAAAAGTGAGTCCTGTTTCCTGGACTTCAAAACATGGGGTCGGTGGAAATAGTCTGTAAAATGGGATTTCAGTTACACCTGAGCTGGAACTATAAAAAAAAATTCCTTTTGCTTTGAAGTCCTTGATGCAGACCCAGAGCCATTAGTGTGGATTCAAGCTCGGGAATGATTTTGGTTTGAACTGAACATCTGTTCCCTCCCTGTCTCCCTCAGGCTGGGCAGGAGGACCCAGCCTGGCTTTAGCTCATGTTCTCTCTAAGTGTGTAAAAACTTATTGGATTGGCAGACAAGAGTTGTTTGACACAAAAGCAAAGGTGGCAGCACAGCCCAGGTGGAACACATGCCATGAGTTTGCTCCAGAGGAGCTTCAGCTCAGAGTCACCACAGCCATCTCTGACCCTTTGCACACACCCTGACAGTCTGCACAGAGACCTTTAAACAACAGCCAAGCCAACCTGCCCAGCCAGGGGCCAGAGCCTGGTGTGAGCCCTGGGACAGAGCCTGGTGTGAGCCAGGGACAGAGC
>VZTZ01041988.1:1302596-1326223 GCA_013400955.1 Drymodes brunneopygia | reverse complement strand
GGTGTGAGCCCAGGGACAGAGCTGGGTGTGAGCCAGGGACAGAGCCTGGTGTGAGCACAGGGACAGAGCCTGGTGTGAGCACAGGGACAGAGCTGGGTGTGAGCCCAGGGACAGAGCTGGGTGTGAGCCCAGGGCCCCTCACCAGCCCCAGCAGGGTCACCACACCTGCAGCACCTGCAGCACCAGGGAGCTCATGGTACTGCCAGAAACCAAACCCATGTACCCAACACCAACTGACACCTCAGAACAGAGCTCCTCTGCACTTGTTTACACAGCTTTTTCCTTGAATAACACATTGTAGTAAGGAGGTCTGTCCATGTTTAACCCCCAAATGTGGCTCAGGCCTGGCAGCTGCAGTGGGGCCTGGCCTGGCTGCCATGAGCCCTTCAGCAGCAAACCCTGCAGAGCCGGCTGCGGGTGGTGTGATAAGGCTGGGGACGGTGCCATAAGGCCATGGACAGTGTGATAAGGCCGTGGGCAGTGCGATAAGGCAGGGGACAGTGCGATAAGGCCGTGCTGCCCGTGGCCAGCTCCGAGGCTCTGCTGCCTCACACCCTAGATGGCAGCAGCACCCAAGGAATGGGCTGGGAAACCCAACCTGCCCGTGCCTGGTGGCGTTTCACATTCGCATAAATCCCATCTGAAGGCCTCAATCTAAAAAGAAATTCTTCTGGAAAGCTGAATAAAAGGAGCACGATGTGAACACGGAGCATTTCTGGAGACTGGAACCCAGGTGTCGGCTCCCTCACGCCAGCACAGCAAGGACGGAGCCTTCTGCCAGGCAGCCTGCAAGGATCAGGGGGAAAGGCTGCTCATTTCTGTCACCAACACACTTTTCTGGCACAGTAATGACAATAAAACTGCTGTGAAGGGGTAACTGGAAGGGCTGAACCACGGGGGAGGGATGACACTCTCAGCATGGGGAAACCTTGGCGCATTTCCCTGGGTAATCCTTTCTAAGTCATGACCATACCTTACAATAAATGTACTTGTTTCAGTACTGGAGCACCTCTCGCCCAGCTCCCTGATTGTTTCTCAACACCCAGACAAGAGGACGGTCCCAGTCCAAGAGCACAGACCTGGCACTGGCACAGGGCACATGGGGGCAGTGGCTGTGTGGGACAGTGCTGGACAGCAGGAGCTGCAGGGACATTCCCATTGCAGCCTCCCAGGAGCAGTGGACGCACACCCTGACAGGATTTTTGCAGGACCACAGGGTAGCAGGCAGTGCTGGGTGCCATTCCCATGCTGACACACAGGACAGGCACTGCACAGCACTCACTTCACTCTGCAAGGTGTCAGAGACCTTCAGAGAGTCCAGACAAGTCAGCTCACAGCTTCTTCTCTCCCTGCCCATGCTGGCACTACCTCTGCTCTCCAATGCTCTTGTAAACTCTGCAGTACTGCAGTCAGGGCTGCAGTGAACTCCTGGGAGTTCACTCTATTCCACCCCTCATTCTGAAGAAACATGAATATTTTAGCGTCAATGGACTATTGATTTTCTTTTACCATCTTGCATTTCTTGAGCACATCCTGTATGAAAACAAACTTGAGAGAGAAGAAAAGAGAGCAAATAATGCTGTTTAATTGGCAATGTATTACCAGCTTCATGATGTGAAATGCTAAGCCTGGACTTTTCCACATGGATTAAGTGTCATGGTGGCAGATAACGGACACAATACTTTACAAATGAAGAACAGAATGAGATAAAAGTAGCAGAAGTGGGAAAGTATCACTCCATCCACTGCCTCATGCATCTCCCTGCAGCAACCAAGGCACCAGCCTGAGCTTCATCCCACTGGGCTGGGCAGTGCCACAAGTTTTACCAGATCACCTGAAAAGCATCTTGGACACCCTGTCACCCATTTCACTGCTGTCTGAGAAGAATTAACTTTGGGCTAGATATTCAAGAGTTCCTCTTGTATAATAAAGTCATGATTATGGAGATTACACCAGCTCTACTGATCTATTTGAAAGTTTAAATGCAAGAAACACACAGGATTAACAAAAAGTGACAGTTTCAGCTCCAAGGGCCTGCAAAGTTGCCTTCGGCCACTGAGAAAGTAGGCAAAGCAGGCTGTCAAGATGGATTTTCATCTTTATAAAGGCAAGATGACAGCACACTGTGCTTCTAAGGATACAAATACAGCTAGTAAATTCAACACTTTCTGTTGCACAGTACTGTTCATCTGATAATCTTAGGAGTTCATCACCTAAAAAAGCATTGATGCTTCAGCAGTCACAGGAGCAGGCAAAGGCACTGTCAGGAAGCAAACCCACAGGGGAAGGATGCAACCCTGCCATCACACAGGGCAGAGCATCTCCTGGCACAACCTGCTGGATGCCTCATTACAAAAGAAAAGCTGGGCTAAAACAAAGGAAGCAGAACTCTGGACCCTGGGAGAGCCAGGACTCCTTCCCCACACCTCAGGCAGCCCAAACCACCTTGTCTTTTCTCTGCCTGCTAATATGGGGACAAATGCCACTTTTTAAAAATATTTAGGCAGTAGCTGGATCACTGCCACATTATGGGCATGCTCCAGGGTGAGACTGCCAAAAAAACCCCAGGGGCTCCACCACATGGGACTTGTGGGACACAAGATCTGTGTAATCTTGGAGAGGATTCTCAACTCTTCTCTACCTGCACCCTGCAAAAATCAGTGAGTGCAGCACAGCCACTGCTAGCAGGTTCACCCCTCGTCTTTCCTGTCAGGCTCCAGCATGGGAAGAAGCTCCTCCAATTCCTTCCCAAGCAGTGGAAATTGGCATGGCTCCATAAAGCAGCTGAAGATCTGGCTCCACTTGATAGCAGTTTTATCTGAGATCACGATGAGCTTGACTAGAGGGTGCCAGCTGGATTGCTCTGGGGAACCTTATTTATAGATAACACTTGAAAGGGCAAGTTCAAGGTGATGGCCCCTGGTGGCCCTTTTTTGTATTCCTTCAAGAGATCCTTATTCACACCTACTTGTGTGCTTGCCAAGCAGGTTGGAAAGGCAGCAGATGAGAGCTGCTGGTGCTTTGTGCTTTCTCCAGCCCCCTGGCAGGAGCACTGCTGCCATCGTGCCCTGCACCACAGGCCATGGACAGCTGACAAGAAGCTGCACATTCTTCAGACCAAACCTTCATTTTTGTGGTCAGAGCAGTTTGGGTTATTTTCTCAGAGCAGTGAGATTCTCAGTGCAACAACAGCAAATCACCACTTTTTAGAGTCATCACCTGCTTGCCTCTGAGCACAGCACTTGTTACTTGACTCTGGGCATTTTGTTTCACAAAGAACATTGCAAAATCACTGGCAAGAATCACCTGAGGAATTATTTTTGTTTGCTGAAGGACTGGTTTTCAAAGGGGTAAAGGGACTAGGCATAGCAGCTAAATAATCCCAAGGGCTTTTTGCATTGCTTTAAAAAACTTGGGAGATATTTTAAAGCACCAGCATCACTCCCATGAAATCCCCTATGACACAGAGATGCCTCCACTGAGCCTAAACCACAAACCAAAACCATAGGCTGAAAAAGGAGGAAGGATTCCCCTCCATACCATTGTATCATGGCTTTATTTGGGAACTTGGGCCACTTGGCTTTGTGTAGCTCCAAGCAATACTGCATGTGGACCATTGTAAAAATTACTTTTTGAAGTCACTCAAGCCATCCATTGGCCACTACAGCCAGTGCTGAACGAGGGCCAGCAGGAATACAAACCTACCCCAGTCTAAGCCCAGAGCTATTGCAGCTGAGGGCATTGAGGGCCCACAGGAAAATTCCCTTCACCTTTCAACACTCCTGTACCACCTCTTGCACATCGCTCATTCCTTCTATTTTTCAGCATCTCCTGCTGACCATTTGTGCATAATCTGGGCTCACTCAGGCATTGGAACAACTTCAAAAAAATCTGAATTTCTGGAGATTGTAGGCTGAAACAGAGTAACTAATCCAGGTTCTACTTTTCGGGCAATATCCCAGGTTTATGCAAAACAATTTCAAGAAGCCAACAGCCCACTTGGTGCTTTTCTGAGACACTGTCCAGTAAGTAGGAAGTTTTAGACCTTTATAACAGGTGTAAGGTCAGGGTTAGGGTCTCCCAATAAGTCATAGAAGAAAGGGACATAACGACACTTAGAGCCTAAACTGATTATGTATCTAATCTTCACTGCTCTGCCCTTTCCCCTGGACCCAATCACATCAGAACACACAGTAACAGAATCCAACATACACAACATTTCACTGCCCAGATCACTGTATTAGTTACCAACCTGCCAGAACATCAACGAGGAGGGAGCTTGGCCTTAACACAGAACCACTTTGAAAGTTTTAATTGGAATTTCAGCTCTTAGAAAATGGCATTTTTATGCCTTTATCAGAACCAGGCTCTTCTCCTTCCTCCACCAGGTGACGCAAACTCCCAGCACACACCAGCACCTTCACAGTCCAGCCCAAATCCACCCAGTTACTTCAAAGCCCATGAAATGTGCAAGAGGAAGACAAGAAATCCATGCAGTCAAATTTGGGATTGGCTTCTGCTTTGAAGGGCTACCTATACTTAGGAGTAGCAGTTTTGATGACAACCTTTAAGTTTCCAGAGGCACATGTGCCTCATATGAAAGGAAAATTCATCTATTCTTGTCAGTGGTCAGTGTGTTTGAGCAGCAGGTATGGCTTGGTAGCAAGGACAGCAGTGCTTTTTACCCCCTCACAGATAAAACTGTGTTGAGAAGATCAGGACAGAGCAAATCCTAGACTAAATCAGGTAGAAAGGGAGCCTGGGAGGTTACCAGCCCCAGTCTCTGCTCAAAGCAGGTCCAAGAACAGGATGGAATCTGCAGTATCTCCAGGAGTGGAAGCAGGCAATCCAAGATTATGTTAATTTGGGAAAACCACCACAAGTCATGTACAAGCACTTACCAGAAACACCTGGTAAGACAGGCTGTGTTCAGCACAGGGAGAAGCTTCTTGGGTATGGTCACACACAGGAGGAAGAAAATCAGATGCACACAAGGCTTGTGGGTCAGGAAAGATCAAGTCAACTGGAAAAATTACTCTGAGGGAACTCTTAGGCCTTCTGTTGAAGGTATTAAAGACCCAGTTATTGGGATTTAAATATATTGAACCCATTTTTCTGCAAAATTCCTACATAGGACAGATGAACTGCTCATATTTTGGGATATGCATCTAGGCCTAAGGATTCTGAATTTTGGCAAGATTTCATCAGAAGCTGTTACAGAGCAAGCAGATGCAGATAAATCGGGTTTCAATTAATAATCTTGGACTCCAAATGAGTTCCATCCCTGCACTGCCATCTGGAAGCACACAAACCTCCGCAGCTACAACATTCAGAGCATCTTCAGCAGATTCCTGCTCTGAAAAGTGCAATCACTTAAATCAAAGACTTTAAAATTCATTTTAGCAGCAAGACATGAAGTCTTCAGTGATTCACATTAAGGACAACAGTTTCTCCAGGGAGAGGAAAAAAGCCTGCCTACCCCATGGGAGATCACAGATGCTCTTTCACAGGAAGTAATTTAAATGTAGCCAGGAAAAAACAGGTTTCACTGAGTGAGCTTTTTCAGCAGAAAAGCTTCCAGATGAAAGCAAAAACACAAATTAGAGTTCCCTCAGTAGAATAAACAGTTGGATTACTGGCAGGGCATTCAATGCAAGTCCTAGAAGATGGTCCCCCTCAGCTGAGAAGTTCACTCTTCTCTAAGCACAAACCATGGATTTCTTTTGGTCAGGGCTTTCAGAGAGAATAGGAAAACAGGCATTAGAACACTTTTGTTGAAGACAGCATCAGTTATCTTCAGCTGTACTCTATGAAATAGATATGGCAATATCACTCTTGCAAACTCATGGCGAAGCTCTCTCCCCAGAGCTTTGAAATACATTCAAAAAGGCACAGCAGGTATTTTTTAAAAACAACCACCAGACAGCCCTAAAGCATTCTGAAGATGCAGTGATTTTTGTGGTTTGAAAGTGATCTAGAGACCATCACTTTGCAGAGAGGTAACACTAGAGACTGTTAATTATATGAGATCAAGTGATTATTCAGTTAAACAGCAGAACTTGGTATTTTTTCCCCACATTGATCTTGCATACCCCATTATAGACAGTACTCAAGGAATTAACTTCAAAACAAGAAAGCTATGTCTAAACAGCAATATAAAAATGGAAATGCCCAGGGAAGTTACAAAGTCTAACCTCTAGACTGGGCAGCAGTGGCCTGTTCTGTGAGCATGGGTACCCAGAGCTGCATGGGCAGGAGCTGGATGTGGCCCTCTTAGAACTCCAGTAGAAACAGAACGAGGTTCTGAGCATACCTAGTTTAAATGCAAACATTTTGTATCCTCTGCCTTGATGTTTTATAAAAAACATACCAGGTGTTCAAAATACGAAAAAAAAAAAATTCCTGTGGCTTGAGTTTCAGAGCTGGAAAAACATTCTGAATTTTTCTTAGTAATATGCAAAGCTGTTCCACCATGACACCACCAACAGGGATCCTTTTCTTGCATAGCTTGCTGTTCTGTAGCATCCAAAGTCAGCTTCACCTTAAAATAAATCTGATAAAAGAATGGTGAGCTATTACAAAGCATGATTAAGACTGGTCTTATATGCTGTTTCAACCAGCTGATCGATGCATTTAATACTGAATTTTAAGGTTTTCTATAAGGCAGTGTCTGCCCACAGGGCTCACGGCAGATCCCAAGGAGATCCCAGTACTTTGTGCACTCCCCCCCACATCCCATCGTGGCCAATGGGAAGAGTCCCGGTGTTCACAACCCCGGTAACTGCTGGGACAGCAGCACCAGCAGCCGAAGTCACACGGGAAAGGCTGCACTCTCACTACCCAGAGAAACATTTGGCTCCCATGTTTTGTAAGAGCTCCAGAGACAGGTGGTGCTTCCCTCCCGCACAGCAGGCACTCTGCTTGGTTGGCTCACTGCAGCCCAGTGTGTTGTCCCTTTGGGACAGCCTGAGAGGGGCCCAGTGGGATCAGGGAGCAGAAAGCACCAGTGTTGACTGGGCTGAGGGAATTCCCCAGGCTCAGTCTATCCCCAGGAGCCCCGAACAGGCAGAGTGCCAGGGCCTTCCCCTGACCCTGCACAAGCAGAGGCTCTGCAATGAGCAGCCCACGGGGCCTTGTGGCTGCCCTACACAACCACATCAGCCCCACCTGTGCAGAGAACCCCATAGAACACACCAGGCCTGCATTCCTCATCTCTGCCAAAGGATTACTTAGCTCTAGGCTAAGAATTGAAAGATGCTGGGTTTTAGAAACCATTTAAAAATCTTTCTAAATTCCTGCTGGAACATTTTGGTGGCTAAGTAAGTGAAAAAATGTTAGTGTTAATTAGAAAGATACTTTTTTAACTTGAAAGCTCCTACTAAATAAAGCTTTCCTTCATAATGGAATTCTAAAACCTGCTGATAAAGCAAGTAAAAAAATAGTTTGCAGGTTTAGGGACACCCACATGAAGCAGGAAATGCTGCTAATTAAAGCACCTGATTTCACTTAGGTCCAAAGGGTCTGTTGCAAAAGACTGGAAAGCTCTACTATTGAAGTCAACACCACTTAACTTCCTAAACTATGCCACTTAAATCTCTTTGAGATGCTTTTTTTAAGTATTACTGATGTTGAAGTCTGCAGAACATCTCGTACAAATGCAGTACGCCCCAATTTTTTGTACAGTCATTAGTCCAAAAGACAAAAAAAAAACCTGTCTGTGAGCTACACCAAACTGCATTCCGGGGAAGTCCTGATCCACACAACCAAGGCAGCCTGTCAGCTCACACTAATCACATCTTGCTTGGGATTACCCATGGACTGTATTATCCAGAAACTTAAAAGAACTACAAAGCAGCCTGATTCATTGTATTTTTTTTTATTAGGTTTATTATGACTTAGAGTTTCTATTACTCCAGCTGGGTAAACCACATTTGAAAGTAAGTTTAACTGCAGGACTTCAATTTCAGCCAAAATCATTTTTGCATTACTTTATTGTAATATAGGTTTAAATTGAACATTTAAAACTTACTTCATTAATAAGCAAGCCAAGCTCAGTAGCTTCAGTGCAGGATGTACTTTATGTAACTGCCGCACATTCAGGTTAGATTGGATGTACATGGAGAGGAGACCGGGCAACTGCACGACTCAGAGGAGAAAGCAAAAGTAAGCACCATTTTTACCAAACTAAACAGTTCTCCAGTCAGTGCTCCTTATTGAAAATCAACTCACTTCTGGCTCCAGGAGCTACAGTTTGGATAATAGCTGAAAGCTATTTCCAGAACATCAGTTTTCTACACTGGCACAAGAAATAGTCTTCAAAGCAACAGGTACTGGACTTTTTTTTATTTTTTTTTTTTAAGAGACAACCTGTTCTCCTGTGTTTATCAGGTGAATACATGCATTTTTGATCATTCTGGCAGAGGTCAAAGAGCAAACAACAGTTGGGGCTAAATGAAAAACAATCAAAAGTTGCCAAATATTTAAGGTACAAGCAAAATAACATTAATGCAACCAGTTTAATATCAAAGTCTGCTTTCTTTCAAAGAAAAATGGCACAAATTAAATAAGAAGCCAGACAAATTTAGTTTTAGATGGTAATAGACTGAATTAATGCTTCAGAGCATTAACTAGATTTATTTCACTGCAAAGAAGGGGAGAAGTAATTTGAACAGGCTCTGTTTTTGGGCTAGACCAGCAGCACTGCTACAGTTCAGCCCCTGTGTGCAGAACTGATACCAGTACGATGTCACCTTTACCACATTAAAAATAAAGTGTGTTAGAAGCTGCAGAGCATAAGCATCTTACTTGTACAAGCCAGTTAAAAAACAAACAGAAGAGCTGAAGAATGGTTCTCACACACATCCTTTCTGTTCAGGACTCCACCTTTCTTTTAGAACAGAAAAAAATCCCTCTGCCAACAGTCTAATAAATACTAACATATATTCAGATACCATCTTCAAAATCTTTGCTGAAAATGCAGTCTCCAAATGAAACTAGCTTTACACAGTATTAATATCTTACATAAACTAAACCTTATGAATTGTAGTTAATAGCAGTAACTGAAATTAATGTATATTGAGTCTTCAAGTGATGTGCAAGTTCAGCTAGGTAACACAGGTGGGGGTTGGAGCAGTTCTTACCACTTTGCTTTGGACAGTTCTGAGAGCTGCCCATGAGCTACAGAGCCTCTCACTACAGGACTGTGCAACTGCTGACATCTTCAAGGACTCTTCGGTGTAAAGAAATGTGATGGAAGCACCACAAGGCAAGGAAATAATGCTGAAGTAGGGAGCCTTGAGTATCTCACACAGCATTGCTGTCTTGCCTTGACTACAGACATGGATGGGAGAGCACCAGGGTAAAAAGGGCAAGCCTTCAGTGAAGTCTGCTTCAAACAGCAAAGATAATACAAAAGAGATCTGACTCTACAAGCACGTAAGCAGAAGTCTTGAAGAGCTGTGTATTAATATGGAGCTCAAGGTGCCTTAACTTCACCAGAAACCACAAATTTTAGTACTGGGAATCTAGCATAGCTACATTTAATCCCAGGACCAGCCTATGCTTCCAGTTAAAGCATGCATACCACCTCTCTAAATACTCCTTTCTCAACGTGCAGGGTTGGAGCTCTCCATTTTCTTTTTCTTCCTCTGTTATCCCTTTCCAAGGCAGAGATTTCGAGGCCCTAAAAGCCAGAGCTCTCCACCAAAGACTTGCTCCCTCTAGGTACAAAAATAGTCAGAACACTCTGAGACTGACATCTGTCCTTCCCCATTCAGAAACAGATTTGTAGCAGATCAGTCTTGATCTCTAGTTCAGTTTTAGACTATGCTTAAGTTACGGCAGCCAGAGTTCAATCCTATGAATGTAAGCTAAACACAAAAAGAAAGCCATTTATCCTTTTTAATTCATGCTTACAGCATGTTTATCCAGAGTTTTATAATCAACTTCCAGTTTTAAATTATTTTCTTAGCACTTCACAGAACCTGCATGTCACTCCCTCCTGAAGGGGATGGCATCACAGAATCTTGTTTAAGTTAGTCCAAGTTTCCACATGTGACCAGAAGTCTTACTTGTTAGAACACACCCCTTTTCCAACTATACCCCACATTCCCTCTCCTCCCACCCCTCCCCAGAAATGGGCAATTACTTCACAAGAAATGTAAAACAGGATATGGGTGTACACAAAACCTACCCTTCACTAATACTGAACAGAAAAGCCTATTTTCCAATTACAGGACATTTTTCTCTAAATTTAGGTCAGCACTGGTGCAGTCTGCACTGTGTATGATTACCACAAGGATAATACCAATAAGTACATATATTTTCTCCAACTGATTTAAAAGCCTATGAAGTTAATTGGGGAGAAGTTTAATATTGCTACTTCAGAGCACTAGAACACACAAAGTGAATCCAATAAAGACCCTTGTATTGATTCAATATTAAGTATTAATTGCATGACCATCATAGCACCTCTTTACATTATCACACAATCACCAGAATTATCAACTGCTTTTAAAACTAAAAAGGGTACAGTCCAATATTTATAACTTGCACACTGTTACTATACAGAAACTAGGTGCATGGTACAGTGCTGCAAAAATGGAAGCCTGCAGTTTTGACAAGGATGCCAAGTCATGTTGTAGACAATTTCAGTCAAACTGGCAATACTGTTTAAGCAAATACTCAAAGCAGGAAATAAAGGACAAAAAAAAAAGAATTCTATAGCCAAATAAACATCTGAAATTTCCTTTCCCTTTAATAGTACAAGTAAGGTCACTTTTAGCCTTGGAACAGATACATGTTCGCCTATGATGATCTTGCTAACTACTACACAATATCTGATGTCCTCTGCTAAGAATATAGTTTAAGAAAGCCGCAGTTACAAGAGGCATCTAATGTAATATCTAAAATTTCCTTTATGGCATTTAATTGAATTCTTTGTCTTAAACAGTGAATATGGAAAGATGGCCTCATGTTTTCTTTTCAATAGTACTCTGAGGATCAAGTGGCTTTCAAGCAGCATGGTGGGTTTGAAATTTTTGCAGTTTAGATCATTCTGTTGCGTTTATGAGTTGGTGAGTCTGTAATGACATCGCCACACTGGGCTGAGGTACGCTTTCTAGTTCCACCATTGTCCAAGTGGAGTGCCATTTCTTCTGATATGAAAGTGTTCAAATCAACATCATGGAGTCCATTTCTCCTTCGACTAGCATTGGAGCCACTGCTCACGTGAGTAGGCGAGCCTGGGGTACTCGAGCGAACACTTATACTAGCCATTGCACCACTAAGACCTGGGGAGAGAGAGAAAAAGGGCTTCAGTCAGACAGCACAGCAAGTTCAGTTCCCACGTGTGCCACAAAGGATGGCACTCAGCCGAATTCCACTGAGATCTCAAAGGCACTTCACCCTACTATTTGTACCATTCCAGTCCAGAGCACACCTTCTCAGCTTTCAGTCCGTGTAATAATACAGTCATTACCAGAACTGCTTTTTATGATATTAAAAATGAGCTTATACAGCAGGTTGTAACAGCACACTCTGGCAAACATTAACTCCATCAGCAAGACATGCTATTTGAAACACGGACATCCTCAAGAGCAGACTATTTCAATTTATAAGCTTCACACTGGACCAAGAGTTACACAGCCCTGCCAAGGACTTCCCAGTTGAACTGACCTGATCTTGTTTCACCACCACCACCCTGCTCCCTTTTTCACTCCCTGAAGGGAACTGCAGAATGGCAGCAGGTCTCAGACAGGTGTACACCACAGCTAGTTTATAAATACAAGCTTTATTTCGTAGCTAACACTAACAGCCAACACATAAGTATTATTAAACTCAGAAAGGCACTTAAATAACAAGCAAGGAAAACAACACGACAATCACCCAAAATTTGTTATCAACAGATCTGATACAAATCACTATCACAGGTACCCTGCAAGTACTTTGATTTGTGTTCAGAATAATTGTGCTTGATTCAAACTGAAGTTTATTTCTTGTAGAAGCAAGGCCACAAAAAGACAACCATGAACTTTGATTCTAATTTAAACTTTGCTGTCTGTAAATTACAATTTTACAAAAGTGGGACATTCCAAAACATAGATTTAGTAAGAACTAGTACACAAAAGTTTAACTGCTCTTCTCAATGCGCAATTTGAGCTGTATTTGGAGATAAACAGCTCAGAGATAAAACAAGCATCTTTGCTACCATAACTTCTTCAAATCTGAGTATTAATAGGAGAGTACAAAAACATCTGTTGGCCCTAGGAAATATAAAGACCAGAAGAAGACAGATCTGCGTATTTTCTAACAGTAAGAACAAGGAAACGTTGAACTGTTCTGAAGATTCCACCCTCAGTAACTTCAAAATCTTAGCGTTCTCTTCTGCAGTCTCACTCTACAGCTCTGTCCAGCCATCATAAATCTTGTGTGTGCATTAATTCACATCTCCATATACTGTCAGGTAAGCAGCCAAAAATCACTGACTGATAAATCAAGCCTAAAAAAACCCAATCCATCAGCTGCTGATAGGCCAAACAGGCAACTTCAGAGGCTCTGGGAAGAGAGGACTGCAAGTCACCAGAAACCTCAGCTAGAAGCTGAAGTCTGAAGCCATCTGCAGCAATGGCAGCTTGATACCCAAGGTGGGATGGAGCAGGCCAACCAACTTCACTCTACTGAACATTTAAAGCTTCAAACTTGTAACAGCACAGGAAATACTTTTACACAGATCTGGCACTGGCAACAACCAGTAGAAACAGCCACTAATCACTGATGCTTTCTTAGGGCTTTTGCTTACAGCTCTAAGTGGTGTTCAAAGAAGGCTCAGAAGCATGGTCTGAACTCCGAGAGGCACCCTGCAGATTTCATTAACAGCAAAATCATCTTTCATTCACCATGGCAGAAAGTTTAAAACATTTAAACAGCAGCTGTTCTAGGGTAAAGGTAACTCAGAAATCAGGTTTGTGGCAGTACTCTCAGGATTAAGGTCAAGCTTAAATTCAAAACCATTAGGAAAATAATTTCGCATGCATCTACCAAATAAAGTAAAGCAGCTATTTGATGACAAATGTATGAGAAAAAGCCAATTCAGATACCATAATCTGGATAAACTACCAACATGTATAATCTGGGCAGGTAACAAATCACTTCACAATTTGAAGACATCAGTAGTTTAATTTCAACTGGCATAATATAACATTATAAAAAACATTAATTCATCCTGTACATTTAAATTGAAAAAAAAAATCCAACAGCATACAGGTGACGTTTTTGCAAACTGATTGTAGAGATTTCCCACCACATCACTATTCCAAGCAAAATTGCTGTGACCACACAAGTTCAGTGACATTACTTACACTTAATAGTCAAAAATTTACATCACTTCTCAGTCATTTACTGTTATACAACTCATACCAAATGAGCAACATAGTAATTCAGTTTTATCGTGACATCTTATTATGTCTAACGCCCAAGTAAGGGGAGAAAAATTATTCTAAATAAACCCCAAAACTGACCTGTGATGTGAAAAGACATTTTTGGCACCACTCAAGAATTACGTTTTTACGTGAAGCCTTTTCAAGCAACAAGCATTCTTTAAAATAGTAGACACAGTTAAAAGATGCACCTGGTAATATGGTGCAGCATATTCTCAACCAGACTGCCAAAGTTCACAAGCAGTGCCTAAAGCAGGCACTAACCTCCCAGTAGTTAGGTAATGCTGAATCACAGTACATTTAAATACACAAATAACCTTCAGGAGATAATTAGAAGTTAAAATCTTCAACGTGGTGTCTAAGGCAGGAGAGTAGCTCTGAATTAATTTCTACAGATCAGAATACAAGGATATTGCAGCACAGCATGGACTTTGAGCTACAGGTTAATCTTGCATCTCACACAGGTATCTAGCACTAGTAAGAGTCATGGCTGGGTAAACTGACAGACTGAGTGACAATCTGGGATCAACTCCTGGCAATTAACCAGATTACACAGCACTGCCCATCCATACAGGAGAGCAACACTGCCAAATGAAACACTCAGAACACAGTTTAGGATTGGCTAATTGAGCTAACATGGAAGAGTCAAAGCAAACTCAAGGCATATTTTCAAATATCAAGACGCCACTTCATGGAACCGACATCTCTGAGAACAATCTGCAAAGCTCAAAAAATCTACTTTGGATCAACAGGGAAAAGAGTTAAGTGTTTCCTTGGGAAGCTGTGGCAAGGCAGAGGAAATCTCAGAAAAAACATTTATTGTGAATTACTCTGAGTTTAAACTTTCAGGAGACTCAGAGCTCTCCCCAAAGCATTTAAAGCAATAACTGACACTAGGAAGTGGTAAGATGACACGACTGTCAGCAAACACCATTTCCCAACCTCAAACTTCTATATTGTGATTAACATGGCCTAACCACAGGCACATCAGTTTTGTCCATACAACAGGACAGAGATCTAAACAGCTGCTGAAGTCGCTTTACTTTTCCCACAATCTCACAACCACCTCTGAAGTCTCCCACTCCTTTCTACCAGGAATATCTCCTTTATTATTAGAGGCCTTTAAGAAAGCACACATGGCTCTTAACCCCCTTTTTAAATTGGGAAGGTTTGAAGTGGAGGGTGTATCTCAAACATTTTGCAGTACCTAGTACATTCTCATTCCTGTCACATCTTTCAGTCATCAACAGTATGACATTTCATAGACAATAACTTTACAGAAAGTTGTATTCTAAAGGTTATAGTACTATTAGAAAGAGCTATGACCAATAATAGCCAATTTATAACTAAGTACACTTCAAAACTATAACAATATTAGAAAGCTTGACAAAGTATGTTTCATGGATTACAAAACACTTAAAACTGTCAACTCAAAATTAGCAAGTTTATCACTACTGGCCTAACAAATTGTAAATGCTGTTTCATCTGCACTACAATCATGCCCATGTACAACTTAATCAGGTCACTACCACAGCATAATATAGTGGGTAGCTACTGTTCAATATAGTAATAGTATTAACTATTGTTTTCTAGAAGTTTTAATCAGGAAGTATCAAAAGGAACATTCATGCTTAGATAAGTGTGACTAAAGCAGGAATTAGTTAATAACCCCAGATAAATACAAAATGGCATGCAGAGAGATCCTTGTCACTCCTCTGTCATATTCACCCTTTCACAGCACTGGCTCAACAAGCAAGTTTTAGCAGCACATTGCAATACACAATTCCATCACAGCTATATATACACACAACCTTTAAATTCAACTATGTCACACAAATCTGAACTCTTGTTCTCCCATCCCCTCTTTTACCAACTGTTGCTTCTCCACTCTGCTAAGTGCTCCTGTTTTAAACTGCACTTTAATATTCTGAGAAGCAAATATGAAGGCCTTGTGGAAACTCAGGCTCTTAGGGGGCCAGGCCACACAGTTCTACATGCCAGTGTTCTCCCTATCCCAGAGAGACCAAATCACATGAATGATACACATCAACATTAATGCTATGGAGAAAAAGAACTAATATTCTCTCACTGTACTGTTACCTATTTTTTCCCAAATACACCTAATTTTTGGTTAAGACTGCTCAAGCCAATTGCATGTCAACATTACCTTTCCAAGCTTGCTTCTTCCCCCTCCTCAAACCACAGCATTTTCTCACATTATGCTGGGAGAACGTCTGTGAAACACGGAACACATCCCACAGGAAAGGACCTGGGCTGTGCACCAGGCAAAGTGGCCGAGCACGTGGCAGTGTTTGGGAATCTTGTACTGTTAGCTCAGATTGATGTAATCCTGTCACTTGAAACTCATCTCTAACAGAACTGGAAATGTCAATACACATCCAGGGAGTAAGTGACGATACATCCATACTCTCCCTAGCTGCAATCACGTTTCAGGGACTAATGGAAGTTAAAAACCCAACTCTGTAATTGAGATGTTGATAAAGGTATTATCTTCAACTACCACATCTTTAAACAGCAAGCATCAGACTGATGTTTCATTGAAGCTTCAGAAAAATGCACTGGCACTTCAGAGTAAACCATCATGTATTACCTTGAGATAACTACTCAGCTTTTCTAAAAAGCCTGAACATCTTTTTAAATATTCACAGTTCAAGTCACCAGCCATGCTTTATTTCAAAGGTTACCTATCAGTATGTTAACAATGAAAAGCTGGTAATAAGGGAGAAGATTTTGTTTACCAGAGTTTACTCTCTCAAGATTAAGGTTCCAAAGTCTCATTCTCACTAAGTAACAGTGAAGTTTTCAGTAACAACTGCAGAGCATAGGTGCTATGGAGTTAAAAGAAAAGGGAGATCACATACATCTTACACATTCTAACATTTAATTTTTTTGGTGTGATAATTTGGCTTTTAGCTACTGTAACAAGTTCTTTACTGTTCTGCTTTCAACACAAATTTTCTTGTACTAGGAAAATTTGATAAACGGTATCATAAGATTGAATTCTGGGGTCAACATCTTACAGAGATAAAATATAGGTTATAGGTTACAGAGGTTACAGGGTTGGAGACAGAAGAGGCAAGGCTAAAAATCCAATTTTAACATATTTCTTTTTGAAGAAGCATACAGTTTAAAAATTTTACTGATAACTAAAGGATGCTATTCTCTAATGTTTTAGTCTCGGACACACCCCTGGAATTATGTGCGATATTCCAGGAAATACTGAATTATTAGTTATCTTGTTACCACTGCTTCTGTCAAAATTTTCAGATGTGCTTATGATGCATTTAGAGGTTACATGATGAAAAAAGAAGCATTTTCCACCATCAGAGGGGTGGCGGAATATAATGCCATAGTCTTTAGGCATGTATCAGTACCTATTTCTGAGAAGGCAATACACCAACTCTGCTTCCACTGAGCTTTACTTGGTGCCACAGATTATTCACACCTAAGCCCAGCTTCACTTAGAAGAGGTCTGGCTGTGAGCAGCAACATTTTAGCACTATCCCTCAAACCTAATTCAACCCATCCACATGATCAATAAAGAAATACTCTATTCACCACCAGGAAAGCCAACCAGCACAAAACAGCCTCCCTCCTTTACATGCTAATTGGAAACTTCCCTCATAACCTTGGTGCCTGGACTGCTCCTCACATCATCAGGTTCTCATGGTCCCCTCATAATAACTAGAAGCAGCACTTTCAAACAATGTGCCAAAAACTACAATAAGCACAGGCCTAATGAGGACAATTTACACACCTGAAGATCCTTAGCAGGTTTCAAAATCAAAACATAGTTTTGAGAAGCCCTACAATAAATAGGAAATGAGTTCATGAGATTGCTTAACCACAACTTCCTTAATGCTAAAGAAAAAAAAGGGGGGATAAGCTGAAGGAATCCAGACATTGTAGGCAAGTCCTAAAAACAGTTATGAGGCCAAATACAAGCCTAGTCACTAAAGGATTAGCACAAAAGCATTTGTGTCAAGGACCAGATTGAAACTGATATCAGGAGAACCTAATCCAGAAGGTGGCTGACATGTAATCTTGTCAACCAGCTGATGAAAGGGAAAAGTACATTTTGGGCCCCTGCAGTGCCATTACAGAGCACAGAACTTCCTCATGACCCTGCATTACATCACGAAATACAGGAAACTTTATACAACATTGCTCAGATCCTCAAGCTGTTGAGAACTGATTTCCATAAACCACCTCTGTACAAAGCAGATGCTAAGAAACGATATATGGACACGAAAAGAGCCATATTACTAATAAAAATGCCTCTGAGTGTACTCTGAGACCTCACTGTGCTGAAGTGAGTCTACCTAAGCTTCCTGTCACTTGAGATTGAGCCTTTACAGTTAAATCTGACTCCACAGAGTCAACTGTATTTTCAGAAAATCGTTTTTACAAAAGTGCTTATCACAGTGAGAGGCAGCTTCCACAGTTGTTTTTATGAAATTAATTTTATCTACACTGAGTAAGCAACAGTGGTGCACAGAATTTCCCAGCATCCTTCCAATATGAGACAGAAAATAACTAAAACCGACATAACTGGGTGGTGAAGCATGTTTGGTCTAAATGGCAACAGGGTAGCAAATAATACCAGACTTAGGCTGTGACCTAGACAGTAACAGTGTCTGTATTGTGTATCTTGAAAAACCACCACAGCACAGCAGAAGCCAAGACTGCATTTTCAGAAATTCACTCTTCTAATTAACTCATCAATTCTACCACTCACTGAGAATACCCAGACAGTAAAATTTTCATTTAGGCTGCACTTCTAGATAGCTTAATTTTTACTTTTAGAATGGTCCAGGGTTTGTATCTCAAGATATCTGCTACCCTTTTGAATTTTAGAAGGCATAAAATCCAGAGGTAAACTGCCTCATCTCACCTCAAGAGCAATGTAAAGCCCATTTGTCTATCACTGGCAAAATCATAATCCAATATAGAATACGCTACTGAATATTCATGTCTGGAAAGAGATACACCACCAATAATGCTGGGGATGGCAAGGAAGGCAATTCAGTATGACACTGGAAGACGTAAATCTGAGAGTGAACTAGAACAAAGTTCTGAGCAGGACTCTATTTCAAAAATGCCTAAGTGAAACACCCTTTCCAGGGAACCTTAAGTAGAATGCTGAACTATATGATCCAGTGCCTAACAAACGTACTAGAGAGCTAGAGACAGAAGCCTCTGACATCAAATTCCCTCCCTAAGCCCCTAAAAATTTGCTAGTAGTCAAATCTTAATATTTAACTAGTTGCTAGCATAGTATTACCATTTTCCAAGAATTCTGTTTACTTTAGCAGTGGTACGGATGCCATGTCTCTTCATGCCTCAAAAACACTACCAAGACTTGATACTTAACTGTTGAGTTCACAGCTGTGGAATATTACAGACCCAAATTTCATTTTTATTCAATACCTTTTCTTCATTCAAAATACTGAACTATACAAGTATTTGGCAGCCAACACACACCTTACACATGCAAAAGCTCCCTTAAAGAATGAAGGGGATACCTTCAGCTGGAACACCAGGTACATGACACATGATGATATGCCAAACAAGCTTTAAGAACCCCCACCCAATTTTAACCAAGTAGTATTGAAAAAGTGACTGTTACCATGCAGAGCTATGGCTTCACGGAAGGGTTGCAAATCAGTCTCTACAGATGAGCTAGTTTCTGTTGAAGTAGCTCGGTTAGGGGATACTACAGTCAGTCTTGGGGGAGCTCTAGAATTTCTTGGAGGAGGGACTTTTCCACAAAGGAAGCTGATCAAGTCTTCTCTTCTAATAGTTCTTCTGCGTTTTTTAACCCAGGCTAACACATCCTTATTCCGACGCTGATAGCCAATCTGAATTCCTAAATCAAAGCTTCGCTGGTGGGCATCCACACTCTCTGCAAGAAAAAAGAAAAGAGTTCTTAGTTACACAGCAATGTATAGCATGGCACAGCACCGATGTGGCTTCCTGTCAACCATGGGAAAGAAGAAGTATCTACATCTTCTCCAGGTTACACCGTAAGGCAGCACTAAGGTGGCTGCAGCAGCAAAGAGGAGTTCCATTAAACCTAAAGAGAGTATTAGCCAAAATGCTCCATACTCTTTACAAGTCAGTTAGCCAACAGTAACTTCAGCAACTTCAGCACCACTTAAATAGCATTTCCTATACGTCAGGTCAACACTACAGCACTGTTTATTTACATTAAAAACATACTTAGAGGTTGTCAGTCTGAGGGAAGATACTTAAATCAATGGACAACAGACTTAGACACACAAAGTGCATCAAAATACAGCCAGGAAGCCCCAACATAAGAAAGGAGTAACTGCTTTTCTTCATTCTGACAGGTAAGGAATTGCCAGAAAACTCAAGATTTCTTTCAAGTTTTTATTTTCAGCTGAATTTCAATTGCAGAGGCAATTCACAGGCCGTAGTTTTGAAAACTAGTTAGAACACAAGTGTCCCCAATGTCTTTCACTCAGCCAACATACCATTTACAAAGTGAGGCTAAGAAAGTTTCCTTCCCCATTTAGGATCCCATAGCACTTTTGATGTACAAAAGCTTTAAACGCACTATTTGCAATAATCCTACTACAAAACACAATTTCACTCTCTGTTAATGTAACAAGTCACCTGTGCACATCAGTTATAACTGTGCCTCCAAAAGACTTAAATGCCATGTATTAAGTTGCTTTCAAACTTCGGGAAGTGTATTTCTGTCTCCCAGTTTGAGTAAGTTTCAAACCACAGTAACAGGTGGGACAAATCCTGTTCACTACACAATTATGTTCATCTTGTTTGTCACAGGTTTGCTATCAGAGCTTTGACAACAGCTATTTCAGATTCATGTACTGTTATGTTGCTCTTGCTTCTTAAAAGACATGGAACATATCCACTCCAATTTCGTTTACTTGAATTCCATAGAATTTTTTCAATGTGGCAGAGCTGATTTAAACAGCATTTTATATTCTTGTTTTATTAATGAAGTCCAAGGCAAAAGCCACTTGCCCAGAACATGACAACATTCCTTTAACAACAGCTATCCTAAAATATTGTTTTACAAACATACACGTCTAATATAGCTTTGTCACTCTCCAGAACCCAAAAAGAACCACTATTAAATACTATTCTTGGACTTCCATTGTAAGGCACCACTGACAGCCTGTAAAAGACAGCAATGAAATCTACACTGCTGAAGAGCAGCACTTCAAAGCTAACACAACAGACCAAAACCACCTCAAACTGAGCTGAGTTAAATCTTGGAGCTTTTGTAATATAAACTAAACAGGTACACAAAGTACACTTAACCTGTTACTTTTATCCACTTTAAGAGTATTTTGCCTGTACTACTTTGCAATCTAAAGGCTACATTTAAAAATGCTAATTCCTCTGAAAGCAATGGCAACATGACAGATATTCCTCCTGCCATTTTATACTCCACAGTAGCCCAGACTCCAACACACTGGCAGGAAAAGCTGCCCAAACACTCTGGAGCCAACTTGCAAACTGAAAATATTCCTTTAATCACTTCCTGAAATACCAGGAGTGTCCTTCTGAGGCTTGGAGCCGACTTTACATCAATAACCTGCTTTCTTTGTGTATGAGAATGCTTTACAAAGTGCTAACTGTGAACCAGGTATGAGGTCAAACACTGAATGCTGAGGCAGCCCAGAGAAGTTTCAAGCATCATTA
Source organism: Drymodes brunneopygia (assembly GCA_013400955.1). Classification (NCBI taxonomy): domain Eukaryota; kingdom Metazoa; phylum Chordata; class Aves; order Passeriformes; family Petroicidae; genus Drymodes; species Drymodes brunneopygia. The sequence goes on along the minus strand of VZTZ01041988.1, from coordinate 1,305,068 downwards.
CCCTAGGTAGATTAGATTTTTATGGTAAAAGCCACAACTACTTCGTTCACAAAGTTAAGCTGGCAAAACCTAAGCAGTCAAGCTGCATATATTCTGAAATTACTAAGTCAAAATTAACATTAGAAAATATTCAGGGTTTTTTTAATAAAAACAAGGTAAATTGTAGGCTCGGAAGTCTTATTCTAACATATACCGAGAACTTTCCACAGTGGCCTTAAGTTCTAAATCCTACATTACAAGCCATGCCTTCACTTTTTTAGTGCAATCTGCAAGATAATGAAGTGCCTCAAATGCAGCCTCTATCACCAGCACCAGAAATTCAGGATGTAAGACCATTAAGTGTGGTGTGATATTAGACTTCTAATCTATATTCAGAAGAAATGCTGACATTCAAGACATCATGGCATTCTCATTATGCACCATTCCTCGGGTTGCTCTTGTTAAAAAGATGATGCCTCAAAAATCCAAGTATTTATCAGATCAGAAAGCAGCTGACAAGGCAAGAGGCAGTTTGTGGCGTTCAGTTCACCACACCAAGTATTCCTCCAGTGTTTTGACAGAGTCCTCCAAAACAAACAGTACTGAGAATGTGAAAAACAGAAGGTTTTTTTTTAAGAGCCATGTTCATCACTAGGGAAAGCAAGTTCACAGTAAGAGACTCCAACTTGTCAGATATGACAGTGTTCTGCTGGTTCTACCATGTTCTCACCAAATTTCTGCTGACTTGCAAGCTAACTGAAAGATGGCATTCCTGGGTAACTCAGGTACTCTAGCACTTTAAGATCCATTTGAAGAAAATGTGTTTCAGGTGATGGTTTCTGAAGCATTACATTATACCTGACAAGTCAGCTTTCAACTTAAAATTCTAGTTTCCTTGATCATCCACTCTTCAGTTAATCACATCATTGCCAACAAAAGGCTCATTTTGCCTAGAGCACAAGTAATCAAACATTTTAACCAGAAATAAACAGCTTAAGTCTTCCTACTACAGATGCTGTAAGGGAGAGCCATGCCATTTGTAAAGACAGACTGTAATTATTCCAGACAATTTATTAACACTACCTGCTGCTACTCTAGCACCATTCTCAAATGACTACTGTTCCCAGCCATGTTCTAGTGACCCACTCCCTCAGGCCAGCACCATCCTGCTCTGAGCTGCTGCCCCTTGACATGACCTGACAAACACACACAGCATTCAAACGCACTTTCTGCAGGAGGCAAGACTCTGGCAGGGAGGGTTGTGCACCTACATTTCCTCCTTGCTCTGTCCACGTCTGTTAGAAACCTGATCACCCATCACAAACACGTCAAGTTCAACTGCTTAAAGCAAATCCAAAATGACAAAACTGGAGGCAAATGAAGAAGCATAGAGGTAGAACTACAGATAATGCTGTACAGACCAAGAAAAAAAATCACACTATAAGCCAGAAAAACAAACATGGGGAACTTTAAAGCACTTCCCTTCCTTGGAATGGAAGGCAGTAACAATGGGAATCACAATGTGCCAATTTCAGCCTTCGCTGATATGTATCATTTTAGCACAACCTTTTAAACAAACTAAAAACCACCAAATGATCCTTCTGCAGACAAGAATTCCTGTGACAACCCAAAGAACTGCAGAGTTCAGAAACACCCAGTAAACCAGCACTAAAGCACAGCCACGTGCAGGACTGCACTCCTATCAAAGTTCTGGCTAACAGCCTTCTTACAGCCACGCTGGACCCAGCCATAATGACATTCTAGTGCTTAAAATAAACTGGGAGGCTTACTTAAGAAGCCTCACTGCCACAAAAAGATGAAACTTTCTGTCACATAACATCTGTGCAGAATTTTATGAACACTAAACCCAACTTTGCTTCACCACAAAAGTGAAGGCATGATACTGACACCCCAACATCTAATGCACCATGAAATATAAACAGTGGAGGGAATTTTCGGTACTGTTTAATAAGCCACTACATGCTTCCCTTGAATTCACACAAAACAGACACATATTAAAGACACGCTTTTTCAAGGGTCTCAAAGTAAAACAGCTTTTAAGTTTATGAGTCACTGACATGAGGCAACAGAAAAGATTCAGCCACCGTCAGCTAAAGTGGCCCAGGGAAAACCTGCAAGATTCAGGAAGCAGTCTCGGGTTAGATTTTATCAGGGTGAATAAGAGACATTAACAGGCCCTACTTATGAGTAAGCCGGGGCAGGAGGCAGAGTGGGGCCCGGCTCGGCGGGGAGGGCTGCCGGGGCAGCGGGGGGGCAGCCCCTTACCTTTGTAGAGGTTGGTGACCGCAGTGGCGGCGTTCTGGAAGGGGACCCAGAGGGAGAGCCCCGGCTGCTGGCACACCCGGTCTGCAGGGAGGGAAGGACACACGCTGTTTATTTTGGAGTCACCCGCTCCGAACGGCCATGTTAGGTTTCGCCATTTTGTTCCACCTTCCGGAGGCAGCTCCGGATCGGGGCCGAGAGGGGCGGGCG
>VZTZ01041988.1:1286236-1301719 GCA_013400955.1 Drymodes brunneopygia | reverse complement strand
CGGGGGCCGAGTCGTGTGACACGGCCGGGCCCGGGTCCAGCGCCCGGCAGAGACAGCTGAAGGGTTCGCACCGAGAGTTCAGACTCACGGCATCACTTTTCTGCCTGTTTTACAGTTTATTTACCGTTTCTTGATTCTGCGCTGCACCAAGCGCAGTCCCAACAAGCAGTCTGAAGTCACAGCTGCTTTACGCACGTTTAAAACCACTCTTTTACCTCGCGATCTCGTCACTGTGCTGCTGTGAAAATTCACTTCCCAGCTGCTCCAGCCACACTTCCGGGCACAGCAAGTGTCCCCCTGCTGTGGAGCGAGGGCCGGGCACACCTGCACAACAGCTATTTCAGATTCATGTCCCCAGGCTGCGCTGTCCCCGCTGCCCGCGGTCAGGCGGCTCCGGATCGGCTGCCACATCATTACAGTGATTATGCACACACTGGTGTGCCCAGAAGCGCTCACAGCCTTTGGGGGTTCTTCCCTCCTCTGACAAGCTCTTCTATCCAGTCCGTACTTGCTCCCTTTTTGAACTTGGATGTTCATACAACTTATTAAAACATTCAGGAATTCAAGCACTAACTATGTATAGTGGGGAAAGTAGTGGTATGAGGGTATAATTGGAACTGTTGGGTTGGGGTTTTTTTATCTCTGAGGACAACTGAAAGCTAAAGCTGCAGCTACCGAATTTCCTAAAACACTGAGACTGATTACTAAGGACCTCCTGCTTGTGGATTGTGCCAGGGCACTTCATGTGAGTAGAAGGGATAAGAGCACCCAGAACTCTGTGCATGTTTCCTTAAACTGAAATTGTGGCATATAAGTATCTCATATTTATAACACTGTAATATAAGTGTATATATATGTAACACTTTAGTATAAGTATCTCATATATATAACTCTAATGCACAAACACAGAGATGTGGATAGTCCCTTCCTTTCTCGGTAAGCCTAGGGAAAGCAAAGAGCAGAAGAGGAAATCTTCTTTATTGAATAGGATTTCTTACAAAGTGCTTACAACTTGGAAATGTTCATTGCTTATACTCTTAAATTGTTTAAATATTGTAAAGCATTACACGGGGATGTGTGATGGGATTGTGTTCTAGTATTTTCCAATAAATCAAGTACTGAAATTCATCTCCCTCATCAGAAATGGAGCAGAATTTCCTGTCATCTTTCATGGGCTTTGCAGATGCTCTCTGAGAGCAGAAGTTAGGGCAGGGAGCTTGATGGAAGAGGAGACGACATGGCTATCCTGGACTTTGTGTACCACACATCTGTTTTTCTGACTATTTCTAAAGAGTTGCATAATGTTGGCAACTGTGAAATAAACAGTTCATTCCTGCAATACAATGTGGTGTCAGTCATGATTTATCAGGCAGACTGTCCTGAAATTTGGCTATGGCTGGTGCCCATTCAGTGCAGATCAAACAGGGAGTGGTTGGGCATCTCTGGGCAATCCTGGGTAAAAGTTCAGCACCCAAATTTCCTGCTTTAATTTAGACAAACCTGGCTACATACCATTTTCAGGAGGAGCTATGGCTGATAGAAACTGCTGGGGTTCTGAGGGTTGGTTTCCTTTCCACGCATGTTACACCAGATAGGGAGGATATTTTTAAAGTTGTATGAATTGTTTTTGTGGTTTTGTGAAGTGGCCTTTGGTCATTGGGCATTATCCCAGAAATAATGGAGAGAGGCTTAGCTGAGAACATAGGAATGCTGAATTTTTAAATTAGGAAAATGTCATTTTTTTGGTAGAATAAAGAACTTTAACTTGGTCTACAGACTTCTTATGACACCTGAAGGTAAAAAGGGTGTTAGGGCCTCAAGAAAGGAGCCAAGCACATACTGGGACTAGAAGAATAATGTGTCAAATGAATCCTGCAGGTAGAGAAGGAGTGGAGAATGAAGACAATATTGACTGACTTTTTGAGGCTATTTGTGGAGGAGGTGGCAAAGGAGAGAAGAAAAACAAACAGAAGCACCGTGCATAAAACCCCTTAACACACCCAAACTCTCTTCTCACCCACACCTCCTAAGCAGCTCTGAGCAATGCTGATTCACTAAAGAATCTTTCCTCCCTAGAAATAAGGAACAAATTTAGTTCTTTTGACCTGCCATTGATGGCCTGGCACAAACACAACTGTGCTGGTAAGGGATTTGCTGGCCAGAGTCAAATGCACAAAGACTGGGAGGGCACATGGCAAATGTGGAATCTGAGTAATCTTAGTGTTTCGCCTCCTAATTTCCCCCATGGGAATGCTGTAGTGATGAGAGCAGTGTGGCATCCCAACTGAAGTATCAAGGGAGATAATTACTGGAGCATAATGAGAATATGCTAATTGTAGAAGGCTCTGAAGACTTGTTTTATTCCCTTATGCAGACTCTTACTGGGAGTTGAATTTAGTGATAAATAAGGGAAAACATTTTTTTTTAATATGGAAATCTGGAATGGGGGAAGGGAAAGGTTTATTGATAATACAATCTATCCAATGTGAACACTAACATTTTAAATTATCTGAATGTATAGATGGCTGAATATAGACACGAGAATGTTTTCACAGTGCTGCAGCCAAACTTGGATACTTGTATAAGAGAACTTTCATGATATTTTAAGAGGAGGAAGGGAAGGGAGCAGGTTTTCGTTTCACCAGAGGGGAAAAACAGGTCTGATTGACAATATTTTCAATTCTCTTCACCATTTTGTCATTTAGGATCGGACTCTCAGTATACTGTCCTCCAAAAAAAACAGGTCAGCAGGGAAGGCGATTACTCAGCTGCAAATTGCAATGTTTCTCACACAAAATTTCTTATCCCAAGTAAGGATGACATAGTGTGGCTGAGCAAGCAAGCAGCAGGTATTTATGAGAAGTCTGGCTCACAGAGAACAGCCATGCACTGTCTGTGGTATATCACATAATCAAGGGAGTTTAACCTGCCCCTGATGTGCTCAGATGAGTCTTTATGTCTGCTGGCTCTTACTGCTGTTCTCCACTGAAAAATGTGACCATAGAGCACCCTTAGTGCAAACACTTCGTCAGTCTGAAACAGAAACCGTTTGACAAAGGTTGAGACAATCAAAGTATGAGGGCTCCTTATGGTTGCAAGAGCCTCGTATTCTGCTGGTTTTCAGTCAGGGAAGTAGAAAAGTAAGGAAAAACGATTAAAGGATTTATTTTCCAATATGTGCTCCTAGGTAAGGGTTTGCTCTGAAAAACCAAAACTAGGTAAGCACTGCACAAAGGTCAGTTGAATGCTGTTTTGAATTTTAAAATGCTGATAACCTTAAAGCAAAGATGTAAGTTGCAACAGCATCTGCATCCTTCCTGCAATTTCCTGGGAGCACTTTAGTAACAGCACTTCTAAGACCATGATCAAAATGCTCTCACGTAAAAGCAACTTGAAACTATGTGATTAAAGCTTGGTCAATTTGGTTTTGCCTAAAATAGTTATCCAGAGACTTTGCCCAAAAGCCATGCTCAGTTTGAGAAGCAAAGCAGTTTGATTCTGCGAGAACAAGATTCTCCAAGCCTCATGTCAGACCTCTGATATTAAAATCATTAAATAATCCAGACAAGGAGCAAGACTCTCCTTTTGCAGGAAAGACCACATGATTCCTGGGATCCAGATAATTTATGTGTGAGTTCAAACTCTGCCAAGAAGAGTAGGAGACACAGTTTTCGGTTTTACTGGGTAGTAACTCACTACATATTTGGTTCCACTGAAGTAAATGCTATTTCTTGCAAAAGAGGATAAAACCCATGGTGAATGTGCAGTTGTCCTCCTGCTCGGTACTTCAGAGCAGCCTAATCTTTCTTCATGCCTTAAGAACTGCTCTGAAAGGAGAACTTTACTTGTCTCTAAAACTTTTTTGAACAATTTATTTATTTTTTCATGAAAATCAAATATCTAGTACATCATCAAAAATTAAAACAGTTTCTACATAGCACACCAGTCAAGATTTGCCAACATGATTCTATTGCTGAGGGCTGCATACAAATGAATAATGATGTGAAGGATCAGGAATTAAAACACATTTTCATGCTATACAATGGATGAGTATATGACTTTTAATAACACCACCATATTAGTCTGTGCACAAGCTGGTGTCCTTAGTGTTGTCACTACTAAGGCAGAAAGGTGCCCAGGGTGAATTCACTTTGGGAGCTTGTGCTGGGGTTATGGTTAGTAGAACTGCTGGTCCAATGTGGAAATTTTTACCCAAAATTGAATCCCAAAGCCACGTCCAAGGCTGCAGAAGAAACAATATCCCATAATCTTCAACTGCTACAGGTCATATTCTAACTGTAAAACCATCTTAATTGCTTACTGCCAATATATGATTGTATTAAAAAAAATAGAAAGTGTTGGGAAGAAAACATTGTGGAGGTCATCTAAGTGGTGTTTCTTTTGCTTGCAGAGTAGATTATTTGCTCCAGCGAGACAGGAAACCAAGGGGTTTTAAAAAACCTTAATTAAAGTAGAATTTCTCCGTGTGAAGTCATGGTGGGATGTTGGGATATTTGACACTATGCAAATTACTGCAGCTGGCAGGTGCTTCAGCACTGACTGCCATGTGTTAGCTGAAGGAGGAGCAGGATGCCAAAGGTCTCCAGGAGGGTGTCTGCATGGTCCCAAAGGCACTTCTGAGTCACTGCAACATTGGTTGCTCACTTTTTATAGAGCATCACAAACTATGAAAGAAAATGTAGTTTGCTGTATCACTCTTTGCAGAGTGTTTTGGAATTGCAGATTGCAAGCGTGTTTCTTAAGCTAACCCCGTGCTGAAGTGGCTTTGTTTGGTTGGTTTTTTGTTTGTTTGTTTCTAGGCAGGAAACCTCCATCCTATGGCTTTCTCTCTGGGCTGTCAGCAAGTAATGTCACATAGCTCACCACTTCTGACACCCAGAAATGGGGTCATAGGCAGAGCACAAGTTCATTACTTGCCTTGGTGGGTACAGTCATGCAAACACTCATTTTGTGCTGCTGGAGTTGGCCTTGGAGAGCAGCATCTTTTCATACCTGGTATTGTTGCAAATGAGAACAAATGCCCTCCCTTTATCTGGTGCCCACATCAGTGTTAGAGCTGAGCCTGCCTCGGCCTCGCTGACTAACTCTGACTAACAGCTGGCCTGGACACTCGCCAGGAGTGCTGCAGGCTCTGATTCAGCTGTGGCCCTGGAGCTCTGTAGGGAGTGATTTTAGCAGGATTAGGTGCCTGAGTAAGCCACAACAGCCATCTCCCTGATCCAGCCTTTGAGGCTCAGCAGAACCCCCACTGAAGCTACGGAACATTTTGCTTGCTCAAGGACAAATGAATTTGAACTTTTTCTTTAAAAGAGCAAGTGGATATATTGTGCATAGGTGTGGGCAGTAATATGAACAGATAATAGACATTGGATCTTGGATACCAACTTCAATATCCTTTCAGTTCTTCACCAAATTATTTCAGAAAGTGCATCTCTCACCACACTCTTCTGATCAGTTGAGTAGGACAAAACCAAACCACCTACTCCCATGTTGTGGTGTATGTAATGACTGACTGCTCAAGTTTAAAGAATTTCAAGTGCTAAATATAATATTTGCAGCTCAGCTATTGGAGGATTCAGGAGCAGTTTGAATACCAGTAATCTCTTGGAACCCTAGCCAGGGACAACTTCATTTAGTTTGTGTGGGAGTAGGATGCACAACACTTCCCAAAATGCATCCTCTAGCTTCTCTGCTCACTTCTCCACCTATAGAAAGGAGATAATACACTTCTATTCCATCAAAACTATGGAATAGTACCTGCACCTCAGGGATCCCCATAGTGTCAGTTCTTTAAAATCTTCTTAACAATTTGTCCTGAGCAAACAGAACGTGAGCTGGGGAAGGTAGTGGAGTCTCAGTGGATAATGTATGTGGTTTCTCTTCTGCAATAACTGCTTTTAGAGCTCAGGGAAAAATAGGGTGATGTCCTACTGACTCCAGAAGTGCTTAATGAAATACCTTGTCTCATCAGACATATGTGCAAATTTTTGCCATGAAGTGTTAATAAAATGTTTCAAATGAAACAGGATGAAAATACGAAAAGAACACAAAGTTTAGAGATGAGTTCTGGTTTGTAGATGGAACAAACCAGACATTATCACCTCTGGCTGCTTGTCTGGCATTTGCCAGATGCCTCAGCCAGGACAGAGGGGTGGCAGGGCTGTGTGAGCCCCAGCACCAGCTCCCACAGAGCAGCCTAAAATCACTTCCCCCAGGGCTCAGGCCATGATCTGAGCCCCCTTCTTCATGGTGGGGCAGTGGTAGGGTGGTAGAGGGCAATGTTGTGAAGAACACAACCCAAATTTCGGCTCAGGTCATTAAACCTCTCCAATACTCTCCATAAAGAGTGAGAGCTGGGCCCCAAAGGGTTGCTGTGTATTGAAGAAATTGCAAAATACTCTTTCCCAGGTTTTGACCCCATTTTTCAATAGCTCTCTGCAGCATAAGAGAGCTGCTGCTAATGTTCCCAGTGGCTGCTGTTGGATGGAGTGCAGGAGACTTTAAGTGGCACTGGAGCTGGGGCTCGGGCTTCGAGTGCTGCTTCAAGTCCTGAATGTATCAGTGTCCTTTGAGAAGTGGGGACAGGGAGAGATGGGTGTTGCAGAGTGCAGGCCTTCAGTGATGGGGCAGTTTTGTGGGTTGCCATGGTGAGAGCAACCACCATGCTGTGCTCTGTTGTAACAGCCTCAGAAATACAATGGCCAGAGCCTATTCCAGTGCAGATTTATGAGGATGCTGAAGCACTTACTCTAAAGCATATTCTTCTCCCCCCATTGCTATAGTCAGTTGTTGTCAACAAATGTTCTGTAACTCTTCCTGTATTTTACTCCTGGGAATAGACAGAAACAAACCCTAAAATCCAAAGACATGGAAATGGGATATACTTTATTTAAAAACTTTTTTTTCTATGTTGTCTCTGCCTTTTACTCCAACTCTGAAGTTCTGGTTCTGGCCTTGAAGATCAAAGCATTTTGTGTCATCTCTGCCTACTTTAACTGCTCCAGCTCACCCCATTTCACTGTGGGCAGTGTCAGCCAAACAGGGACAAAGTACAGGCACTCACCAAAAGGTCCTCAGCCAGAATTTTCCCTCCATTTCTTTTATGTCAACATTTCCAACTGTCCATCACATGCCAAAAGAGATCAGACTGAAGGCATTTTTTTCACCTTACTGTGTTTGTAAAAGTACTGGTTTTAAGTCAAATTGGCTCCCCAAGCTGGTCATTGGCCTCCTCATGCAATGTGGAGGTGCTGAGACACATTGACAGGGCATGAATCAATAGAAAGTCATCATGCAACAGCAGCTAAATACTGTATTCCAAGTCATCCTTCTCTTCTGCAGGTGAAATATCAGCTACCAAATTCTTTCACCTTTAGGTTGTCTTTTGGGAGGAAAGAAGAAGGAATCAGATAAGGGAAGGAGAATTTCTTAAACATTGGCCTTCCCTGAGGTAAAAACATCTGCTGAAATGGTGAGGAAAAATCATAAATAACCCCAGTATGGCTTGTAGAACAAATAAGGCATTCTAAAACTCAGCTGAAATTTGTTTTAAATTCCCTGTGCCCCCACTGGCACATACTGGCTTTGGCAGGCTGTGTCAACTGGAGCTCTGCCAGCCCAGGGTGATCCATCCATCCATCCATCCATCCATCCATCCATCCAGGTTGTTTAGCTGGAATAAAGTACTCTCCTGCCAACCAGAAGGTCCTGTCTGCAGCTGTGAGTGCACAGGAGCCTGTGGGATCTGCCTGGGCTGCGAGTTCCTGGGCTGTATCATTGTGTGGAGCACTGGGCTGGTTTCCTTTGCTGCCTCTGCCACAGGTTTGAAAGACTGAATTTGCCCACTTGGGGCAGAGTAATTTTGGTCCCTTTGTGTTTGCAAAGAGTACAGTGAGTTTTTCTACCTGGCTGCAAGGTACCTGTGATCTGTTTTCAGGGGCAGCAGTTGGGTCTTGTTGGATATTTCACAAAGTGTTTTTAGGTCTGGGGTTTTCCTGAACCCAAAAAACCTGACAGTTGTCACGAAGCACAGCAATGAGATCAGATGTTTGATACATTTCCCTTCTTCCTAGGAATTCTTACTGTTCTTCCTCTTAAGTCATACTTTCCTGCTGCCACCTCTTTTGTTGTTTTGTTAGGTTTTTTCAAAACTGAATTGTTCTAGTCCACGTGGCACCTCATGTTTTCTACATAACATTTTCTTCATTTTGGGGAGAGTGATTCTCATATATCATATATCCCTTTCAAAAGCTGCATTTGTATTTATTTCTGTCAACTGAAGTTCAGTGTGCCAGGTCCTTCCCTCTGAATCAGTGGAAGCAGATTGTAAAAATACATATGGGGTAAGAAAGTCTAAATTTTGTTGTCTGGAGCAGGCTCAGTGTCTTGGCTCATGTTGTGCCACAGCTGGAGTTCAAGGGATGTTGGGGATGAGGATGGAGGAGAAGGTGTGTGTCAGTGCACAGATGTTCAAATATTTGGGAGAATAAAGATAATTATTCTGTTCTAAAAAGCAATATGTTTCTCTAAATAGCCTAGAAGCATCACATTGAGTTAGAGTTGGGAAGGGATGTACTGCTGGTTTTCATCTGGGGGGCTTAATACTGCACATATGTTTTTTACAACTGTTTTATTTGAATTCATGACAGATTATCCCTTGGCTTTATGCTAGTGTCTAATATATTTAGTATTCATAGATCCATAGTTCAGCATGTGTAATCAAATAATTACAGATGCCATTAGCTGAGTTATCACACTAATCTGGGTGTATTTCTATGGATAATAATTTAATGAAATTATCACTTAATTTCTGGAGCCCTCTTCTCTGCACAGAAATGAAAATGAAATGAAAGTGCCGCTCTTTTTCCTTCATTAAGAAACTCCAGCCTTGATTAACAGGATCTGAACATCCAAACATTTAAAACTTGGTTTCCTGAATTTCTGCTCCCAGTGGCATTCACAGGAGGACACCAGATTAAAAAAATAGAACAGAAACTCGCCGTTTCCACAAAGGCTGTGTGGGAGGGAGAAGGGAGCAGTGGTGCCTCTGCTCCCGTGCTGCTCTCCTGGAGCAGGGAGCACAGCAAGCCTTTGCATGGCAGGAGCAGCCATGGCAGGAGGAGCTGCAAGGAGGAACATCTCTGTCTGTGGGAGGCTGCTCTCCACCCCTAAAGCCTGTCCGTGGAAGATGTTGCTCATCAGCAAGGTCAGGGACAGGACAGCAGGGGGGAGAAGGGCACGGCTCAGAGAGGCTGTGAGTGCTCCCCGCAGAGCCTCGGGCACGGACAGGAGGCTCAGCCCTGGCTCTGCTGGGGCCACCCCTCACCTCTGCTCTGGGCAGGGCTCTGTCCTTGCTTTGCGTGGTGCAAGGCACACAGTTCACAGTAAATGGCTCCTTGCTGTCACTGGCAGTAGGGGTTGTTTCTGCACTGCTTTTGAGCCAGCTTTGAACTCATACTCTCTTTCTCAGATAGATTTGGGAACGATGATAAGAGCTCAGTGCAAGGCTGGCAGCTGCAGAGCAGTTGGGTCTCCAGGTGTTCCCTCCAGATGTTCTCTCTCACTTTACCTGATCCCCCCATTACCTCAGTCCATATCCTTCACCCCTGCACACCATGCAAAGGCAGGGCTGGAATTGCATGGCCTCACAGGGGACAGGAGCTGGGACAGTGAGCCTGGCACACGTGGATCAGGAGCACCCACTCCTGGATACCCCAGTCCATGGGGCTGCCATCCACTGTGGAGCCTCTGCAGCCCTTCAGACAGGGAATGTGCACCTGGGGAAACCTGCCCTGAGCAGTCAAGAGAGATGGAAACAGCCAGGGATCTCATCAGGGATGCAAGAGAAACAAAATAAAGGCACTGAAGAAATGAATGGGTTCTTTACCATCATCGCAGTGGTCTGGACATGTCTGTCTTGGGAATTCCCTGAGTTCCCACTACAAAGCCTGCAGGAACAGGGCCAAGGAGGCTGGCAACCACCTTCAGCAGGGAGGCAGCTACAGAGCAGCTCTTCCCTGCAGCACACACACACAGCAGTGCTTTATGGACTTCCTCAGTCCAAGGCTCCATCCATTTCCAATAATAATAATGCTGATCTGCCCCTTTATAACTAAAAACAAAGCTGTTAGGAAGTTATACTCATTTTCAGCAAATCAGACTGTAAGCAGCTTTTTTTCCTTCTGTTTGACCCAGGAGTGAATGCAAGTTGATGATGGAGAAGGATGCTGTGGTACCAAGGTGTGAGTGTGGGGACTCTGCTCTTCAGCACACTTGACATTTCCCTGTTCTAAAACTTTGTGGCTGAAATCCTCTGCTCTGTCATATGCAGAAAATCAGATTTTCATAACAGTGTTTCAGGTAAGCAGGGGAAATAAATTGGAATTCTAGACCAAGCTTTTTGTTGCAGCACTACTTTATTTCTGGGTTTAAATCCCTCCTCATTTTCAGACCTATCCTTGGATGTGATTCTTCACTTTCTATGCTGGGTATTGCTGTGTGCTATTAAAGGAATGTTATGTTCCACTTGAGAGGTGGTAAACTGAAAATCACATAAATACTCAGGAAGAGCTCTTTGAGATGCTTCAGGACTTAAAGAGCTATGAATTTGCAAGCTCTACTAGCATGATCTCCTTTTATGGCATATGTTTGTATCAAAATATGGTATTTTTACACTCAGATTTGACACGTGGATCCCTTCCAACAGGAATAGAAAGATGGCATCAGTCATCTGTGTTTAAAATCCAAATGGAGGATGTTGCATATGAGAACTGGCATTGGGTAATGAGGGGGAAGTCACCAGTGACTCCTATTGATCCTCAAAGTGTGACCCTGAGCAAGTCCTTGAATCTCCTGTGCCTCAGCCTGTGATGCTCAGACATGATTAGCATGTGTACTTTATCAGCAAGGTTGTTGTGCAAGTTATTTAATGAGTGCTTGCAAAACGATTTGCGGCATTTGAATGGCAGGGGCTGTGCGATTGCTCAGCGCTGCTCTGGTGTGTAATTGCAGAGGCTGCAGGGAGCCACAGGCTGCCTCCCTGCTGAATAACCCACAGACAAATGAGGGTTTTAGTGCTGGGAGGAAAATCCAGTTACCCTGGAGCACAATGTGGATCCTCCCCGTTTCTGGGCAGTTCATGCTTCCTTGTGTAAAACTCGGGGGCAGAAGTTTGCTGCTGAGAGCTAAGCAGATTTCCCTAGTGCTGTCTTCTGACTTGAAAATATTTAAGCAGAGAAAAATCTGTGAAAGTCAGCAACAATCTTAGCAGCAGGGAGAAAATACCACACTCCAAGTGTGTTTCCACCAGGATGAGGAGCTCGCCACTGGAGGTATCTTTGTCCCAGAGCAGGAGTGCAGCCCTTGCATGTATTTTGTCTCTATAGCCCTGCACTCCTCACATGTCCAGCTGGAAGGTCAGCCCGTGGATGACTCTTAGCTGTCACATAACACTAAACCCTGCCAAACAAACATGTCCAGCAGTGAGGAAACTGGGCACTGGATCTCACTCAAGAGCCAGGATCCTGCTCTCCCTCTGCCACCTGTGCCTTCAGGGCTGATGCCCTCCCTGATGTCCTGCCCCTGGGGACACCAGACACAGGTCCAGCCAGGGCTTTGACCTTCTGTCTGTGTAAATAGAGCAGCTTTTTTCTGATGTTTGCACTAGAATTCCCAAACTGCAGCAGTGCAGACAGGGACTGGTTCAGCTGTCACTTTTGCTGCAGGTGCCTTTGCAGAGAGTTCTGAGTCAAACTTCCCAGCTGAGTCAGGAGGCTTTGGCATGCACCTGAAGGCACAAAATATTTACTGTTAAAGAACATGTGTAGGACCTGCTGCAAGCACCAGCCTATGCTGAGGGGATGAATTCCTACTGATTTGTCCTTCTGCCCCATCCCATACCAGGTTTATTAAAACTTTCTCTTCGCCTTTTGAATTGTGCTGTTCCTTTGCAGAGCCAGGGCTGTGCCTGTCTCACCCCATGTATGCAAACCCCTCAATTCATGGTTTAAAAACACTTCTTAAAAATTAGCATGCTGTTCATTCCATGTAAAGGTATATATATGCCCATTAATTTTAAATGTGAATATAAAGTCCATGGATTCAATGTAATCTGCATCATTGCTCAGTAGGGATTTCACTGGGATGGAAGGAATAAAGCTGCTGCCCACCCCTGGACACAAGCTGACTTTGGAGGGGATTTGCTAGCGTTTAAGCTTTAAGGTAGCACAAAGACAGAAGTTTGGACTGCTATAGCTGTCTTATCTGGATTTAGTTTCAGTCCATCTCCTTAAGGAACTACTTATGAGCATAATTTGAATAAGCAAACTTTAATAATAAACCCAGATGTGATAATGATTGTATGTGATCTGTTTCTATAGTGGATGTTGAATTACTCCTTGTGATTTGGAACTCCTAAAAGAGATTTTTAAACAAATAAGCCCATTTCTTAGGCAGATGCCAATTTAGGTGATAATCTAGAAATAATTATTCTTTCTACCATAGCAATGTAAAACAGCTATGGCATGACATTGTGAGCTGTGCTTGGGACAATGGTGTCACAAACCATGCCCAAAGTCACTAAAGGCCAGAAGGCTCATTAACTGGAAAAACCAATGGCAAAACTCTTATTATCTTCCAGAAGAAAAGAAATCTGTAAGACTACTTCAGATTTCTTAATTCTGAATGCAGATCTAATTTTTTAGGCCAACCGAACAAAATGTCTGTCTAGAGAGCTCCAGAAAGAGGAACAAAAATAAACTATAAATATTCAGCTCTTGATTTCAGATTTTAATAAATTATGAGCTCTGGGAGAAGCATTTTTTCTTTCAAATAACAACTGGCTTGATTCATTTTATAATTTGGTTGTATAGTGCTTGTCACCTTCTATCTGGATGCAATCCATCAGTCTCTGGCAACGCTTTAAGATGACACATCCCAAAGGAAATTGGGTCCAAGGGTCTAACGAGGAACAACCACTCCCCGTGGAAGTGCAGTCTGTGTCTCTGCACCCGTGTCTGTATCTATAAATAAAGTCCCCTGCACGGGCAGCTCTGATGTGAGACACGATGCTCAAAGATTACCTGACCTATTTAACGATCAGGGAGCGCTTCGGTGCCAGCCCCGGGCTGTGTCCCTGCAGCCCAGGCACGGGCAGGACGCTGCTGCCAGCGCGGACACCGCTCCAGGGGCACAGCTGGCACACCGGGGCTGGGCACACCTGACCGCGTGTCCGGGAGCCCGGCCTGGCCTGGATGGACAATCTGGGTGCGGAGACACTTTCAGCTCCCAGGGAGCTGAAGCCAAAGCAGACGTGGGCCGGTGGGAATCATTAAGTAGCACCTTCTCGGTGTTCCCCAGGACACAGCCGTGCCCGCGAGGAGTGTGGCACCCTCGGGTCCCCGTTGTCGCTGGGCTCCCGCCGGGCCCCGCAGCACTCCGGGGGAACCGGCAATAAATTATTAGACAGCCAGTTTAGAAGTTGCCGGTTCTTTTTCAGTGATCAGAGGCGGATTTCTGGATGGGTAAAACCACGCTCGATCTGAGCTCTCCCGGGGCCCGGAGAGCTCGGTGGGAAGGAGGGGAGGAAGGGCTGGGAATGCCAACTGTGTCACCCGCAGCCCACGGAAAGAAACCTGGGAAGGTGAATGACAGGGGACTGGCTGCCCTCTGCTGTCCCCTGTCCGCCGCTACTGTCCCCTGCTGCCCGCCGCTGTCCCCTGCTCTCCCCTGCCCATCACTGCTGTCCCCTACTGTCCCTGTTGTCCCCTGCAGCCCGCTGCTGTCCCCTGCTGTCCCCTGCCCATCACTGCTGTCCCCTACTGTCCCTGTTGTCCCTGCCCGCTGCTGCCAGTTCCTGTCTGTCGCTGCTGTCCCTTGCTGTCCCCCGCCCGTCGCTCCTGTCCCTCGCAATTGTCCCCGTCCGTCGCTGCTGTCCCTTGTCCGTCGCTATTGTCCCCTGCTGTCCCCTGCGAGCCCCGTGTCCCAGCCCGGCTCACAGCGGCTTCCCAGCGCTTCCCCGTCCCAAGGAATGTTTGCAGGGAACGCGTGTCCCCGAGGCCAAACGCTGCCTGTGAGAAGAGTATTTCCCTGCTGACTTTGAAATTATTTCTTATAACTTCAGGCTAAGCAACATTTCCTCCTTTCTTCAGCTTAACGCCCACCTCCAGGGCAGGAGAAGGGTGGCCACACTTCCTCCACCAACTGACCTTCCACGCGGGTTAATTATTTCAAGATCGATCCAGAATATATTTAGAAATTCCAGCAAATAACTTCTCCTCCAAAATAAACGCTTCCCAGCACTGCGGGGTTTACCACACCATCACCCTACACTTCAAAGTGAAAACATGAATAACTAACCATAAATGTGACTCTCGCACTCCTCTGAACGCACCGGCAAAATTTCATAGGCAACATTTTCCTTTAATAGAAATCATCAGATTAAATTCTCCCTGCTGCTTTAAGAGGGGGAATTCAATTTACCCTCAAGGATTATTAAATACTAACGCAACTCTAACTTCGGGAATCTAAGAGTTTTGTTTCCAGTCCTTTGGAGTTAAACTAACGAGTTGTGTAAGGAGTGACTTAGAGAAATACTACAGAGAGAAATCCTGGAGTATCAATCACTACTCCAGGTTACTCGTGGGGCCATCCAAGCCCTCTTACTTAGCTGTTAATGAGGGAAGGTCAGCGGCTTTGTGTGGGGCACAGAGCGGATGGGCTGCACGTTAGCACTTGATTGGCATCGTTAGTGCTTGTGAGGGGTGAGACACGGGGGAAGGTCCCTCACGGTCCCGCAGGCAGCACCAGCAGTCCCCTGTTCCCGGGGGTTTGCAACTGAGAGCAGATCTTCAGCACAGGTTCTGGCCCACGCTTCTCTCGCATCTTATTTCAAACTGCTGCGTCCACTTCCCTCGTTCCAATCGGTGCCGCGGCACCTTCGGCTCCTCCTGCTGAGCGATGTGCTGGCAGCGCCCTTCCTATGGGATGGTGCCAAAAAAGTTGTTCCAAAGACCTTCCTTTGGGTGTTGCGATGCCGCTGTAAGGAAGATTACACTCCTGCCACACACTCACTCGGGACATGACAAAATAACCGGGCTGCTGACCTTTCGCGGGGGACACGTTTTGCTCGGGAGCAGCCCCTGGGCCGCCTGCACAGCCCGGGCTGGCTCCCCATCCTCCATCCCTCCCCTCCCGCAAGGGAAGCAACAGGTCTTTCTCTCACTTCTCGCTGTCAGACACTGCTGTGTCTGTCCACTCATCCCTCAGATTCCCAGGTTTTAGAGAAGTTGCTCTTCGGGTTCATACGGCTGATCCCCAGCTCAGGCCGTGATCAGGAGCACAGAGCTTCCCAAATTACCTTCTCCTCCTCTGAAAGAGCAAGATGCGGGTTACGAAAAAGAAATCCAAAGTCTGGGCTGAAATTCCCACAGGTTGACATAATTCCAGCGTGTAAAGCTTAAAAAA